>VZRH01005215.1:505332-533368 GCA_013397555.1 Urocynchramus pylzowi
GGCGCGGCGCGGCCAGGGAGCAGCGCCGCGGCGCCGCCGACAGCGAGCCCGACACCGATACGGACCCCGAAGAAGCGGGAGGTGGCGGCGTCACGGAGGACGATGAAGCAGCGGAACGCATCGAGGGCGGGCGGCCCCTGCCGCCTTCTGTCGAGGCCGGCCCGGCCGGGCGGGCGCGCCCGACACCGATACGGACCCCGAAGAAGCGGGAGGTGGCGGCGTCACGGAGGACGATGAAGCAGCGGAACGCATCGAGGGCGGGCGGCCCCTGCCGCCTTCTGTCGAGGCCGGCCCGGCCGGGCGGGCGCCGCTGTCCTTGTTGGAGCTGCCCCCGGAGCTCCTGGTGCAGATCTTCGGCTCCCTGCCCGGTACCGACCTGCCCAGCCTGGCTCGAGTCTGCACCACCTTCCGCCGCATCCTCCGCACCGACACGATCTGGCGGCGGCGCTGCCGCGAAGGTACCGCCCGCCTGAGGGGCTGCGCGGCCCGGGGCTGCGGGGGGAGGCTGCGGGCCCTCAGGGGCTGGGCCTGGGGCTGCGGGGCAGAAAGCAGATGTGGGCTGCGGCTGTGGGGCCGTGGCTCGCAGGGCTCCATGTGTGCGGGGCAGAAAGCGGATTTGGGGTGCGGGTTGTGGGGCCGCGGCTCGCAGGGCTCCACGGGTGCGGGGAGGAGAAGCGGGCACGTCTCGGGTCCCTCGGGACTCTTGGTGGTGGCACTTGGTTTGCGGCAAAGGGCATCGAGCTGGGGTTGTCCTCCCGAGGAATGGGATGGGAGAGGCCCTGGGAGATGATGCCTCCATGTAGCATTCCCGAGGACTGGGAATGCTCAGCCGCTGCACCGGGGAAGAAAGGGGGACCTTGGGATTCCTGGAAGCACGGGGGATGCACCGGGAGCTGGGTCCGGAGGAGGCCGGCCTGGGTAAGGGCATCCTTTGGACAACTACAGAGCCAGTGTGGAGAGGCTCCCGGTTCGGGAGAGGTTCCCGGTTCGGGAGAGGCTCCCGGTTCGGCTGTGCGTTTTCCAGGAATCCTCTGGTGCGAGGATGCTGTGCTGCAGTAATGTGAAGGCCTGGGAGGTGTTTTTTCCTCTGTGAGGCTGTGGTTCTCCCTCCTTACTCCTCATCCTCTTCCTCCCATGGTTCTCTGTCCTCTGTTTGTTGTTTCAGTCCTGTCCCACCTCCCAAGGTCTGCCTTGCTGTGCTCATCCTCTCTCCAAGCGCTGCCGTCCTGCCAGGGGCTCCTGCTGCCAGCACATGAAGTCATGTGTATTTTCCTGTTTGCTTTCTGTTTTTAATACCGGTGAGGGCACGGGGATGAGAGGTTTGGGAATGCCAGTGGCTGCCTGCAGTGGGATCTGCTGGGATGCCTGAAACCTTGCAGAAATGAATTTGTGCCTTATCAGCACTACCCAAGAACCTTTATACAACACAAAGGCTGCACCTGGAAAATGTAAACTGAAGCATTATTTCATAATTCAGCATTGTCCCAATAATTTAACACTGGTTTTAGGAGACATGCTAATGAAATGATGTTAATTCTTTCCTTATACTTGTCTAGTGACATGGAGATTTATGTGTTTGAATGGTTTGCAAAACTTCACTGATTAATTATTTTAATAGGTTATGATCCTGGCAAAATGTGTATATAGAAATCTATGTCACTTTTAACTCTAGGCTAGGTTGGCTTGTAAAAAAGACCTGCTGAATTAGGCCTGATGGGGATTTACATTTATTTATCAAATTCATGTCTGCTCTGTGGATTTTCTTTCCAACGGATAAAGCTCAGCTGCAATTTAAGGAAATGAAGGAAACAGTGGAATTTTTATGGCTAAAACTAACCTGGACAGGATGGGAAGGTATCAAGACAACACTTTTGTCTATGGCCCTTAGCTAACTGCCAGGTGAGAGGTGTATAAACCAAATTTTGTTTCTCTTTGCATGTAATTTCTCCAGTTTCCCAACATATCCATTGCAAGCAGTGTCAGAGAGTGCTTTGGTGGCTGCTGCTGTGGCTGAGCAGGATCCTGTACCAAAGGCAGGTGCCCAAGCTGTGCTCAACAGATAAGGGGCAGTTCCTGGCCCAAAATCTTCCTACCATGGTGAAACTGATCCTGAATCTTTTAAGCAGCTCTGGTTTTCCAAGCAGTTCCTCAGCTGGACTTTTCAGGCTGTTTGTGGTGCTTTGCATTGCTCTGTTAAGGTAGGACTGTAACTTTGAATGGTTGTACACGTGAGTATAAAATTGGGCATTATTTTATAGGTAAACATCAGGTGTTGGTAAATAAATACATGTTTAGAACTTAAAATATTCTGTGCTGTGTTTAAGCACAGCCATACACTGGTGACTGTGTGATAGTCAAACATAAAATGTAAACATAAAATGGCATCATTTTTTGTAATCTTTTCCAAAACCAGTTCCCATCTGAGCTCAGTGTTAAAGTCTGTTTGTGTCTGCCTGAGCCTTGTTGTGAGGCTGCATGTCCTAAAAACAGAACAAGAGCACGTGTGCCTTGCTGGTTTGTTCACTCTGAAGCCTCCTGATGATCATGGAATCACAGAATATCCTGAGCTGGAAAGGATCCACAAGGATCATCCGAACCCAGCACGATGTTCCAGGAGTAACTGGGAAACTTCATCTTGCTGTCAGCTGCACGTGCAAAACCACTTCTGTTTTTAGGAGTGCTCAGCAGTGCAGAGGCAGGAAAGAATCCTGAAATAATCAGAACAGAGAGAAGCTTCTCTGGGAGAAGCTGTTGTTGCAGTGCTTTGTTTTGGCCATGTTTTCCCTTCCCCTTGGACAGGAGCAGCCTGGCTGTGCCCCAAGTTGGATGGAGCCCTCAGTCCATGCAGTGTTGATGTCTTGCTCTGCTTTGGACCAGCCCAGCTGTAGATTAGTCTGAAAACATGCTGTGATTATTCCAAGTGTCCAGAGGACTTGTCTGCCTGAAAGTGGAGTGGCTTTTGCTGCTGGTGGAGCACTGGGATGAAGCAGGGGGAATTGTGTAACACTGACACCGCTGGCAGAGCTGTTGTCCTTTTATCATTGCAACTGTTTGGGGTAAACAATGTCTCTGGATTGCTTCCTTGGCAAGGGGAGGGTTGCAGTCACTTCCATGTTTTCTATAAATAGGAGATTGCTGATCTCTGCAGCAGGAGCAGAAATTAAAGCTCGTGTCACCCTGGCTGGTGGCCCGACCTACCTTGATTAACACCTTATAGTCCATTTTTAATCTTTAATTGCTTTCATCTTTAACCAGAACAGGGCAAGTGCAGCAGAACAGACCAGTAATGCAGAATAACCAGTTCTAGAGCTTTGAAGAAAAGGCTTCTGTTTGTGTAAACAACCTCCAGCAGCTTTTGGGCCTGCTGGAAGCTGTCGACCGAGGTGCTGAAGTTTGTGACCTTCAGGTTGTGTGGAAAGAAAGGTGGGAAATGTGGTTTGTATGCTCAGTGAGGAAAATTTTGGGTGAGGTTCAGCTCTTAAAAGTCTCCAAGGCATCCATGCAGAAGTTTGATGCACAAATGCTGCCACAACAGGAACCATTTCTTGCGGTGCTGTGCCCTAGTGAAGGTGGCTTTCATAAGTCACAAGGCTCCAACCTCCCTTTGTGTGAGGTGAAAACATTGTGTGGTGTGCTAGTCTGGGGCTTTTCTTCATCCCTGATGACCTTTCCTGGCTTTTAAACTCCAGCTTGGCAGTGGTTGGCTGTTCCTCACTGCTCAGGCAGGTGCTTAGCACTCTCAGCCACCCTTCAGAGAGTCTCAGACCTGTGTGCAAGCTGCACATCTGGAGCTGCCCATCCTCTGCTTTAGGGTTTCCACAAATTGCTGCATTTGTTGCAGATCAAATCTCCTGTTTCTGGATGGTAGCCCCAGGCCTTCCTTGGAAGAAGTGTTTGGGAGAGGCCTGGGTGTGTTTTAATCTGATTGCTCAACCTTTAGAAACTAGAAGCCAGTTCCAAATTTGTCCACCTGGTACTTCAGAGCTGCTAACCTGAGAATCTCCCATTTTTGTGGTATCTGGAATAATCCAGTGAGTTTTTATCCCCTCTGTTCTGTGTCCAGCCTTGTGAACATGCATTTATCCAGGGATAATTGGAAGATTTGATTAGCCAGGACACAGTGGAAGCTCAGTAATGGTGAAGGGGATCAAGCTCTGCCAGACATCCTCATTTCCTCAAAATTGTGGATGTGCACACACAGCTTCCAGCAGCTCCCTGGCGTTGCCATGCTGGGAAAGGCAGCAGAAAAACAGGAATTTGGGCTTTGATGTGAGCACAGGGGTTATTCCCAACCTTTGCTTGTTTTTAAACTCCAGGATAGTCCTTGCAGGGTGAAGGTGACCCAGCTTCTTTTGGGGAGGAACAGGGAATGGGAGGCTTGGAAGTCTGGGAGCAGGGCAGGGGATAAATGCCACTTGCAGAAGTGTTAGTGCAGCTCATAGCAAATGCAGACTGCTTTTCCAAGTCCTTAAAATCCTGTGCATGTGACCATGGAAACAGCAGCATGTCCCTGTCTTTGGGAAATCAGCACTCCTTATAAACTAGCAGCCTTTCCAGCTGGTCAGTGGGAACCTGCAAACCAATTTCCATCCTTGCTTTGGAAGCAGGATTAGGTAGCCATTTTCCAAGGGTGTGAATTTCAGTGACTATTAACTCCTTAAAATAAAAATACTTTACTCAGTGAGCTATTGCACTGAGGTACATTTCCTTAAAATAGATTTAATTGCACTGAAGTGGAATTTTCCAGGAAGCTCGAGCCCTTCAGATCTTTCTTGGAAAGGGATTTCTGTTCTCTGTAAAGAAAACCTAACCAGTTTTATTTTTCTCTCATTATCTTGAAGCCCCACTTGCTGTTAATTTATGCCCCTCTTGCTTTTTGGGTTAAAAAGAGATGGCCTTTCTTGCTTGTGATATTTGGAGGGGGTGTTTTTTTAGGCACTGTGAGCCAAAAGATTGATTTTTTTTTTTTTTTTCCCCATAAAATGGCCATGCTGGTGTGAGCAGCTGGGTCAGAAGAGCTGCAGTAATGCACTTATGGAGCTCAGCCATCTCTGTGGCATTTTCGCTCTCTGTAGCTGTTTGCTGACCAAAACAGGGTAAGAATTAGTTATAAAATGAGTCTTAAAGCACATTAGGATGAGATTTTTTTTTTCTTGATAATACTTTCTTGGCTATCTAATGACAAATAACGTGTAGCAATATAGAAATCCTAAATTTTTGTATTATTTAAAGGAGTTTGTTATTTGAATCTTTCCAGGTAAGATTGGAATCACAACCACTTTAATATAAAATTTCATAAGTTTTCATAAAATTTCACTGCAGGTTGTCAGGGGCCCTTGCATGAAGCTTTGACATCAACTCCCTTCCCAGGCTGTTATTTGGAGGTGACTGCTGGTGATGAATCTCCCATGGCACTCACTTGAGGGATTTATGGATTAGGGAGAAGGCTTTGGGAAGCTGTGGGAAGAGGGAATGTCACTCTTGGTGCTGTTGGAGATTCCATTTTGGGAAGGATCCTCCACGTGTCTCCTCCCTTTGCCATGCAGTACAAATCCCCTGCCTGCCGTGGCCAGGGCTCATCTCACCTGTCCTGGTGATGCCTTGTGAAGGCTGAGCTAGAGCAGAGGCTGGGCAGAGTTACAGAATAAAGCAGGGATTTATTAAAGTGATCTCCTCCATGGATCCACCTTGGGCAGCACAAGAGCCCAGCCAGGGCTGCACCCAAGATGAACCAAAATGATCCCAAAAAATGGACACCCACTCACGGGGGCTCTCACTGGGATCAGTTCTGCTCCATTTGCACCTTGGAGTTCATTGTCCCATTCCAGCTTTAGCCCAGGCAGTCCCATCCTGCTTGTTTTTCTCTGTTCAGCCCACGTTGTTTGTGCTCTTGGGCCTGAGATTTGGATCATTTGTCCTTGGTCCCCAGCTGGAGAAGGAATTGTTTTGTCTCCCTGCTCTGTGCAGAGAACTCATCATCCCCTAAGATGAAGCTCAGACCCACACTCTAAAGCAGCACAGAATGTGAAAAATACAAAAGCCAAAACCTGAGGCATCACTGGGGCCAGGTGAGTTTTGTTTAGGTGCACAAGAGTTGCCTGTTCCCCAGCCATGCTGTTCCTGCCCTTTTCCAAGGACTTTCCAATCAGCTGGGGACATTCCACACTGTTCCTGCACCCCTTGGATGTGTTTACATCCCTTGGATGTATTTACCCCTCGCTCTCTCACGTGCAGAGGGGTGCTGGGAAGCCTGGAGGGCTCTGGCAGGGTGGCTCTGCATTGCCAGGCTCCCCTGGAGCTGTGCTTCCATGGATCTGCAGCACTGAGCTGGCAGAGCCCCAGCACTGAACTCTTTGTTTGTGCTGGGCTGTTCTTCCTGCGAGCTCAGCTCTGCTAATTGTGCTTCCCCAGCCCACCTTGGGGCTGAGAACCCTCAGAGCTTCCTCTGCCTTTGCCTACAGAAGTCAGCAGGAATTCTGCCACTGCCCTTGGCATTTTTTGATGAAGGGCAGCGTGTTTGTTGTGCCCTGTGCCCCCCTCACCCTTGCTGCTTAGCCAGAGTGTGCAGGACGTGTATTCCTTGGAGACAGGCTGCCAGTAAACCTCTCTCATCGTGTGCTTGCCTTTATAGACAGGAGGAGGCTGGATTAATTCAGGGAAACTCCTGCTTTTCTCATATTTGAAATCTGAGTTCTCTCCTGCAGCAGGTTTCCAGCATTAGGTGGTGCTTCACAGCCACAGTTGTTGATTCAAGGGTGCTCAGCTGAGGATAAATTTTGTATTTAATGGCTTGATGAAGGTCTGCAGAGATACAGTTTTGTGTCAAATATCTGGCAGGTGTTTGTGCTGCTGAGGAAAGCTGCTGTTTGATCTGTGCTGTTGATGTCTTTGATGTCAAGGAGGGCACTTTTCTGTACAGAGATCTGTCAGGGTCACTGCAGCAGGGTGGCATTGTCACTGCTGATTTTTTGGGATCTCCCTCCTCTCATTTCCTCCCTCTGCTCTTCTGAGAATTTCTGGCATCGAGACATTAATACTATATTTTGTTTTTTTAAGTTTCTTAGAAGTTTGACGTTGACTTCCTGAAAATGAAAGGAGAGAATCTCATTTTCTGCTTCAAAGCTGCTCTGAGATCTCCAACTCCCTTTGTTTTCAGGGGGTTCTGGAAGCAATCAAAGGCATCTGACTGTAGAGCAGCCCTGTCTCAATCTGATCTGCTTTCAGTGTAACCATATTTGTACATGCTGGGGCCTGTTTTATGTCTCTGTTTCATTCTTTTTTGAGCCTGTGACCTTTCCTTTAGGATCCTAATAAGCAGTTTTCCCTGTCGGGTACCTCAGTGAGAGTAGATAATTGCTGCACACAGCAGTGATTTGCTGGGAGCAGGCACACAATCCCAGCTGGAATGGGGATGTCTCCCACATTTCACACTCCTCCTGGCCGAGATGTGAGCAGCTGGCACTTGGCTGGGTGTGTTTGTGCCTTCTGGTGTGTTTGTTGCAGGCATTGCTCGTGAAATGTCTTGGAATCTGCGACGGAATCGCGTCCGGTTTTTAAAGCAAAACATCAGATTCTTGGTCTGCTTTGGCAGCTTCAAGAAAGCACAAATCAGATCTCAGTAGTTGATGTCAAGACTCCAAACCTTTTTGTGCCAGAGTTGACCCTTTTTTCCTGTGTTGTTGCAGAATATGGAGTGTGTGAAAACCTGAGGAAGCTGGAGATCACAGGAGTGTCCTGTCGAGATGTTTACGCCAAACGTAAGTGATGAAGCCAGTGCAAATCTTGCTTAATACCAATTTTGAGAGCATAGAAATGTTAAATATTTATTAACCTTTGATGGCAGAAGTTGTTCAGACTGACTTGAAAGGTTTCATTAGGAAGTTGACATGTTTGGAGTTTTGTTTAATACCAAGAGTTGGGATTTCTGTGCCTCCCAGTCCTTTGGTGGGAAAAGAGGATGGAATTTAATTTTTTAATGAAATGTATTGAGGGGTTTTCATCCTGTTTTACCATTTTCAGATCTTGCTAAGGAATTAACAGATTTTTTTTTTCTAAACTTTGAGCTCAGTGAAAGGAAATGGCTGTAGGAGAGTGGGAAAGGGATGAGCATTCCCAGAAGGAAGAGAGCCTGGCAGGAGGTGCCTGTGTGCTTTGGGAATGTCTGTGGGTGTGGGGCCCTCTAGAACCTTGAAGTAGCAATGACCTCAAGTATTGATCTTAAAGCTGGGAAGAAGAACAGGTGGAAGGGCTTTAATCCCATCTTTAATAGACTTGCTGAGCATCCACAGGAAAATCATTTCATCACCTGATATCTCTCTTGCCCTATTACACTACACTAGGGATGGAACTGCCTCATCTTCCTGGCTGGGAGGGCTGAGTGATGCTGAGCCAGCACACAGATGTCCCCAAAGGAGTCCCATTAACCCTCGAGGCCTCCCTTAATTCCCATTTAGTCCCATATCCTTGTGTGGTGACAGCCACACAGCACATACCAGCTCAGATCTCAGCTCTTCGTTGCCATTTTTAGGTGGCACAACACCTCTTCATGACCTGCAGTCCTGTTCACTACATAACTTCCATGGTTCAGAGATACTGAAGTGGTATTTAGTGCTTTTTATGCACAAGTTGTGGGTAAAAATGGCCTTACTGGCTCAGGACAGTGGTGAGTCTCCAACCCAGTATCTCCCAGCTATGGCTGTGGGCAGGGATGCTGAGGAGAGAACAAGCCTATGGGATATTTTCCTAAACATTCCCAGTTTCCAGTTTTCCAGTGTGCAATCAGGTTATTTATTTAATAACCTGCAATAAATCTGCCTCACACCTAAGATTCCATGAGTAGTTTTCAAATCCATGGCATCCATTAGGAAAGGGTCACACTTGCTGAGTGAGAGCACCCCTGTGATGGCATTTGCTGCCCTTCTGTGGAAGGTCTGTGTTTGTACCCAGCCACAGTCCCAAGCAGGGATGGCTACTCCAAAGTGGGAATGCTTGGCAGCTGTTCCTGGCTTTCAGGGTGCCCCATCTCAGCTCCTCTGCTCAGATCCTGCACTTTGCCCTGTGGCAGGAGCAGTTTGCTGCTGGTGTCACCCCGTGTTCTCTACTGTCCCATAAACCTCTTTAATTGCAGAGGAGTTAATTTGGGATTGCTGCATGGACCTTTCCATTCCCTGAGTGTGCTTTTGTGAGAAATGCTGGGGGAAAATGGAAACTGAGCTCAAGTGCCTGAAAGCAGAACTAATCCAAGGCCTGGGCTGCTGCCCATGGAGTGACTCGGTCCTCTTGAGGCAGCAGTGCAGAGTTTGAGGAAGGACTTTGATTCGAAATTCACTGGATGCCATTTGTAAATAATGTCTGTGGGAATCTGGAACAAGTTCTGTGTGAGAAATCCTGCTCACGTGAGGCGGAGGGTGACGGAAACACCTGGAAGCAGAGTCAGGAGAGAGCTGGACTTCCCTGCAGATCCATGGAAGTGTTTGCTGGTCCCAGTGGAGCAGAGTTTGCTGGCACTCACCCTGCTCTGTCTGTTCAGGTATAAACCCACGGGTGAAGTCGGGGCGTTTTATGAAAATCCTGCCCGACTACGAGCACATGGAGTACAGAGATGTTTACACCTGCCGTACGTACCCCGCTGCTGCTGCTGCCTGCACCCAGCACGCCCGGGCTGCTGCATGGAGTGTGCCCTGCCTTGGAGCAAAGCACTGGGGCTGACCCTGGGACAGCAGGGGGGTGCCACCAGGGGTGGCTGGTGTGTGTCACAGGAGCGCTGGGACCCTGCGGGGTGGCAGCGTCAGCAGGGCGGGCACTGAGGGGTGTTGGGGTTTTTTTTTTTTGAGGTGCTTTTTTGAGGGTCTCTTTGCACAGAACAGGAGCACTCACTCTGCTCGTTGGGAATTGCTCCTTTCTTTGAGGAAAGGGTTCAGATACCTTGGTGAGGCCTCCCAAAGGCAGCTCTGGAGTGGCAGAGAGCTCTGTCGTGATTCAAGTGAGCCACAGTGAAATCCACAGCCCTTTCCAGTGAAAAATGCTGAGTGTTCCCATAGTAATTCCCTCCCTGCACACTCCCTGAATCCTTTTAAGCACCATCTTTGTCTCTAGGAAACGTTCTGCTAATGTTTTAAACATTGTGATTTGCCTTCCTCACTTTGGATAACCTTTTTTCCCCTCCTCGTGTTGTGTTGAGGGAGGAATAGTTAAACCCTTGGAGTTTCGTGTTCAGCAGGAATTGAGGGGGAGGGGCTGATTAGTTTACATCAATTAAGGAAGCCAGGACTATTTGGTGTTTATTTGGAGGGGGTGTTGAGCTGTCTCTGATGCTCCTTTGGGTCTGCAGAGTTTGGCAGACTCCAGTTCCTAACTCACTGCTGCTTGGGAATGGAGTTTTTCACACCCATTAATCAGTGAGTGGATGCTGCAGAATTCCCTGTGCTGAGGGAAGCAGCTGAGCAGGGGCTGTGCAGGGGAGGTGGTGACTTGAATGTGAGTCAGGACAGACCAGCAGCAGAGCTACAGCAGGAACTGAGAAAAAGTTTGGGGTTTGGCAACCTGGGATGCCTGTTCTGGAGCTGGATGGGAAGGAGAAGCAAATCCAAGCTGCAAGATGGATTCCTTTGGAGACTGGATGTTTGCTCCAAACTTAAATGGCATTTAGTGCTGTTCCCTCAGTTGTTATTTCTTTAGCTGCAGCCCCAAACTTCTGACATGCCCCTTTTCTCTTGTGGAAAAGCTTGGATGGTTGGACTTGATGACCTTAGAGGTCTTTTCCAGCCTGAATGATTCTGATTGAGTCATGGGTTCTGAGCCCATGTGGTTCAAGATGCAATGGCCCATTTCCCCTTTTTCCCCTCCTATGCTGTCAGGATTTTCCATGGAACTCTCCCCTAGTTCCTGTTCTTCCAGGGTCAGCCAGGTGAGCTCAGATCACTTTTCCCAGGGGTTTAAGCTCACCTGGATTACTCTGAGCTCTTCCCACGAGCAGGTCGGGTATCACCAACCAGGGCACTGCTTACATTGCTCCAGCTCATTTTGCTTCTGGAGACCTTCCTGCATCCCAGGAATCCCAGGGGGATTGCAGTGGATTGGGTCTTTCCTGGTCAGGACATGCCCCAAGCAGCCTTTTGTCAGTGGGAGCTTGGCATTCCCTGCTTTTCCAAGCCCATTCCCAGCTGGATTCAAGCTCCCTCCCCATCTGAAGGGTGTGCAGAGCTCCTGGTGCAACGTGGGGAATATCCAGGCTGGGTGAAGGCTGTCCTGGAGCATCCAGTGGATGTGGTTTTGCTCCATTTGGCAGGATGTGGACTCAGGAATTTGGATAGGCAAGAGGCTTCTCCAGGAGAGAACACAGGCAGTGGAAAACCTTGGAGAAAGACCCAAGTGCTGTTTTCTTTTGAGGAGCAGGAAGGGAAACAACTGCCAGATCCATCCTGTCTCCTACAGGAAGAGCCAGAGCTGGAATTCACCAGGTTTTCCCTGCAATTAATATTAGCTGCTGTTTTGCTGGAGCTCAGAGACAGCCCAGGCTTGAAAACTGAGCTGTGTTTTGAGACTTGTTTGGGCCTTTGGCCAAGCACCAGCATTTCCCCCAGTAAGTTCTGGAAGTGAATGGCATTTTTTTTTGGCCTCCTGTGTCCAGAACTCAGCTCTTGTTTCCTGAAATTGCTCCTAACAGGAGCTGGGCTAGGAGGGACATCCTCATCCTCCTGGGATAGCTTCGTTTTCTGTCCTAAAAAATAATAATACATTAAAAAAGGCTGGCTTTTATCAGCTCTGTGGCAGACAGGGTAGAAGGCAGAGTGTGGTGGGTGGAGCAGCTCATCCCATTAATTAATGTGTAATTACTGAGCTGGGAATGGGGTTTGCCTGCTTGCCTTAGTGTTTTTTGTGCTGCACTTGGTTCCCTGGGTGAAACCAGGCTAGTCTGAAATTGTTTACTGCCCAGGAAAAAGGCTCCTCCAGGCCAGTTGGCAGCAGCTCTGGACATCCCTCCCTGCCATCCTAAACTCCTGTGGAAGTTCCTGCTTTTGGTAGAATAAAACCACTCCTGTAGTTCTTGCTGTCTGAAGTAAATAATGCAACAAAGCTGCTGGAACAGCTGCACTGAAACACAATTCTTCTTTTAAATTGATGCAAACCCAGCCCTATTATTCAAGCCAGTCCTGGAGGTTAAAATGAGTTACTGTGGCCTTCTGAGTTGGCCATGGACTTGTGAAATATCAGTGAAATATCTTCTTGCCATCTTCATGGAAACAATGTGCGTGCTGCTGTTCCTGCCCAAAATGCCAGACTGTCATGCCTTCTTGGGAAGGTTACTGGTCTTGTGAGGAAACCAGACAGACAAAAGGAAATTAGATGGACAAGAGGAATGGCTGTGTAAGGACTGGAGGTAGGTCCCATCTCTAAGCTTTCCTCACAACAGGAGGTTTAAGATCATTCTGTAAAAGCCCTTTTTTCCTCCTTGCTGAAAATATTCCTCTATTTAGGTGGGATTTAAGGGACAGCTGGCTCTGAGATGAGAAACAAAGAAGCCTCAACTGCTAGAGTAGATTTTGAGTGGGTTTTGGAAGCAGCTTTTGGGCACTGCTGAGGTGTAGCTGCTTCTGTAGAATTTTTAAGGCCGTGACTGATGAGGCCACACCACCAGATTCCTGAGCTGGAGTGATCCATGTGCTTTGCCCATGCTCCCAGTGGCTGTTTCTAAGGATGCTTAATTCTGGAGCCAAGTTTGTCTACACAAGGCAGTGAAATGCTTTCAAAATCCTCCAATTTCCCTGTTCCTTCCTACCTTCCTGCCCTTCCCTATTTTCTGTTGCTTTGCAGTGTGAAGCATCGAGTGCATTTCTGGTAACTGGAGGCAGCAGATGCTTTTATTTGTTTTTAGCTCTGGTTATATCATGTGACTTGCATTAATGGGACTGTGTTGCAAAAGTTTTTTGGGAATTCCTGCTGAGGTAGGTGGTTCTGCCCTTCCACAGGGCCAGGAATAAAAAACATAAATGTGTGTGAGCTTGTGGGGAGGAGGGCTCAGCTTGCACACAATCACTTTTCCTGAGTAAATGCAGTTGTGGGTGCTGTGTGCAGCCTGGCAGCAGGGTTTTCATTCCCAAAATGCCAGTTCCTTGGCTGGGTGTGCTCACTGAGTGTCTCCCTGTTCCCCAGTGCTGCACCGCTACCGGCACATCCTGGGCCTGTGGCAGCCGGACATCGGGCCCTACGGGGGACTGCTCAACGTGGTGGTGAGTGAGGGCCTCATCCCAGGGCTTTTGGGACTCACAGCTGGTTTTTCACACTTTCCACGCCTGGCAGCCATTCCCAGACCACTAAAAAGTCTGAACAGTCAGCCCTCAAGTGAATGATTTGGATGCAGAGGGTGCTCCGTGGTTCTTTCCTGGTTTCTCTTAGGTTAGATGTCAGGAGGAATTGCTTCACAGGAAAGGTTGTTAAACACCAGGAGGGGGCTGCTCAGGGAGGAATCCCCATCCCTGGAGTGGATGTGGCACTCATTGCTGTGGGTGGGGATTGCTCACAGGCTGGATTCCATGGTCCTGGAGCTCTTTTCCAGCCTGAATGGTTCTGGGATTCTTCTCATCATCACCACTTTTCTCCAGACAGTTTTTATATTTCAGCTCCACAGCAAACAGCCCCAGGAGCAGGTAGAAAACATGATCAATGTTTGAGGGAAAGGCTTGATTTAGAGTTTGACACTGCTATTCCAGTGGCTGGCACAGGAGTCTGTTCATTTACTTCATTTTCTTTGCCTGCAGCTGAACCTTTTGCAAAGGGTTTTGCAATTGTGTGGTTGGCAAATCTTTCCCCTAGCCCTAAGGTTCGTGCATCAGGTGTGGAGTAACACTGGTGCAAGATCTGTGGAGCCTGGCAGCTCTGGTGCTGCTGGGAGAGCAGTTAATGAACAACATTTGACTCTGAACTGTGAGAGCTGAGCCAGGAGTTTGCCTGGAGCCCTTGTTCTCTGCACCAAGGTTCAACACCTGCCAGCTTGAAGCGGAACAAATCACGAGGCCTTTGGGTTTTGCAAGATTCTGTTGCATGAACTGGTGTAAGAGGGCATCCAACTGCATCAGTACTTTCCCTGTGACCTTCTAAAGACTTTGTCTCAGATCTCTCTGTTTGGAGAATATCCTGCCTCTGGAATTGCAGGCCCTGAGGGAAAGAATTCTGTTAGGTGTGCAGGAAGGGGGCTGCCACTTGTGCCTCTCAGTAGAGGAGAGTGTTGCTTCCTGTGTTCTCTGAGTAATAAAATCAAATAATTCCTCATCCAAAAAGCAGGGATAGTCATGGGAAGCAGAATATCTGCCAGCAGGAGCTCTCAAACCAATTAGAGTCTGACTTGCTGTGTGGTCTTTCCCTCTGGATCCTGCACTCCAGGCAAGTCATTTGCAGCAATCAAGGCCTGAGCTTTTTCCAGTGGTGCAGGAAGCCTTGTAAAGAAACCCTCTTCACCCTGGGAGTGCATATGGTCTGGGTTAATGGCTGGAAAGCTGTTTGGGGAATGAAGCAAACTGTTCTGCAGCTCCTGGGCCACGAGAGGCCTCAGAGTTTGCTGCAGACTCCTAAGGAATCCTGCACAGCTGATCCCGTGGGCTCTGTGTCCTGTTCCTCTGCAGGTGGATGGTTTGTTCATCATTGGCTGGATGTACCTGCCCCCTCATGACCCTCACGTGGATGATCCCATGAGATTTAAGCCCCTCTTCAGGATCCACCTCATGGAGAGGAAATGTGCCACGGTGGAGTGCATGTATGGCCACAAGGGACCTCACAATGGCCACATCCAGGTGAGCTCCTCTGCCTCTCTCAGCATTGTGTGTGCACTTTGGCTCTGGAAATGGATTCATCAGAAAGCTGGGACAATTTTATTTCAGAGATATGGCTTTCACCACCCTGCTGTGTGTGTGGGCACCAGCTTTACACTCATTATGTGTCTGACAAGTTGTGTGGGCTGTTCCCTGCTCTGAATTTGTTCCCTGGCAATGGCACAGCCTGGCTGTTGTGCTGTTTTCTGTTGGGCTGGGAGCACCAGGATGTGCACAGGCTGAGGAAAAGATGTGTAAGCTGGCCTTGGGCAGCTGCTGAGTGTGCCCAGGCAGACACAGACCTGTTCTGCAGCTCTCTCCATGGTGAGACCTTGAGAAGGTGATGCAGCATCCACTGGATGCTTTGAAAAGCTTCCTGACAGGTTGTTTTTCTTCAAAGGAGGAAGCTGAAATAGGGAAGCAGCTTAAGACTATTATTCTCATTAGATTACATTGAGGTTTTATTGCTTTTATTTCCCTGTTCTGTAGCTGTTGCACTCGGTGGCAGTGAATGATTTCTCCGTTGTAGTAAATCCAGTAATGTTTATTTTGTAAAGCATTTACTGTGAGCAGTCTTAGCTACATCATCCCAAGCATCTCTAAACAGGTGTGCAATTCTCTCACTGTTCAATTCTCCTCCCTGGTAACTACAGATTGTAAAGAAGGACGAGTTCTCCACCAAGTGCAACCAGACAGATCACCACCGGATGTCAGGGGGCAGGCAGGAGGTGAGTGCTCTGCCAGGGCTCTCACTGAGCCTCTTTGTGTGTCCCCTTCCTGAGAGCAGCCCTCAGCTGCTGCCCTCCTGATTTCTGTGTGATTGGGCATGTATGAACCCCCAGGCTGGGAGCTTTTGGCTCATTCCCTGTTTCAGGCAGTTTTCTGTGCCAAGGTGCTCTTTGAGCCCCAGCACCTTCCTCCTGTTTTGGTAGCAGACCTGTCCAGGGAGGGTCAGCAGCACTTCTGGACATCAACAACACTCCAGGCACTGATCTCAGTGGCATTGCTGTCTGTATAATTGAGATCTTTCAAACACAGTGAGCACCAGCTGCACTTGGATACCTGCTGGTCAGCAAGGCACCATCCCACTGCTTGCCTTGCTCGAGGGATTAAAAGCTTCCTTTGGTTGTTTGTCCTGTGTCTGTCAGCTCTACCCAGCAAGGCAGATTCCTGACTGAAATGCCTGTGTTTAAATGCAGGTATAAATGGCAGGATGAATACCTGTGCCAGGTACTGCTGTTTGCTTCCAGCTGGTTCCACGTGACAAATCTGATATTTCAGCTGCTTTCTGGGGAAGGCTGTAAAATGTCTGTCTGCTAATGGGAAACAGCTGGGTGAAAGGTTTAGTTAAGTGTTTTCTGGTGCTGGAGCAGATGAGAAATGCTTTCATACTTTCAAAGCAGCACGTTAAGTGTGCGTGGCTTTATGGAAATTGGAGGATCTGGCTTGGGAAGATAAAGGAGGCAGGTTTGGAATATCACTTGGCAGGCTGCTATCTCAGTGTAAGCTGTTATCACACCAACTCATGGCAGGGTATTAACTTGTCAGAGCTGCAGTTGGGGTACTTCAGGAGATGCTTTCAAAGCACCCTTTGGATTTAGATGCATCAGTATTAAATCAGCAGGATTTAACCTCCTAAACTCCTCAGTACTTTTCAAATGCTTTTTTCTTTTATGTTGAGCATGTCAGGACAGGGCACAGGAGTCAGCTTGTGGGCACACAAATGAGTTACTGTGGGAGAAAGAGTAGATGAGCCACTTTGCAGTGACAGGCCGTGCTCATGCCTTTATTCTGAGGAGGTTTATGCTTCTGCCTGGGATTTATTTGAAGGGGAGCCTGCTTATTGTGTGATCACTGGCAGTTAGCATAATCACTATTTGTTCAGCATATTTCCAAGCCAACATGTGCTTCTTCCCAAAGCCAGCCATGTTTCCCTGTCCCTGGCAGAGGATGTGTCTGTGGCTCTGCCAGTGAAATGTGCTGTCCCAGAGTCACACAGTGAAGCCATCTTGGGGCACATCACTGAAATGACCTCATCCTCCCCCTTTTCTCCTGGTGCTGCAGGAATTCCGGACGTGGCTGAGGGAGGAGTGGGGTCGGACTCTGGAAGACATTTTCCATGAACACATGCAGGAGCTCATCCTGATGAAGTTCATCTACACCAGCCAATATGAGTAAGGGCTGCTGCAATTTCACTAGCACACTCTGGAACATTTTTCCCCAAGATGGGGTTTTCCATGGGCTTTCACAGCCAGAGGAATGTTGTGTCTCTGCAGTACTTCCCAGCTGTACAGGGAGATGAGGTGGAATGACAGCAGTAGGAATAGGATTCCAAGTTCCACACAATAACTATGCACAGTAAGGTGCTTTTGAGTCATTTAACTCTGTTTAATTTGAAGACAGAGCAAATGCCTGTGATCCCAAGGAGTGTCTGGTTATTATCCATATTAGTCAGTGTGCTCTGTCGTGCAGGAATTAGAGAGTCCCTGAGAAACTGGGGATTTTAACCAGCTCTCCAAGCTTCTATTAGCATCCACCTCACTGTAGCAGATGTTTAAATATGCTTCCCTCTCAGGTTCTCTGGGAATCTCAAAGGCTGAGGAAGTTTCCTTGCTGCAGCAATCTCCTGGTGTGCTCACGAGGATGGTGGGGAGAGCAGCGCAGGGAAGTGCTTGCAGAGCTCTAAAGCAAATCCTGAGCTTGCTGCAAACACAGATCCTGCCTGTCTTGACAACATCCCCAAGCTGCTGGAGGAGCAGACTGCAAACACCCTGCTGCTGGGGAGGGTTTTTTCTCCTTGACTTCTCTGATGTTTTTGTCTTGCACAGCAACTGCCTGACGTACCGGCGCATCTACCTCCCCCCCAGCAGCCCCGAGGACCTCATCCAGCCAGGCCTCTTCAAAGGCACCTACGGGAGCCACGGGCTGGAGATTGTCATGCTGAGCTTTCATGGGAAGAAAGCCAAGGGCACTAAGATCACTGTGAGTGCATTTTCCTGTCTCTCAGGTGCTTGTGAAAGTGTTCTCAGCGGATGCTCAGGAGAGGTTTCTGTCTGGGAGCTGGCAGCTCAAGCCCTGTTCCCCGTGGGGATTGGTGGCACTGGGTGAATCTCAGCGCACACAGAGTGACCAGGACATGCTCTGCAAAGTTGCTCCTGGCTCCCCCTTCCTTTCCTCTCCCTTCCAGCTGCTTTCTGTGAGCAGCTGGTAGCAGGTCACTGGAGATGCCCTGTGTGTGTGTGAGGAGCAGGTACCAAATGTTGGCAGCTCTTCACTGAAATCAGGCGGGGGAGCTCCTTTCCTCCCTGCAGGGAGGGATTCTGCAGCTGCAGCTTTGACTTTCTTTCACCCTTGCAAGTACAGCTTTTGATTTAAAATTCTGGTTCTGGGAAGGGGAAAGCAGAGATGGCAAAAAAGGTCCAAGCAGGGTTTTTTTATTGGCACCTTGGTGATGGTAGAACAGGGTGAACTATTAACAAGTTCAGGTGGTGGCTCTGTAGCACCTGGTGTCTGCAGCTGTGCCATTCCTTCCTGTCCCTAGGGAGATCCCAACATCCCAGCTGGACAGCAGACTGTGGAGATAGACCTGGCACATCCTCTGCAGCTGCCTGACGTCGAGAACCTGCGTGACTTCAGCGAGCTCTCCCGCATTGTGCTGGAGGTGCAGGAGCAGGTCCGGCGGGAGGAGCAGGAGCGGGAGCAGCGGCAGGAGGAGGAGGAGCATTCCCAGCAGGCTTCCTCCCAGCCTGCCAGCCCCCTGGGAGGAGGAGAAGGTGCTGAGGGGGAAGAGACTGCAGCTGGGGCAGAGGGGACGACCCAGGACAAGGCCCCAGCTTCCCAGCCCTTCGTGCTGCCCATGGGAGTGATCTCGAGGAATGAGGATTATCCCCGGACCTGCCGAGTCTGGTAACTGGTGGTTTTATGGCTGATTAATTTTTGAAAAGAAAGGGGGAATCTTTGAGGTGTATCCTGTATTTGTGTGCCCTTTACCTGCCTGTGGATCTCCCAGCCCCCTGGGTTCAGATTTCACAAAATCCCAGAATGGTTTGGGTTGAAAGGGACCTAAAATCCCACCTTGTTCCACACCTTCCACTAGACCAGGTTGCTCCAATCCCTGTCCAACCTGGCCTTGACCATTTCCAGGGATGTGGAATCCACAATCTCTGGTTCCTGCCTCTGCTGCCCAATTTCCCACACTTTGGTTTGTTCCCTCTCTCACCACGCTGTCATCTGCCATCCCACTTCCTTGCTAGATTTACTTCAGAAGCTGGCATCTCTCCTGAATTCCACACCCCCCCCTTTTTTTTTTTTTGGTGTGTTTTATGTCCCAGAGCTGCCCAGCTCATATATTTAGAACTGTTCAAGCTGCTTCCCATTCCCGTGTGTGTCATTCATGTTCCTTGGCTGTGGGAACACAGTGCTCTCTCCCACCTTCCCCTGGCCTCTGGTGCCTTGGGGCAGCTCTGGCAGGTGCTGAGCACCCCAAGCAGGAGGTGCAGGCATGCAGAGAGCTGGGCTGGATGGGAGCTGGAGTTGGTGAAGCAGCACAGTAAATGAAGTGTGGAAAAAGAGCCCAAAAGCTGAGGCTTAGACAGGTGACCTTCAGCCAAACATCTGTGCTCATGGAAAAACCTACCCAGAGCTGGTTAATCCCAGAAGGCTCCTGCTGTCACAGCTCAGTTGTGTTTGGATAAAGCCCTGCTCCACCTGCTGCCTCAGAGCTTTGACTGACCTTTATTCCTCCTCAGGTCCTGGTAGATTCTTCTGCTTTTTAGATTTTTCTCTCCCTTAAGTTTTGCCTCTCTGGTCACGCTCTCAACATGCCTTTGCTTTCCTGGGAGGATTGAGCCTGTGCTGATCCTTGAGTTGCACAAGCTAATCTCAGATGGGTTTGGGGGCTGAACTACTGAAAAACCCAGCTTTGGTGTGCAGGTGCTAGTTAGGATAACCCAAAGCAGGACCCTGCAAATAGCACCAGGGAGTTCCTTGTCTTAATAGAAAAGCCGAGCGTAAAACTCGCTGTTCTGGCAGAGTGGCTTCACCAGAGTTTTGTGCTGATTTTTAACAGAACCCTGGGTGATCCTGGCTGTTCTCACACCTGTTTTGTCCTCATCCCCTGGCAGTTTTTACGGGACAGGGCTCATTGCTGGCCACGGCTTCACCAGCCCCGAGAGGACGCCGGGGGTGTTCGTCCTGTTCGACGACGATCGCTTCGGCTTCATCTGGCTGGAGCTCAAATCCTTCAGCCTCTACAGCCGCATCAAGGTCTCCTTCCAGAACGCCCAAGCGCCTTCCCGGGAGGCCTTTGATGAGATGCTCAAGAACATTCAGTCCCTGGCTACTTGATGAGTGTTTGTGGTGAAGGACAGGGCTCGGGGTGGCCAAGGCTGCTGCGCTCCCCAGCCGGGCTGGGGTGGGGAGGCCTCGCTCTCGGTACCTCTGGATGGAAGCATGCACTTTGAATAAAGCCTTTTCACCCCAAATGTACACACGTCCCACTTCAGACATCCCTGGCTGCCCTTTCCTCTGTGCCACTCCACTCTGCTTCCCAGCAGTCCTTGTTTCCCAGTCTGTGCTTTGGAGAGCTGAAGGGATCCTGCAGAGGAGGGAACAGACCTTCCTTAGTGCAAAAAAAAAAAGAATGTTTTGGGACAAAACCAACTTCTGGTCAGAGCTGGGCAGAGGAACAGGCAGTGACAAAGCACATCCTCCTCTCCAGAAACCTTTCTGTGGGTGCAGCATTGCCAGGAGAGGCTGGTGTGATACCTGCATCCTTGGCTCACTCATTGGAGTGTGTGGTTTCCTCTGGAGAACTCCCTCAGCCAGGGCAGGATCCCCACTCCAGATGAGTGTGTGCAGCACTGGCCTGGCTTCTGGAGCTTGAGGGATGTGCTGTCCCTGGAGCTCCAGATCTGGATGTCTCCCTGGGACCTGAGATGATTTTTATTCTCCTTGCAGGAGCTGGGTGTGGGACTGGAGATTGGTGTAAACTACAAAAGCTCTGATGTGTTCAGACTGGTTTGTACCTGAAAGATTTTCTCACATCTTGTAAAGTGGGTCAGAAGAGGCACAGGAAGGAGCCAAAAGAAACCCAGCTGTGAGATGAGCCCAGTAGGCTCCAGCTGGGCAGCAGAAGGTGCCACATGTCACTGGTCCTTCCTGTGTGACCCCAGGGCTGCCATTCCTGTTCAGGTTGTTCTTCAGAGTCCAGAATGACAAGGGGTTGTCCTTGTGGCTTTTGTGGCTCCTGGAGTGGTGGCTGCTGCTGCCCCACTCCCAGAACCCTTCTTTCCCTTCCTGGTTGCACTTGTTTGATCCCAGATGGTTTTGTGGCAGATCTGAGCTCCAGTAGGAATTGTGTGCTGCAGGCAAGGGAGGAGATTCCCTTTAGACTGTGCTGTGCAGGAAAATCCTGGCCAGTGCTCCTCTCCAGGCTGTGAGTTGTGCTAGAAACCATCAGCACTACCACAGCCCTTTGTGGCAGCTGCCCTCTGGCTGTGATGACAAACTCCAGGTCCCTTCTCTTCTCCCCACATCAGTGTCTAACAAAACCCTGCTGTTAATCTCTGCAGTTTTTGGTCTGTAAACGTGTCTGTACCTGTGCTGGGAGGGTTCAGGCCCCTTCTGTGGAGGAGTTTCAGTCCCTGCCTGGTTCCAGTGCCTGTGAGCAGCTTTTATTCTCACTCTCACAAGGGCTTTTTGCCATTTCTGGCTCTCATGTGTTCCCTCAGCTGTGTGAGAAGCCAGGCTCCAGCAGAGACAACGAGCAGCAGCTCATGTCACTCACAGGATTAATTCCTGTCTCTCTGGATGGAGTTCTCCAAACCTCTGGGAATTTCAAGGTGATTTAGGACACTTTTTGCTTTGTTTCCTGCAGCTTTGTGAGGAGTGGCAAGCCTGCCTCAGTGTTGGGGATGAGGAGCTGGTGCAGGTGCAGGTTTCTGGGACAGCTGAAGATGTTCAGTGCTGGGTTAATGGTTGGGCTCGATCTCAGATCTTTTCCAACCTAAATGATTCTATGATTAGGATTTTATTTAATGTCTTAGTGGCCTGTTTATCTTGGAGTTTGCTGTTAGGCTGCTGCAGTTCTGCCTTGTGTTCTAACAGCCCAAAGGGATGGGAGATGTCTCCTTGGGCAGCTGTTCCCATTGTCTGTCCCTAAAACCAGCTCTTCTTCAGCTGGATCTCTAGCTCTGATTGCAGATTCCTCCCCACTTCAATATCCCAGAAAAAAAAACATCCTAAAGTTTTACACAACTGACTTGATAAATTTTGCTTTTAGCTTTTAAATTACAATTAATTTTTTTAAAATGGAGATTAAAATTCAGATTGCATTGGTTGCCCTGCAAGTACCTGAGGCTTGAGTCACTCTCCCAAATATTGGCCTGCCTGTAGCCTCTGTCCTTTGTCACCTGGGCAAGGTGTCACCTGTTAGCTGTTGGCACAGTGTCCCTTCTGAACCTTTCCAGTGGCAGTGCCAAGGGTCTCCTGAAGGCCAAACCTGCTTGGCTGGCTGGAGAGAAGGGCTTTGGTGGAGGCTGATGCCCTATGGGAATTTTCCCAGCTCTGCCTTGCCCCTGTAGTGGCATCTTTTTATTTATAACTCACCTGGCTGGCCTCAAAATGTCAGGATAATTCCTGATTAAAGGGGAAACTGCTGGTACCCCCTGGCTTCATTCTGTCTGGAGCAAAGGAAATAGCAAATTTTGTATTAATATTCCTCTGATGCCTTTTCTCACCTTCTGCTGCTCCAAGCCTGGCAGGCTTTTGTGACATTTCAGATGAAAATTCCCTCTGGTTTGGCTGAGGGTGAGGAAAGCTGAGGAAAGCATCCAGTGAAGATGGATTTGGGAATGCTGGGATGCTCCTGTGCCTGTTCCTTTGTGCGTGGCTCTGCCAGTGCCAGAGCAAAGCAGGATACCATGGAGTTAAAACTGCCAGCTCTGGAACCTTTGGGAAAGGGGAGACAGATTTAGGAGCAGGCAGTTTGGATCTGATCCCCCATGGGGAGGGGGATGCTCCTGCTTTCCCAGTGCTGCCTTTCCTGGTGGGAAGCTGTGCTGACAGGCCAGGCCTTTGCTGTGCTTGGTACAGGCTGTACCACCCCCTGCACAGCTCTGCATTCCCCTCTGCTTTCCCAAATCCCAGCTTTGCAGTTTTTTGGGATCTTAGTGAGAGCTGTTGACAGGGATAATGTGTGCTGGGGCCCTGCAGATGGTGATGAATCTCTGCTGCCGACGTCTCCTCGTCCTTTTTGCTCTGCAGGAAATCTTGGGGACAATTGGCTGGATTTCTTCATCCCAGATGGGTGGAAAGTGCTGGTGAGGATGGAAAACAACTTGTCAGGGGTAGGAATACTCTTGGCAGGAGCCTTTTGGATTAAACAAAGCCTTTGCAGGGAGGTTGCAGAGCCCCAGTGGCCACTGCAAGACCTGGGGCTGAATTCTGGCTCGGGGACAGCTTGGGGACAAGTGTCTGGTTCACGTGCTGGGGATGGGTTCTGCTCCTCCATCCTGCTCCCTGTGTTGTCACAGCACATGGATTTGGCCAGCTGGAAAGCAGGAACATGAAAGCTCCAGTTTGTTTGCCTTGGGGCTGGTTTGAGAGCTGGGAATGTGCTGCTCTGGCGTGGTGGTTGTGGGGGGCTCTGCCTTCCACGGGGGTTTGTCAGGCTGGATTTTACTGAGGAGGAGGAAAAAGGATGGAATTGTTGGGGAATTTGGGTGTCAGCTCCACTGTGGAGTGGACAGCAGTGCCCTGGGGTGGGACAGCAGCAGTGGGAGGGAGTTCCTTAGGAAGTGTGTGCTGGGGAAAGAGGGAATTCTGTGCAAACGTGCCTGGAGGTGTCAGCTCCCAGGAAAAGCCCAAACCACAGCTGGCTCCGTGTTTACTTTTCAACAAGGATGACTTTTTCTTGCTTTTTATTAATTTAAACCTAGTGGAACTTGATGGGAGTGTTGGGTGTTGTGTGGAAATGGGTTGTTCAGGCTCAACTTGCTAGTTTAGGGAATGATAATGTGTTAACTCTGTCTTGTGGCTGGCTGCTCTCGTGGCCACTAATCCTCTGTGGTGTTCAGCTGCCAAAGGCTCCTGCTGCCCTTGCCAGTGGGACAGCAAATTATTTGGGATGTGGAGTGGAAGAGAGAGGTACCAAACTGTGAGTGCCACTGACCTTTGGGTGCTTTGTGTGCTGAACTAAAATGTGTGGTTCTGGTTTTTGTTTGGATTGCAATCCTTGGAACTTTTGAGGCCAAGAGCACTTGGCTCGACTGTGTTCATTAGCTTAATTAAAGCAATCTGCACTTTTGTTTTGTCATTGATTACTCCCCCTTCCCCTTTCCCATGTGTATTTTGCACTCACCACTTTAACATGACACTGATGGATTAATCTGGGCATTTCCTGTAGGTTTTGAGTGTGGGTAAGTCTCTATAAGTATTAAAAATGAAGGTGAAACATAAATCCCTGCTTTGTCCAGGGGGCAGTGGGGGGAAACCATTGGACATCCACCACCACAAATAGCCATGTGGAACATGAGAAGCTGCATTTTAATCTCCTCACCTGTCCAAGGGCTGGGGGTTTGCCTGTTCTTTTCTTGGTGGCTTTGAGAGGAATGGGATGTACGAAATTCACTGCAGATTTTGGAAAGCTGAGCAAGCCCTGTGTGTTACTTTTACACCTGATCATTGTTACCCAAGGAGCCTTTTCCAATTTCAAATAATAAAAAGCAAAGTTTTGTGAACTTAGTTCTGTTTGCTTCCTTTTTTTCCCCTTTGTCCCAAAGGAAAATGTTGGGCCAGTTGCACCCTCCTGCCTGTCTTCCAGCCTGGGGTAGGAAATAATTTTCCCTTGTTTGGGTACTTGGTGAGCAGTTCTGATTTCCTGAAGATGTGAGACAGACATCCCACACCTCATGCTGTGAAATCCCAATTCTTGCCTTATCCCTGTTTTCTGTCCTCCTGGGGTGCCCGTGGTGCCTGGCTCCCTCCCACAGCAGATTTGGGCTGGCAGAACTGGCACCCTGAGCCCTGACAAAGCCTCCCAGCCCTCCCAGCCCAGCTTTCTCAGGAGAGGAAGCCTGAGGTAATCCTGGATTTTTTTTTTCCCCCCCATTTTTCCTTCCACTTGGTCTGAAAGGGATCAGCTGGCAGCAAACCAGCCCGAGGGATGAGGAGGGGGAGGTGATGGTGTCAGCCCCTTCTCTGTGGGGTCAGACTGAGGGTTCTCTGTGTTTCCTGCACTTCAAACTCACTCCCACTCCAGCTCTGCACTGCTTTTCCAAGAGATCCTCTGGAAATGGGAGAACTTGTGGCATGGCTCAGCTGCCACCAAGGAGCTTTTCCTCCTCGCTGCCGGGCGAGGCTGGGCCGCGCCGTGTCCACCAGGGGGCGCCTGGAGACCGGACACGGACACTCGTGGGATCGGGATTCACATGGACACTCGTGGGATTGGGATCAGCATGGACACGGAGATGGACACTCGTGGGATCGGGATTCACATGGACACTCGTGGGATNGATTTCCTGAAGATGTGAGACAGACATCCCACACCTCATGCTGTGAAATCCCAATTCTTGCCTTATCCCTGTTTTCTGTCCTCCTGGGGTGCCCGTGGTGCCTGGCTCCCTCCCACAGCAGATTTGGGCTGGCAGAACTGGCACCCTGAGCCCTGACAAAGCCTCCCAGCCCTCCCAGCCCAGCTTTCTCAGGAGAGGAAGCCTGAGGTAATCCTGGATTTTTTTTTTCCCCCCCATTTTTCCTTCCACTTGGTCTGAAAGGGATCAGCTGGCAGCAAACCAGCCCGAGGGATGAGGAGGGGGAGGTGATGGTGTCAGCCCCTTCTCTGTGGGGTCAGACTGAGGGTTCTCTGTGTTTCCTGCACTTCAAACTCACTCCCACTCCAGCTCTGCACTGCTTTTCCAAGAGATCCTCTGGAAATGGGAGAACTTGTGGCATGGCTCAGCTGCCACCAAGGAGCTTTTCCTCCTCCTGCTGCAGGTCCTGTGCCAGCCCCGTGTTCCCTGTCCTGCCTTTCCTGGAGGGAATGTCGTGCTGTGAGTTTTGCAGCCCAGTTTCACTGGTAAGTTCCTTGGCAGCTGATTGTTTTTGAGAACAAACCCTGGCCGTGGAGCTCCAAACTCCCCAAGTTCAGGCAGGAACTCCTAATCCTTGCCCAGCGCCCTGATCCAGCCGTCCTGAACCTCTGTGGGTGATGGGATCTGCTCCTGGCTCCTGGCTCAATGTCACCTCAGAGCCCCCGTGGGGTTTGGTCCTGTGGGGGTCAATCCCATGGGGATCAATCCCGTGGGGTTCAGTCCTGTGGAGTTCCATTCCGTGGGGATCAATCCCGTGAGATTCCATCCCGTGGGGGTCAATCCCGTGGGGATCAGTCCCGTGGGATTCCATCCCGTGGGNTGTGGACATTCGTGGGATTGGGATCCACACGGACACTTGTGGCATCAGGATTCACATGGACACTCCTGGGACCTCGATCAGTACAGTCACAGACACTCATAGGATCAGGATCCACGTGGACACTCGTGGGATTGGGATCCACGTGGACATGACCATGTGTCAGACAGGGGTTGACGTGGACACTGACACTTGTGGGACCCAGATCCACACGGACACTCGTGAGATCAGGATAAATGGGCACTGACATTTATGGGACTGGGATGCACGTGGTCATGGACACTCATGGGATCAGGATCCACGTGGTCATGGACACTCATGGGATCAGGATCCACGTGGTCATGGATACTCATGGGATCAGGATCCACGTGGTCATGGACACTCATGGGATCAGGATCCACGTGGACATGGACACTCATGGGATCAGGATCCACGTGGACACTCGTGGGCCTGGCAGCCACAAAGACATGTGAAATGTTGCACCCTGGGGCTCTTGGGTCAGGCCACCCACGGAAACCAGGACCTGCTCCTGCACCAATCCACTGTCCCACATCCCTCCCCTCTCCAGCTCATCCCAAGTGAACCAGCTCCCATCATCCATCTCCAGGACCTGAAGGACAACCCCAAATTCCCTCCCCTCTCTCCCTCCCTTCATATCTTACCTCTCTTGGAAGCATTTTCCTCCATGGCTGGCTTCTCCCTGGGGCTTCCTGTCACCTTGCCATCCCTCTCCTCACTGCCAGGAACCCAAATTATTCCTGCCCTGGGACACGCCACGCTCCCAGAGCTGCAGTCCTGGCTTTTCCTCGTGTGTCCCCTGTCCCTCAATCCTGGTGTCCATCCCCCCTGAGCCCTCAGAGCGAGTGTCCCCTTGTTCCCTGCTCCGGTGCCTTGATCCCCACGCTGCTCCCAGCCTGTGGGGGTGGTTTTCCTGTCTCCCAAGATCCCGAGCTCCTGCCTCGGCCCCTGCGTGCTGCTGCTGATTAAAAACAAACCAGGGGATGCTGGTGAGTGATGAGCTGGGTGCATCCGCTCCATTTAGGAGCTCTTGGATAAATAACGTGAAAATTTAATTTTCTGCTGCTCTGGAAAACAGAGGCCTTGGATATTACTCGTGCACTTTTCCAAGTGTTTTTGCTGTGAAGGGAAAACTTGGCTTTGCTTGGGACCCTTCCCAAAGATTCCTGCATGGACAACGTGCTTGTTTCACCCATGACCACATCCTGGCCTCTGCTGTGTTTTTAGGGAGAAGGTGCCAAATTGTCCCTGTGCTGGGGCAGCTGGAGGGGAAACCTTCTCCTCTCCAGAACAAGCTGATACGGCAGCGATGGGGAAAAGCCACGGCTGGGAGCCAGGAAGCAGGAGCCGTATCCCGGCCCCCGCCGCGCTGGGCTCACAATTCCCTTCTCCCTCTTTGTTTTCTCTAATTGCACAGCCTGGCCTCCGGGCACAGCCTGTTTCTTCCTCCGCGCCGCTACAAAGCTCTGCGCAGCGGGGCTGGGACGTGCTGACCCGGCAGCGGGGAATGCGACCTTGGGAGAGGGATCCGACCGGGATCCGGCCGGGATCCGGCCGGTTTGGGCTTCCCGGGAGCGACGCTCGGCCACCCGGGCCGGGGTGGCTCTGCCCTGCAGGGCTGTGCTGATCCCAGGGACAGAGTGGGATGAGCCCCCTCCAACCCCCGTTAGTCCGGCTGGAGCAACCCCTGGCATGGAGGGAGGGAGGGAGGGAGGGATGGATGGATGGATGGATGGATGGATGGATGGATGGATGGATGGATGGATGGATTCGCTGGCATGGATGGATGGAGGGATGGAGGGAGG
>VZRH01005215.1:533456-545494 GCA_013397555.1 Urocynchramus pylzowi
ATGGATGGATGGATAGATGGATGGATGGATGGATGGATGAAAAATGGATGGAGGGATCCCCTGGAAGGGATGGATGGATGGATGGATGGATGGATGGATGGATGGATGGATTCCCTGGCATGGATGGATGAATGGATGGATGGATGGATGGATGGATGGATGGATGGATGGATGGATGGATGGATTCCCTGGCATGGATGGAGGGATGGACAAACAGACAGATGGATGCATGCACAGATGGATGGAGGCACTGGGGCATCACCACAAACAGCCAGAGCAGGATCCCTGCAGGGCTGGCAGTGGATTTAACACTTTCCTTGAAGCCTTTTGGGGCAGAATATCCTCTCCTCCCACCAGGCACAAGTTCCCTCCTTTCCCCAGCGCTTCCCTGCCTGCAGCGGGGTCGTTTCCCACTGGAGAGGGCTCAGGGAGGCGAGGTGGAACTACAGCATCACAGACAAAGCCTTAATACAATCTTCCCTGCATGAACAGCCTTGCAGGGGAGCGTGCTGCGGGGCGGGCCGCAAACGAGGCACTCGGCGGCGCAGGACGGGGAGGGATCGCTCCAGCGCCGCTCCTAATGGCTTAACCAACAAAATCCATACTCAGAAACGCAGCCAGGAGCGGGAGCCGACCTCTGCTCAGTGCTGCAGCCAGGAATAAAGGCAGATTATGAATTGCACGGAGCTGCTGCAGCTGCCACGGCTCGGCCTTGGCATTAAAGGGAGCCCAAGGAGAGAAGATGCAATCAAAGCTGTCTGGCAGCAGCTGAAGGATTAGCTGAGTCAACCAGCAAAGAGCTGAGCTCATTTGTCGGGCTATTTTCAGGAGCCTGGATGGAATTTTACCCTCAATTAGCGATCTCACACTTGGACAGGCGGGAATCATCGAAAATGGGCTTCTTTCATGTGTTGGCTCTTTGGGTTGGGCATTGCAGGGGAGTGGTGGAGCTCACCGAGGTGAGCTGGGGAGGGCTGGGGAGGGGAGCCAGGGAGAGAGGGAGAAATGGATGGATCTGCCAGGGAGAGAGGGAGAAATGGATGGATCTGCCCTCTTTGGCCAAGGGAATTGTGGTGCAGGGAGTGCCACAGATGTGTTGGCAGAAGGACCCGGTGGTCTCTCACCACCACACAGGGCTGTCACCAGCACTGGGTCAGCCAGCTGTGGCTTTTTCTGTCCCCTTGCCCAGGGACATGGGATTCGCCATTTCCCAGCCTGAAAATGACCAATGACCCCTAAAATGTCACTGGAAAATCCAGCACAAAGCCTGGCTCTGCCCCTTTGCAGCTGAGCTTTGGATTATCACAGAATCCTGGAATGGTTTGGGTTGGGAGGGACCTTAAAGCTCATCCCATCCCACCCTGTGCCATGGCAGGGACACCAAGGCAGGGACACCTCCCACTGTCCCAGGCTGCTCCAAGCCCTGTCCTGGGGACACTTCCAGAGAAGGGCAAGCACAGCCAGGGCCTGCCCACCCTCCCAGGGAACAATTCCCCCCAATATCCCGTCCATCCCTGCCCTCCATTAATGTGAAGCCATTCCCTGTGTCCTGTCCCTCCATTCCTTGTCCCCAGT
This sequence comes from Urocynchramus pylzowi, assembly GCA_013397555.1. Classification (NCBI taxonomy): domain Eukaryota; kingdom Metazoa; phylum Chordata; class Aves; order Passeriformes; family Fringillidae; genus Urocynchramus; species Urocynchramus pylzowi. Next base: position 535,032 of record VZRH01005215.1, read on the forward strand.
CCCTCTCCAGCTGTCCTGGAGCCCCTTCAGGCACTGGAAGAGGCTCTAACTCCTCCCTGCAGCTTTCTCTGCGAGCCAGCTGAGGCTGATCCTGCAGCTTGATCCAGAGCTGCCTCAGTTTCCCCCGAAGTCCATCCCATCCCAGTGAGTGTGGCAGGGGGGGAAGGGGCTCTGCAGGGCTGGCTGCTCTCCCAGCCCCGGCCGGGTGCAGGCAGCAGCTCCCTGCGATGGAGGGGCCAAAAATAGAACCTTTCCAGGGAGAGGAGAGGAATTACACTTTTCCTGACACCCTGCAACAGCCTTGAGGCTGCCAACGTGGTGATAAGCAGTTGTTTGCCTGTGCTCTGGAGCAAACGTGGTTTATCTCTTCCTTGTTCCAGCCCTGCAGGGAAAACCCAGCGATTTCACTGCTCTGGGACCCTCCCAGGTCTGTATTTGATTATTTCTCTCTCTTGCAGCAGCAGCACCTGGAGATTGGACTGGAATTCCCAACCCTGGCCATGCTCCTGGATTGAAATTCAGAAGCAGGAGGTGCAGGGGGGAGCTCTGCAGGTTTTGGGGGAGGTGAGCTGAAGGGATCTGGATAACTGAATTAGTGTTTTGGAGGCTGGGGAAGTCAGGGATGTGAGTGCCCATCCGGGCTGCTCCCTCCGGGGCTTTTCCGGGAGGAGGAAACGTTTGCAGCCGCCTGCGCAAACAAGAGGCACCGAGCAGGAAACACATCAGGCTGGGGACAATCCTGAGCTCCTCCTGCAAAGCTCAGAGCTCCAGGAGAGGATTCAATCCCAGAGAAAACTGGCGTTCCCCCCTCCCTCTGCTGAGCTGCCCCCAAGCTCCTGGTTTGGGGTGAGGTGATGCCACTGCCCTATGCAGGGCAGGTGATGCTGCTTTTAGTGCTTTTTTTTTAAGAGAAAACCTCTCTCAGACCCTTCATAAAACACTGATATTCCACGTGGAGCCGATTCGAGGTGGTTTTTAGCCAGCAGCTCCTGGGGGTGGTGTCTCACTTCGGTGCTCTCAGCCTCTCGCAGCTGCAGCCCGAGTTCAGCTGAGCCTTTTCCTCCATAAAACTCCTCACATCCCCTCCTTTGCTTCCACCTTCCCCGGGGCAGGGCCCATACGAGCAGAGGCTTTTCCCAGCTCCAGCCCATCTCCAGGAAGCAGGATGACATTAAATCCGAAACAAATTACCTTGTGCATCCGAGCGAGGCTGCTGGGATGCGTTTTCCTTCCCTAACGACGGAGGCAGTGGGAATTGCAGCACCATTAACTCCTCCTTTTGCCTCCTGCGAGTTGTCAGCGCCTCTCCCCCGTGCCTGGTAAGTGCCTCATCCTCTGGCTCCGATGCTCTGGAATCTTCTGGACACCCCCAGTGCTGGAAGATCTCCCCCAGCAGCCTGGGAATGCAGCAGGGATCACAGGGAGCTCCGGAAGGAGCTGGCATCCCACAGCTTTTCCTGCTGGTTTGGGACATTTTTGGGGTTTGTGGTGCAGGGTGAGGGGCTGGGGCAGCTGCCAGGCTCCAGAGCTTTTCCAGCCTGGAGAAAATCAGCCGTGCTGCGGGTTCTTGGATGGGAAACTGCTGCTCAGAGGACAATAAAGGCTGTGAAATGCCAGGGAGAAGAAAATCTGCATTTTCCCCACTTTTCCCCCTGTTTTCTCCCCTGGCTGAGCCATTTGTGCTGCAGTGGGAGATGGGGGCTGGGAGCAGCTGCCTGAGGGTGTCCCAGCCCTGGATTTGGGATTTGGGGGATTCCTGGGGTTACTCCTCGAGCGTTTGAGGGTCCCAGGCACAGGTCAGGAGCCTCGAGGCCCAGCCTGACTCCAGGACAGAGGAAATGTGTCCATTCCCTGGCAGGCCCAGCCTCACAGGGGGTGAAGCAGGTTTGGGCTCCTCTTTGGGATGTGGGACACATCCAGCTGGCACTAACGTGTCCCTGTCACCGTTGTGACAAGAAATAATAAAACTTATGTAAGGTGTTCTAGTATCCGAACAGGAACAGGAAAAGAGCTTTATTTTTTAGACTTCAATATTTATAGAATTCTAAAAGTGACAGTGGATTGGAGGATGGCATTGCCACCTCTCCAACCACACCGGCCAAACCAACAGTCCTTTAAAATTCTCCTCCTGCAGAGAAGAACGCAAACCAACCATTATTTACATGAAAGTAGGTGAGAAACTCCATTACAAGACTGTAAACATCAGAAGGCTCAGAGAAACTCCAACAAAACTACGTGTCCCCAGCCCTTGGCCCGGCGCAGGGTGTCGGTGACAGCCCCAGAGGCGGTGACAGCAGCGCTGCTGGCCCTGCCACACCTCTCCTGCGGCAGGAGCACCAACAGGTCTTTCCAGTCCCGCCGGGAGCTGCCGGCGGCGGGCGGCACCCGGGGACAGGGAAAAGCAGCGGGCGCATCCCTGCCTCACCTTGCTCGGCTCTCACTTTGTCCCCCGGAGCTGGAATCAGCGAAGGCCAGCGGGAGTGTCACCGTCCCGCCAGGCTGTGCCCGCCCGGGGCTGGGCATCTGTCACAGATTGTGATCGCCGCTGCCTCTGGGAGGAGCAGCCCCGGCCGGGGCCAGCAGGTAAAGGGGATTTGGGATCCCCTGAGAGCAGGCTGGGGCTGGAGAGGGGCCGGGTGCTGATCCCACCTGGCGCAGCTGCCGGGAGGGAATAGCGGGGCTGGGCTGCAGCAGGGAGGGGAGGAGCGGCACAGGTCACCCTCGGGGTGTCCCGAGTGTCCTCTGCCCTCGTCTGTGCCCGTGTCCGGGGGCTGCGGGGCCGCAGCAGCTCCTCCCCCACGGCGGGACCGCGCTCTGCCCAGGAAAGGACAGGCAGCTGGAGGTGATGCCCATCCCTGCCTTGCATCCCTGCCACACCTGGCGCTGTGACACCTGTGGCCAGCTGAGACACAGCAGGGGAGGGGACCTGCGACACGAGAGCTGCGCCGGAGATGTCGCAGTGCCACAGGTGTCGCAGCGCCGCAGGTGTCGCAGCGCCAGGTGCCAGCAGCAGCTCGTCTGGGGGAGGCTGGTGGGAGCCGTGGGGTGGCCGGAGGTGCAGCTGCCATTCCCTGAGGATCCCCCTGCCTCGCCCGAGCTGAGGTGGATCCCACCATCCCGAGGCTCCTGCTGCTGCTCCCGGAGCCAGCACGTGCTGCTGCCACCACCCCAGCCCTGGGACACGGTGACAACAGCACACAGAGCTGTCACCTTTGCCCTCCCGGCAGCACCGGGGCTGCTCCTTGCCCTGCCCAGCGCCTGGAATGGGTGGGAGGGAGGAAAACCTTCCCTCCTCCCAGCTCCACCCCTGCTGGCCTCCACGGGTGGCTTTCCACGCTCCGAGGGCTGGTTTGGCACCCATCCCTCTGGAGCTCTTGGTGGGTGCAGATCCGTGAGGATGCTCCTGTGCTGAGTTGGAGGGATCCAGACAAGATCCAGGCTTGTTTGGAGGGGAGCAGAGGGAAAGGAGCCCCATTCCCACCCCTCCAGCCTGGCCACCTGCGTCTCCCTTTAGAAACACGTTCAGCTTTCCTTTTAGGAAAGATAAACCAGGTTTCCTTCTCCCTGGCACGACTTTCCTGCAGATTCCAGGGAGACTGAGGGTAATTACAGCACTTTCATCCTCCTGGCTGCCTGGCTGAGCTGCGGGGACACTCTGTGACACTCGGGTGGTGGCAGATGTTTGCTAACAGAGAGGACCCCGGGGACACACGGGCAGGGTTTTTGGCAGGGTTTTTGGCAGGGTTTTTTCCTCCCTGAAGGAATCAGCATCACGGAGGCGTGTGGCTGTGACAGCCTGTGGCAAACCCACAGGTTTGTGTCCTCCTAAGGTGGGATCCATCTGTGGGATGGCCTCAGGGAGGGCAGAGCATTCCCAGCCTGGCATCCCCTGTGGTGGGGATGTGGCTCTGGTATCCTCTGTGGGGATAATTCACCACACTAACGTGGTTTGGGGCTGGTTTCCTAACCTGGATCCCAGCTGGGATTTATGGGGGAAGCTGGAGGTCACAGCAGGGTTCATCTCCTCCATCTCTTCCCTTGTGTGGGGATAAAGTGGAGAAAACTCTGTTTTAAACCACAAGAATCCAGGAAAGGAGAACTCCTGGCTGTGCCAGGCTGGCACAGAGGGAGGTTTTCCATGCCCGTGTGACACACAGGGGATGTGCCAGTGGGATGGAGCTGGGAGTGCAGGTGCAGCCCTGTCCCCAAACACCTCCACACACGAGGAGAAGGAAGCTCTGGTGACTTCTGCACCAGATCTTCAACCAGGACCGAGAAAAGACCAGGATTTTCCCAAGTGTTGAGCAAACAGGGGCGCCCAGTATGGGAGGGTCCAACTTAATGCCATAAACAAGATTGGATTAGGAGGGATTTGCAGAGGGTCAGTCTGGAAGAGCGGCTTATTTAGGTTTTCAGCAGCTGTGTCACAACCATCCGTGGTGTGGCAACCCTCAGTTGCGTTGTGCTGCTGCTGGGTGCTGGGTTTGAGGGCCCAGGGAGCAGCCAGGAGCTGCTGGGCTGGGAGAGAGCTCAGGGCAGCACCAGGAACCCGGCATCTTCCTTGCCTTGGGAGGCTGAGCCCAATCTTTGAGCCTGTGAGTGTCCTTTGGGGCTTGGGGGGTTTCCTGCTGGGGTCTTCTGGGTGCAAATTAATTCCTCCTGGTGCGAGTGGCTCGGTGGTGCTGAAGCTTTTTGCTGTCCCTGTCCCTGTCCTTGGGCTCTGGTGGCACAGCCCTGCCCAGAGGAGCTGCCCCTCTTTTGGCACGGGGGCAGCCTGGCCCTGTGCTGCTACAGGGCCTGGGCTTTGGGGTTTTTATCAGGGTTTTGGGGTTTTTATCAGAGATTTGGGGTTTTTATCAGGGCTTTGGGGTTTTTATCAGAGATTTGGGGTGTTTATCTGAGCTTTGGGGTGTTTATCAGAGATTTGGGGTGTTTATCAGAACTTTGGGGTGTTTATCAGGGCTTTGGGGTGTTTATCAGAGCTTTGGGGTGTTTATCAGGGCTTTGGGGTGTTTATCTGAGCTTTGGGGTGTTTATCAGGGCTTTGGGGTTTTTATCAGGGCTTTGGGGTGTTTATCAGAGCTTTGGGGTTTTTATCAGGGCTTTGGGGTTTTTATCAGAGCTGTTATCTCAGTCCTCACAGTGGGATTTCACATCCCAGTGGGAAGTGTGGTGGCAGCTCTGACACCCCTGTGGTGACCAGGGACAGGACCTGGGTGACAGGGGGCCAGGGCAGGTTCAGGGTGGATCTCAGGGAAGGTTCTTCCCCCGAGGGGGCTGGCACTGCCCGGGCTCCCCAGGGCAGCCTGGACACCCCCAGGCCCAGGTGGGATGTGGGGGTGCCTGGGCAGGGCCACGCCGGGACTGGAGGATCCCTGAGGGCGTTTCCAGCTCGGGACACTCAGTGACTCGGGGACCCTGCTGCCACCAAAGCCTGGCTCCTGCCTCTGCCAGCTCCTCCCCTGAGCCTGAGCCTGAGCTCAGGGGTGGGAGGCAGAAATTACCCAATGCTGCAGTAACTTCCACAAAACGGGCTTCCCCTGAGATGGTGGGGGTGACACCCTGGGCCTGATGGGGGTGTCACCCTGATGGGGGTGTCACCCTGATGGGGGTGTCACCGTGTCCCTGATGGGGACGTCACCGTGTCCCTGATGGGGATGTCACCCTGATGGGGGTGTAATCCTGTACCTGATGGGGGTGACACCCTGTGCCTGATGGGGACATCACCCTGTCCCTAATGGGGGTGTCATCCTGTGCCTGATGGGGGTGACACCCTGATGGAGTGTCATCTTGTCCCTGACGGGGGTGTCACCCTGTCCCTGATGGGGTGTCACCTTCTGCCTGATGGGGGTGTCACCCTGATGGGGGTGTCATCCTGTCCCTGATGGGGTGTCACTGATGGGGGTGACACCCTGTGGCTGATGGGGATGACACCCTGTCCCTGAAGGGGTGTCACCCTGATGGGGATGTCACCCTGATGGGGGTGTAATCCTGTACCTGATGGGGGTGACACCCTGTGCCTGATGGGGACATCACCCTGTCCCTAATGGGGGTGTCATCCTGTGCCTGATGGGGGTGACACCCTGATGGAGTGTCATCTTGTCCCTGACGGGGGTGTCACCCTGTCCCTGATGGGGTGTCACCCTGATGGGGATGTCACCCTGATGGGGGTGTAATCCTGTACCTGATGGGGGTGACACCCTGTGCCTGATGGGGACATCACCCTGTCCCTAATGGGGGTGTCATCCTGTGCCTGATGGGGGTGACACCCTGATGGAGTGTCATCTTGTCCCTGACGGGGGTGTCACCCTGTCCCTGATGGGGTGTCACCTTCTGCCTGATGGGGGTGTCACCCTGATGGGGGTGTCATCCTGTCCCTGATGGGGTGTCACTGATGGGGGTGACACCCTGTGGCTGATGGGGATGACACCCTGTCCCTGAAGGGGTGTCACCCTGATGGGGATGTCACCCTGATGGGGTGTCACCCTGATGGGGTGTCACCCTGTGCTCAGCACCCTCCCTGCTCTGTGCCTCCCCCCTGCTGCTGGGCACCCACCCTGGCAGATGTGAGCGTGGCTGTGCCAGGAAGGGATGGCAAAGGGAAAATAGGGCACTTCTGGTGTGTGACAAACACAGCCACCCCCGGAGCCTTTGTCTGGGGACAGGAATGGGGACAGGGACACCCACGTCACTGCAGCTCTCCCTGTGCCAGCGCTGCAGCTGCGGCCCCGCTGCCAGGGGGGCTGTGGGCACCCCTGGAACGTGCCCAGGAGGGAGCAGAGCAGTGTGGAGGTGCCTGGGGGGCTGTGGGCACCCTGGAACATTCCCAGGAGGGAGCAGAGCAGTGTGGAGGTGCCAGGGGGGCTGTGGGCACCCCTGGAACGTGCCCAGGAGGGAGCAGAGCAGTGTGGAGGTGCCAGGGCACCCCTGGAATGTGCCCAGGAGGGAGCAGGGCAGTGTGGAGGTGCCAGGGGGGCTGTGGGCACCCCTGGAATGTGCCCAGGAGGGAGCAGGGCAGTGTGGAGGTGCCAGGGGGGCTGTGGGCACCCCTGGAACGTGCCCAGGAGGGAGCAGGGCAGTGTGGAGGTGCCAGGGCACCCCTGGAATGTGCCCAGGAGGGAGCAGGGCAGTGTGGAGGTGCCAGGGGGGCTGTGGGAGATGGTTCTGGGCTGGGAGAGGGGGCACTCCCCCAAGAGGGGGTTTTTGGGGGCACCACCATGGAAAAATTTCCACTTGGGAAGTCGTGGGTGTCTCCTGAGGGTGCTGGAGGGGAAATAACCCAGCCTGAGCCTGGTTCTGCTCCTTGGCTGCCTCCAGCCGTGGCAGGCAGGGGTGGATGCTCTCCCAGCCCCTGGGGCCTCTCCTCTCCTTGCTGAAGTGGAGAATTCCCAGGCAGGACTGCGAGCTGAGGTGGAGGAGGCCCAGAACTTCACAGAACCATGGAATTTTAGGTTTGGGTTGGAAGGGACCTTAAAGCTCGTCCCATTCCAACCCCTGCCATGGCAGGGACACCTTCCCCTGTCCTGGGCTGCTCCAAGCCCTGTCCCAGCTGGCCTGGAGCATCTCCAGGTGCCAGGAAGGTGTGTTCTCCCAGGATTTCCACCTGCCATGCTCCAAACCCAGGGTCAAGAGCAGAATAAAGAGATCAAAAGAAGCAAACAGAGACCAGGCATCCAGGTGAAAACCCAACCACCGGGAAGTGGCCGGGGGGAGGCACCAAACCCCTCCCCAGTTCTGCTGTCGTGTCAGAGCCGGCGAGCTGGGGGCTGCTTTTTCCACCTCACTTGCAATTCCTGGAGCCTGCCTTAATTATAACAATCACCCTGGGCAGACAGTCAATTAGGGATGCTCCTGGCTTTCTGCTGAGCTCAAGGGCTGTGTCACAGCGAGCTGTTCCCTCCGTGGGCTGATGATGATGATGATGATGATGATGACGGGTGTGCAGCGTCCCCGGCTGGGGATGGAGGGGACAATGAGCGGTTTCACACTAATTACCGTCGTTTGAGCGCTCCTGACGAGGATGCTCCGTGGCAGGAGTGACTCACCCATCTCCCTCCCTCCTGCCTGCCTCCAGAGCACTGAAATGCACGCAGCTGAGCCTTCGGATTCTTTCCCAGGGGTGCCCTCGAGCAGCAGCGCTCAGCTTTGGCCGGGCTGTGCCCGGGATGCTGCATCCCCAGCCCAGCAGCGTTTCCCTGGGGTCACACGATTTGCTGCTCCCCGGGGGCAGGATGTGGCTCTGGCTGCTTTTTGCTCTTCTCGGGGATCAGAGCAGGGCTGCAGGGCCTGCAGGGCGAGCTGGGGCAGCAGCTCCTGTCCCCCTGTCCATGGGGGATGCTCTGGTGCACAGAGAAGGGCTCTGCTCGGGGGTGGGGTGATGCTGGGTGGGCAGGACCAGGGATTCTGTGCTGATACGGGGGTTTCCAGCCTCCTCTCTCCACCAGGGGCTGTTGCTCCCCCAAATCCTCGGGGAGACCCCTCTGGGTTAATGCAGGCAGCACCAGGGTCATTTTGGGAGGGCTGAGGTGGCAAGGGCAGAGCTGGAGCCCTTGGTGGCCTCCTCTCCAATCTCGTTTGTTTCCCTTCATATCAGAGACTCCCCATTTTGTTGAGATCACCCCAAAATTGCCCTGCCCAGGACACCCCTCCCAGGGGGGGCTCAGCCTTGCCCTGTTTCCCATCCCTTGCCATGGAATCCCTGGAGTTTTTTCTCCCGAGGGTCAGGGGAGAAGCCAGATGCCAGCCCTGCCCTGTGAGTGGCAGCAATCCCCCCGAGCTTTGCCCCCGTCCTGAGCTGCTCCCACCCCTGAGCTTCCCCTCTCTGAGCTCACCTGACCCTTTTTCCCCTGGAGTGGCTCAGCTGGGGAGGAGCAGAGCAGGTAATTCACAATCCTCAGGGGGCTGGGGAGGCCTAAAAAGCAGCCAAAGGTGAGGAAAAGGGCTGAAGAATCCCCCTTTGATGGGGATCCTGCTTAGTTTCGTTTAATATTGCAGATGTCGGGGTGCTGAGGGGCTTGGACAAGGAGTTTTGGGCTGGAGAATCCCCTTTTTAAGGGAAACCCACCTTGTTCTGGTTAATATTTGGGATGTCTGCATGTGCAGGTAGTTAGGCTGGTTTGGCCTGGGGAGTCTCTCTTTAATGGGGACCTCACCTTATTTTAGTAAATATTTGGGATATCTGCATGGGACTGAGGCTGGTTTGGGCTGGAGAATTTGAATTCTTTGATGTGAATCATGCCTAATTTCACTTAATATCCCAGGTGTCAGGGTGCACAGGGGCTTGGACAGGCTGCTGTAGGCTGGAAAATCCCCCTTTTCTGGGAACCCCACCTTCACTGGTTAATATTTGGGATATCTGCATGTGCCAAGACTGAGGCTGGTTTGGGCTGGAGAATTTGAATTCTTTGATGTGAAAGATGCCTAATTTTGTTTAATATCCCAGATACCAGGGTGCACAGGGGCTTGAATGGGATGTTTAGGGCTGGAAAATCCCTTTTTTATGGGGAACCCACCTTATTTTCCTTGATATTTTAGATATCTCCACGTGCAGGGACTTAAGATGCTTAGCCCCCCCTTTTGATGGGGACCCCACCTCATTTTGGTGGATATTTTGGATATTTGCCTGTGCAGCTCCCCAGCCTGGAGATCTCCCCTTGGATGGGGATCCTGCCTCATTTCCCTTAACATTTCTCGCTGCAGGGCGCACAGGGGCCGGTTTTGGGGGGGCGACGCCGGGTGCGGGAGCCCCTCCCCGGCTGAAACTCCGGCTCCGTGCCGCGGGGAAGGCTCTGGGGATGCAGCCCAGCCCGGCCGGGGGACACCGGGAGGTTTTTCCCGGCGCCATGCGCGCAACCGCACGGACGGAGGGAGGGAAGGAGGGAGGGAGGGAAGGAGGGAGCGCAGCGTCCCCGCGTCGCCTCCATCGCCCCCGCGTCGCCTCCATCGCCCGATCCCCGGCGTGCTGGCCACGCCGGCCACCCCCGGGCCGGATGCTGCTGGGGCAGCGGCGAGCCGAGGCGCTGCGAGGCTGCCGGCTGCAGGTAAAAGGCGAGGGAGGAGGGAGGATGAGGATGAGGATGGCGCGGTGACCCCGCCTGGGGACAGGCCTGGGCTTGGCTGGGGTTTAATCCGTCCTCTGCGCCGCCGGGAGGTGACACCCCGCTGGTTTTAGGCTCGGCACATCCAGGGGGATGCAGCCATCCTCCCCGGGAAGGGTCCCCCGGGCGCTCCCGGTGTCCCCAGGGCTCTCCCGGTGTCCCCAGGCTGCAGCCCCGGCTGCATCCCGGAGCCCCCGCCGGGGCTGGAAGCCGCATTTCCCGTGGGAATGGGGGGCTGAGGGTGATCGGGGCAGGGAACCCCCCCCGCGTGTTCTTTTCGGGGGGCTCATTTCCAAAATGCAGCCTGGTATCACCCCCCCGGGAGGAATTTTTGCCGGGTAAAAATGGGAATTGCAGAACAAGCAG
>VZRH01005215.1:556322-577267 GCA_013397555.1 Urocynchramus pylzowi
AAATATTTATTTATTTATTATATTTATATCTATAATTATATCTATTTATATGTATAATTATATATCTTATATCTGTTATATTATTATTTATGATATATGTAATTTCTATATATTATATATATAATACAATGTATATTTATATTTTTAAAGCATATAGTATTATTAATTCTATTATTTTACTTATTTATTGATTTATCTTATTATTTATTTATTTTTATATAAAATTATAACATCCCAGCTGGACATTCCCAACAACATTCCCTCCCTCCCTGCAGGCACAACCTGCGCTTCTGGAACGCCGCCTTCTTCGACGCCGTGCACTGCGAGCGCAGGAAGAGGTCCCCCACCACCAGGTAGGACATGTCCCCGCGGGAGAAGGCGGCTCCGTGTCCCCTGCAGCCCTCGGGGAGCTCCTCCCGGCGGCGCGGAGCTCGCCCAGCCCTGGGGATGCTCTGCTTTCCCTCCCCGCTGGAGCCCGGCCGGGAGCACTGGGCGGCGGGCTGTGCTGGTGACACCGCAGCCTGGCAGGGCCTTGGGAGCAGGAGGGGTTTCTTGCTCGTTCTGCAGCATTTTTGGAGGAGCCAAACCCTCGAGAGGTGCCCGAAACCCCAGCCAGGGCTCAGGCTGTTGGTGTTGATTTTGCCGGCAGGTCTGGCAGGTGCTCGCTGCAGCCATCAGGGAGGCGCAGCGGGTGGAGGGGATGTCCCAGCTGTCCCCAGCAGGGACAACCTGCAGCCAGGTTGTTCTCTCCCCCAGCAAGGAGAGAAGCTGGGGATGGTGGCACTGCCAGCCCCGAAAATTNCTTATTTTATTTATTTTATATATATATATGTGTGTATGTGTGTGTGTGTGTATATATATATATATAGAGAGAGAGAGAGAGTATATATATGTGTGTATATATTTATTTATATTTTAATTTTTATTATTTATATTTATAGCTATAATTATATATTTTTATATCTAATTATATATATTATATCTATTATATTATTATTANAGCCCTCGGGGAGCTCCTCCCGGCGGCGCGGAGCTCGCCCAGCCCTGGGGATGCTCTGCTTTCCCTCCCCGCTGGAGCCCGGCCGGGAGCACTGGGCGGCGGGCTGTGCTGGTGACACCGCAGCCTGGCGGGGCCTTGGGAGCAGGAGGGGTTTCTTGCTCGTTCTGCAGCATTTTTGGAGGAGCCAAACCCTCGAGAGGTGCCCGAAACCCCAGCCAGGGCTCAGGCTGTTGGTGTTGATTTTGCCGGCAGGTCTGGCAGGTGCTCGCTGCAGCCATCAGGGAGGCGCAGCGGGTGGAGGGGATGTCCCAGCTGTCCCCAGCAGGGACAACCTGCAGCCAGGTTGTTCTCTCCCCCAGCAAGGAGAGAAGCTGGGGATGGTGGCACTGCCAGCCCCGAAAATTGGGATAAACCTGCCAGGGAAGGGGCTGCTCGTGCCGGGGGGTGCAGAGGAGGCTGAGACACTCGCCAAGCTTGTGCCCATCTCTTGCTGCGCCCCGGAGCTGTGTGAGGGCTCCAGCCGCTCCCTCCTCTCCTGGCAGCAGCTCCCCACTCCCAGCCGGCCCCTCCCGCTGTCTGTGCAGTGCCTGAGGCTCTGAGCCCCCCTTGGAGCCCTGGAGCTGCCCCGTTTTGGAGCCCTTTGGAGCAGCCAGCCCCCTCTGTGTCCTCCCCAAATCCCGAGCTGAGCCACAGCAGCCCTGGCTCTCACCCTGGCATGCTGTGCCAGGCTCAGCTCTCGGATCAATCCCTGTTTTCCCCTTTATTGCTTTCCTTTTTTTCTCCCAAGCAAGCACGGGAAGAGCCTCTGGAGCAGCAGTGTAACCATAACTGCATTTGCTTTGATTAAGCCCCAAATTAGCAGCAGCAAATGCCTCACAAGGACAGACGCCACCGGCAGCTGCTCCCTGCTCCCGGTGCCTTTCCCAATTAATCTGATGGCTGAGCCTGCCTCGGCTGCAGGAGCAAGCCTGGCTAACCAAGGAGCTTTGGGAGCTGCAGCCTGGAGTGTCCCGAGCATTTTGGGGGCTTGGAGGTGGTGGTGACCCCCCCGAGTCCTCTGGAGAGGATGCAGAATCCTTGCAGTGAGCTGGGATGCTGGGATTGAAATCCCTGCAGGGAGGACGTGGTGGGGGCTGGGTTTGGAATTCCAGGTCGGTCCTTGGCCATGGCAGAGGTCCAGGAGGTCCGTGGGGATGATGTTGGGGCCATCTCTGTGATGGGGTGACCAGGACATCTCTGGGGTGGCCGGGCTTTGTCCTTTGCGAGACCTGGGGAGGTTTCTCCTCCTCTGGGTGGGGAGGGCAGGGGAGGGGGGGGAAGGAATCAGAACTAAACTCCTCTTTTTCTCTCTCTTTCCTCTCTCTCTGCCTCTAACAACCTTCTTCCATCTCTTCCTCTCTCCGTCCCCCTCCATCCCTCTGTCTTGCATGATCCTTTCACGCGCCACTTTTGTGGGCCCCGTTTCTGCCGCCGCTCCAGAGGGAACACTGGGGAGGAAGAGGAGAAGAGGTGTGTCTGTCCCTGCCCTTCCTTAGTGTCCACTTAGTGGCTGATGCTCACTTCAGGTCCAGATCCTGCCCTGGGGAGGGGGGGGATGTGTTTTGGGGGGCTCTGCAAGGCCCTTTTTCCTTTTTTGCTCCTCCAAGGAGGAGCAGCTGCTGCCGGAGGTTTGAGCATGAGCTTCACCCTCCCAAAGGGCCTGAGGGGTTTAGATTGGCTCCTCTTTCATGTGGTTCTTAAAAAGGAGCCTGAATGGTTTCAAGCTGCGAGATTTTGCTGGGAACATCCCTCTGGGCAGGTTTTGGACATGAACTGAGTCTCTTTGTGTAGAAAGCATTCCCCTTCTCCTGTCCTTCCTGCTTGCTCCTGGCTTCTGCTGCCACTTAGAGGTGCTGGGGATCCTTTGCCAGCTGGAAAAGCTGGTCCTTGTCTATTTTTAATGCACTTTTCTGCTGCCATCCCTTAACAAAATTAAAATTGCAAATGGGGGGCTGCATGTCACAATTGAGAGCGTGTCCTTGGGGACTCGAGCTGGGAACAGTCACTGCTCTCTTGGAGTGTGGGCTCTGGGAGCAAATCCCTCCAGGTGATGGCATTAGTAAGAGGATGAGGAATTTTGGAAGCCTGGCAGTGAATTTTCTGTGTGGCTGAGGAATGTCCTGGCTGAGGGATGGTGTAAATATCACTGCTGGGGTTTGCTGTGCGAGGGGAAACGCTGCTGCTGCTGCTGCTGGAAGAGGAAAGAGTTGATGGAGAGTTCTCAGCACTTCCTGGCACAGCAAGGCTTCCCTGGATACCCCAAAATACAACCCCACAGCCCAGGGGGGGTCCTCACCCCTGTGCCTGTCCTGCTGGGCCAGTGTGAAGATCAAAGGCTTTGAGTGGAGCCACATGTGGGTTTTCTCCCTTCCCAGGCATGTTGCTCTCCAGTAATAAGCCAGAATCACAGCCAGATTGGGGTTTTTTTGGGGCACTTTGATAATGTTTTTTCTCCCTTCTTCCTCCCTCCAAAACATAAAAAGGCAGGAAAAACAGTGTCACAAACATGCTTCTTCTGTAAGTGAGCCGGTGGGGTCTGTGAAGTTTTGCTTCCAGATTTCAAAGCCCCTTAATTCGATTCTTCCCCTCTCCTTTCAGCCTCTACATTTGGCTGTGGGTTTTATTTGCTATCCTAAGCTTTATCTGAGAGAAATCACAGATATATTATCTTCCATTAAAAAACAAAAATCCCCTGAAACATCTTGTGTGCATTTCCAGAGCCCTATAAACAATGAGCTGGTGGCTGGAGGCTCAGCTCAGCAGCTTTGCACTGTTGGGGTGATTTAGGGGGGACTGGCTCCCTTTGTGGGGCTCAGCACCCATCCTCTTCCAGTTCCAGCCTCCCTGGGGCTAAGCCAGCCTCACTGAATTTCAGGTGAGATCCCCTCCATCCCAGTTTCCACCCAGCACAGCCTCCCCCTCCTGCTTGGCATTCTGGCCAGCTGCAAGTGTCCGTTCTCCTCCCGGTGTTCTCCTCTTCCTTCTCCTCCATTTTTCTTCTGCCTATCCCTGTTTTTCCTCGCTTTTCCTCCTCTTATCCTTGGCTGTAACCTCACCTGGTTCTCGGGAAGGGGCTGGCTTCACCGTGGAGCTGTAGTTTCCCTGGCATGCATGCACTGAGCCCTGCTGCCACCTCCCCAGTGACATCCCTGTGGCACAGGCTTTACTCCCGGGGTGGGGACTCTGCCACTGCCTAGAGCTGGTTGCAAACACCCAGAGCTTAAAGCCCTCCCTCCCTGAAGGTGATGCTGCAGTTGCAGGAGCTGCAGTGGAGCTGGGGCACCCTCAGGGCACCGCTGGCATTTTTGCCCGTGGGGAGGGGTGTGGGAGCTCCTGCCCTGCCCGAGGGGGAGGTATGTTTGGGGAACACCTTGGTCGGGATTTGGGGAGGTGGAGCCTCGCTGCAGATGAGGGACAGGTGCCTGGTGTCCCCCTGTCACCCTCCCAGGCTGGGGGGCTTCAGCAGAGCCCTGCTGGGATGGCCATCCCCTGCTTCCTCCTCGAGCCCACGGTGGCACTGAAGGTGAGCTCTGTGCTGGAGGGATCGATGCTATTTTTAGCTCTTAATCAGGGCCTTTACAGGCAAAGCCAAGGTTGAATAAGGTTTTTCCTGGGGCATCTCTTGCTTTGCTCCAGGGCAAGAGCTTTGCAGATGGATCGATGTTGTGAGCTCATCCAACACCCAGCACCACACCCAGGGGCTCTCGGTGCCTCCCTGTCCTCCAAGGGGCTCTTGGTGCCTTCAGCTGTCTTGCTGTCCTCCAGCAACGTGGCCCAGGGTGGGAGGAAGCAGGCAGGGGGTCCTGAGGTGACAGTGGTGACAGGGTGGTGCCAGACTGGCTTGTTCCTCGCAGGGAGAAGTGGTGCCACATGACGCAGGAGGAGCGCGACGACAGCCTGCGCTTCAACGAGAACATCACCTTCGGGCAGCTGGGGTGAGCAGGGCACGGGGACTGCCCCCCTGGGGACACCTCCAGCTGTGCCCCCACTGGGGACATCCCTTATGGTGCAGAGGATCTTTGATGCTTCTCTCTGGGACCTGCTCCTGCCCCTTCTGTTGAATACCCAAAGGGACCTGAGCATCGTCCCAGTGCCAAGGGGCTGTGGAGAGGGAGAGGGAGAGGAAGGAGGGGGCAAGAAGGGGCAGCCTGGCCATTCTCTCACCCAGAGCATCTCTGTCCTCCCTCAGCACCTTCATCCACAACATGCTGGCCTTTGGCCTCAACAAGAAGCTCTGCAGTGACTTCCTGAAGAAGCAGGCGACCATCGGCAACTTGGATGAAGGTAGGGGAGAGCCCGGGGGATGTGCAGCCCCTCTCTGGGGTTTGGGGGGGATGGAGCGTGGATGGGATGGTTCAGCAGCCCCCCTGAGCCCTCCTCTCCCTCCTTCCCAGAGCAATACAAGCTGCTCAGTGACCACATCGAGCAGATGGCCACGGAGTAGCCGCCTGGCCGGCACGCGGCGGCGGAGAGACGGCGGCCGGACGGGTGGGGAGGGGAGAGGAACCCACCTCCGGGGCTACCTGAGACTGAAGCTGGGCTACCTACCAACCAAACCACACACACGAGCTGCAATAAAACCTGCATGATCGTCCATCAAACTCTAGAGCTGCCCCAGGGCAGCCTGTAGACATAGGAGCCAAACAGCCCCCGCCCTCGCCAGACCCTCCTGCCTCAGTCCCAAAAGTGAATTTTGTGGGTTAAAAAGCAAAACAAAACACAAGGGGAAAGCAGGAAGAGCGTGGCCCTGCAGCCCCCAGGTGCTGTGTGTGCAGCCCCCCGTGGTGAGGTCTCTGGTGGTAAATCCAGAGGGATCCAAGGCTGCCTTTCCCTGCTGGAGTCCCCTCGCCGGTGCTGGAGCTGCACCAGGGATGCAGGAGGTGATGGCAGGGAGCACAGCCAGGAGCTGGGGCTGCACCCAGCCACCACTCAGGCAGGTTCTGTGGTGTCCCCAGGGGTGTCACCACTGGCTGGGGACACGGGCAGGGTGGGCCTTGCTGGGGGCAGAGTGCTGCTGCCGCCCTCCTTGGCAGCTGCAGGGAAATCCTTCCCTCGGGAAACCTTCGCTGTGCTGCCTGGCTGGGTCTGTACCTCTGGGCTAAGGGACAGCAGTTTGCTCCATATCATTAGCCTGGATCAGTAGGAAAAAAGCCATGGCCTCGGGCAGGATTGCAGGCAGAGGCAGAGGAGCTCTGCTTGGCTTGGGAGGAGATGCCAAACCCTCATCCCTCTCCCTGCTGCCCTGTCAGTGTCGGGATGCTGCTGCATTGTGACATTTCCCAAAGCCTCCTGGCGTCCTGTGGCAGTAGATTAATTGTCCTCCTTCCCCAGGCTGCTCCTCTCTGCCCCCTCCTTCCCCAGCTCCTCGCTCCAGCTGCTCATCCATCAAACCTGAAACAGCCCTGTGGAAAGGACATCTCCTGTTCTGCCCCAGGGGTGGCAGCTCCCACCATGCAGCAGCTCTGTTTTATCCCTGGGACCTTGGCACGGTGTTTGCAGAGAGGCTGGGGACACAGGGACATCCCTGGGGACACGGGGACATCGCTGCTCCCCTCTGCAAGGAGCCATCCCAGAGGGGATAAACCCCCAGCCCTGCACAGCCAAGGGTCCAACAGAGCCTCACCCCAAAAAAATCATCCTGAAACACAAGTCCAGGTTTCAATCAATCCATTTTCCCTGTGCTGCCAGCTGAATCCCATAGGAAATAGCATAAAAGGATATTTTTTCCATGTAGCTCTTGGCTTCTGGTGTCATTTCCAAGCATCAAAGTGATGCTTTTACCTAAGCTGGGCTTCCCTTGCTGCTGGGGATGGGATCCGTGCTGGGTCTTGTAGGAAGGAAAAATCCAGCACCAATTTTTCCTTGGCCATTCCCAAACCTGGGCAGAGTCACTGGAGAAGGGTTTTTGTTGGAGTCAGGGGCTGGTGTTGGTCCCTCATCCCAAAAAACACCTTTGTGCTGGATAAAATGTGCTGCACCATGAGCAGCTCAGCATCCTGGAGCATCCCATCCCTGTGGCCTTCCCTGTCTCTGTCTCCACTCAGGTCTTTCCCAAATCCTCCTTCATTTCTTTATTATTATTATTTTTTTTCCAACATGAAAAGAAATGTTCAGCGCTGAAGTATATATATATAATTTGCATGTGTATTTTTCTATAAAAACAATTAAAATCCAATAAAAAATAGCCATAAACCCTCCTCAACCGGGAATGTGTGAAGGATGGGATGTGAGAGAGAGAGAGATTGGAATAAATTATCTGAGAAATGAATATTTTTGCTCAATTATTGTTGTGTGTTTTAAGCAGATGGATTTTCTCCACGCTGCCTGTTCGACCTCAGTGGTCCCTGGTGCCTCCACCAGCTTCTCCCTTTTGATAATCTATTTTTTAATAGAGAAAAATTGTTGTACCTTTTACAGAGATGTTCACATTTGCCCTGGAGCCAGAGAAGCACTTGAAGGAAATTTCATTTTTATTTTCTTTTCCCTTGTGCTTTCCATCTCTGCCAGTGGCCTCGGAGCTGATGGCAGAGCTGGGATCCTGCTCTGGCCTCGGGACATTTGATTTCAGTGTATTTAAAAATCAATTACTCAGTATTATCTTATTAAAAAAAAAAGATGTTCCCTTAGGTTAGCAGGCTGGGAATGTCATATTCCACCCAGGACTCAGAGTCCACATCCCCTCACCTCTCTCAGGTGTGGCCAAGCTGAGCCTGTTCCTTGTCCTGCAAGGCTGCTTTCTCTCTTGGTAGCCCAACATCTCTCTTGGTAGCCACGTTTCTCTTAGGAAGGAGCTTTCCTTGCTCCTTGTTTTTATTTAATTACCCCCCTTGCAGGAGGGAAACCCAGCAGCCCCAAAGCTTGGATGTTTTCCCTGCTGTTTTCCCTGGGTGTGGACTGCTCAGCTGTGGAAAACAAGGAGCCTGGGATCAATTTTATTCCCTCCACCTGCTGAATCCCTTATCACCCGGCTGTGCCTGATAAGTTTGTGTGTTCAGGAAGGGAGGGGTTTCTTCCTGAGGTATTTGCCCAGCTCCAGGTGCCCTTTGCAGCAGGTGCCCCCTGGCACCTCCCTGTTCCTGGTTTTGCTGGCTGGGTGCTTGGAATAGTTTTGGGAGGCTGCAGGGGCGGTTTAGGAAGTGGGAATGAGATCTGGGGCTGCTTAATCCCAGCCTGGGAGGGAGGGAGATCCATGAATGACCAGTTACCCTGGAGCTGGGAGGTCTCCTGAGCTCTGGGAAGAGCCAAGGGACAGCGTCCCTGTCCTGAGCTCTGGGAAGAGCCAAGGGACAGCGTCCCTGTCCTGAGCTCTGGGAAGAGCCAAGGGACAGCGTCCCTGTCCTGAGCTCTGGGAAGAGCCAAGGGACAGCGTCCCTGTCCTGAGCTCTGGGAAGAGCCAAGGGACAGCGTCCCTGTCCTGCTCCTCGGGTGGTGGCCGTTGAGCCAATTTAGTCATTACCAGGTTAAAAAGCGGTGTCACCACACCCAGGAGGGTCACTGGTGCAGCTGGAACCAGCCTTGGTTTGAATCCCAGGCCAGGTGTGAGGTGGGGACAGCAGGAGGAGCCCCTGGAGAAGGTACTGGATGTCACAGGCACAGCCTGTCCCCCGTCCCCCTTTCCCTGCCGGGCAGTAATTACACCACGCAGCAGCTTTAGGGAAGCTGATCCAGCTCTGGGATGATTCCACCCATCCCTTAAACCCAGGGTCAGCCCAGTGCTGCTCCAGCTCTGCTCCCTCAAGGCTGAGCACAGCGAGCAGCTCCCAGCCCCTCTCCCTCCCTGGGGAGGGATCAAAGGACGGCTGCTCGCCCGGCTCTGGGGGTTTTATTGCGTCTCTATTAAAGCTGTTAAAAATCTTTCCATTGTGGCAGTGTCTGGGAGTGATAAGTATTCATAACAGAGGGGATTCAAGATGGGTTTGGTTGTAAAAACACCTCTAAGCTGGCTGGATTTATGGCTGTTAAATCATCCCTCCTCTCATCTGTCACAGCCTTTTCAGATGTTCATCACTGAACACCAGCGAAGCTGGGGCCATCATTTGTGCTGCAGTGAGGAGCAGGAGGAGGGGAGTCCTCTCCACCAGTAACTGCCTCAGGATTTATGGAGACTTCTCCCAATCTTTTTTTTTTCCCTGAGTAGAAGAGGCTTTGCCTCTCTGTCTGCTGTTGCCAGCTTGTTCAGCCAGCTGGAGCCAAGGAAGTCCGGGTGGATTTAGAGCCCTGCTGGGAGGGCTGGCAGGGAGTTTGGGGCGGGCCCTTGCCCGCAGCGGGATCTGCAATGCGGGGCTGCGCCTCTGTTTGGGGCTGGAGCTTCCCATCCTCCCCAGGCTTGGGGATGAAAAATCCCACTGATGCAGCTGGCAAAGAATCCTGGAGAGGTCTGGGTGGGAAGGGAACTTAGAGATTTGCTGGCTCGCTGATATCGAGGTGCAGGCTCGGGGGGTTCATCAGGCTGCAAACCAGGGGCTCCCTGCCTGCTCTGGCAGCCTGAGGGGAAAGTTCTGGAGATCTGGGATGATATTTAGAGAGATCTTCACTCTCTGCACCCTCCTGAAAGGTTGGAGCCAGGTGGGGATGGTCTCTCCTCTCAAGGAACAAAGGACAGGATGAGGAATTGTGAGCTGCTGGAGCTGGGGAGCCCAGGCTGGGTTTTCTTGTTTCCTGGGATATTTTGGGAGCCAGCACTGCTCTTCCCACAGGAAAGCTTTAGGATGCCAGGTTTGGAGCTGTGCTGGCCTGAGGGGCAGGGCTCCCCTCTGGGTTTATTTTAGGGGAGCTGCACAAATGGAAAATCAAGGTTAGGCAGAGCAGGCAGTGCCATCCCAGGGGTTCTTGTGCTCAGCCATTGCCAGCCCCAGGGCAAGCCCCTCTCTGTGCCTCGGTGGCACCTCTGGCCCTGCAGGGGGGAGGGGACACGAGCAAGAACCTGCCTGGAGTTTGTCCCAGCCCCTCTCAGCCACATCCCTGGAGCTCTGCTGGCACACACCTCTGTCCCCTGGGTGTCCCAGGGCTGTCCCCAGCACAGCCCTGACCAGAGGGGAGCTGTCCCCTGCCACACAAGGTGTCCCAGTAAAAGCTTTGGCTTGGATATATTTTATTTCTGTTGGATTGTGGGAACATTTCCAGGAGTAGGGAATTTTTTGCTTTGATACAAGGTTTTTGGTTTTTTTTTTAATCTGGGTGAAAATAAAAGTACAGATTCAAAGCTGAGCCGAGGAGTTTGCCCCCACAAACAGAAGGGTGGGAAGGGAATTCCATAATCCCATGGAGGGTCCAGCAGGACACAATTATACCCTTGTGGCAGCTAATAATACATTGCTAATTGCCAACATTAATAAAGCTACTATTTATTATAAAAAAATAATCATAGTTTTAGGTTGTAATAGGTGATTGTACTACTGGATCCTAAAAGGTAATATTGTAAATAGAATTTAATAGATTTAATAGATTTTTTTTTGATAATAGATTTAATAGATAATTTAATAGATAATGTAATCCCAACAGCAGAATTTATTGATGATTATATTAATATCTAACACCAATTCTATAGATACTGCTGCTAACAGGAGATGATAATAAACGCTAATACAATAAACTAATACTACTCATTAATAATAAATATTAATAAAGCAAATAACCAGCCTCTGTCACTATGCTGAGAGGACAAAGGGCAAAGGATGGGTGACACCACAGGCCAGGGGGTGACCTGAGGCCTCGGGCTCCCCTGGACTGGACTAGCACTGTTTGATCCATCACACCAAAGTGTCCCTTCCCCTTTGGCCACAGCTCGTGAGAATCAACCCCTGTGTCCCCACCTGACCTCTTGATCAATTGATGGGGACACAAATGACCTCAAGGAACCCCTGGGTCCCCACTTGACCCCACAATCAATTGATGGGGACACAAATGACCTCAAGGAACCCCTGGGTCCCCACTTGACCCCACAATCAATTAACAGAGATACAAATGACCTCAATCAACAGCTCAATTAAAAGACTCCAATGACCTCAAATGACCCCTGTGACCTCAAGTCACCCCAATCAAGGCCTAAAATGACCTCAAATGACCTCAAGTAACCCCTGGATCAATGAAAAAAGCTCCCAATGACCTCAAGTAACCCCAAAAACGGCCTCAAATGACCCCAAGTGACCCCGATCAGGGGTTCCAATGACCCCAAGTAACCTCTGTGACCTCAGGAAAATATGATGAAGAGTTCAGTGTATAAAAATCTCCTTGCAGTGCTGTTGCTGAGGGAGGTGTAATAATAATAATTCTGACATAAAGTCACTTGCTGAGCTGCCAAAGGGAGGCCAGCTCCCTCCTTTCTCCAACTTCTGCATTGGCCACACCTTTGTAGAATTCCAAACCAGCTCTTCCACAATAAAAAAATGTCTTTTACGTGTTAGGATACACCAATGTTTTATTATTAACTGGGGAGTTAATTATTATTTATTAACTGGGGAGTTTATTATTAATGGGGAGTTTTGGGGGATCTTTGTTTTCTGCAGATGCAGCCCATGTTTCCACTACAAACAGGAAAAAGCTGCTGCCAGCAGAGTTGGCAGCCCCTGAGCCCGGGTGGGATTTGTGCTCAGGTTCTGCTCTCCCAGCAGGCTCACCCTGCCCTGGGCTGTCCCCTTAACAGGCAGGGGCAGCACCAGGAATGAGCTGGAAAAAGAAAGAGAACATGGGAGAGAAAACCTTGTCTGACCAGGATTTGGACTGGACTCTCTGGGAGTCAGGGAGTAGCACAAACCCTTCTGCTTGTGGGAGCAAACTCCACAAGCCAGCTTTGAAGCCGTACTTCATTTTCACTTATTTATTTTTTAATAGATAAAAAAGCAAACTTTGCAAGTATTGGACAAAAAGCCCAACTCCTGGAAATGCAGACACACTGCAAGGAGTAACACCTCACCCTGGCCACAGGCTGAGTGTGCAGTGACAGTGTGAGGGCAAGGCTGAGCTTGTCTGGGGTCTTCAAGGAGGCAGGAGCAGTCGATGGTTGCTATAAAGTTGTTTATTATTAACTTCATATATATATTTTAACATATATTTATATTAATGAAACATATTTTATATGAAATATTACATATATTATATATTATATGCATTATATATAATATATATTATAGAATAAATAAATAATTTTATATAATTCTATAGTATACAATAATTTTAATATCTATATATATTTTATTATATAATATATAATTGTATATAATTATAAATTATATATTGTATAATATATAATATAACAATTAAATATTTGTTATACAATATATAAAATATAATTATCCATACTTTGTTATATATTACTTATATTACACTACATTATATTATATTACACTACATTATATTACATATTTATTATATATGAATACATCAGTCTCGAAGGCAAAGAGTTCTGAGTTTAAAACTCATGCTAAAGTGTGAAAGTCTGTGCCAAAAGCTGTCTGGTGTGGAGTGCCAGGCAGGAGCTGCAGCTGCAGGGCTGCTCTGTGTAAGAGCCCCAGGTGCCCTGCAGGAATTGCAGCAGCAGCAGCAGCAGCAGCAGTTTCTCCTGCATGCCCCATGTCCCCAGCAGCAGCTGCAGCAACCACAGCCTTTCCTTCATCTTTCTTCTTTCCTTCTTCTTCTTTCTTCTTTCCCTCATCCTGTCGTTGTTCCTCCATGGCAAACATCTCATTGTGGTTTTATTCATAAATCATCCAGTCATCTAAAAGCATGATTCTAAAACATTCTTTCTGAACCAACCTCAATTCATTCTAATCTGCAGAAGCAGTGTCAGTTCTTACCTAAAAACCTACTTATATAACATTATCTATTTACACAAATATTCTGTTTTCTTACTTAAAATTTACATATATAGCTTATCTATTCACATGAATAGTCCCATCTACTTACACACACAATAAATCTATCTGTTCTAGAGACACAGGCAAAGTTCTGCTATGTTTCTGTTAAGTCTGCAACTAAGTTACTGAACTTTAAACTAGGCCTTAGGGCCTTTACCAGCTAACACAGTTTCTTAAGGCACTTAAAATGTATTTCTACTTACTTAAAACCATAACTGACACTTCCACTCACTTAAAACTTAAACCTACGCTTCTACTTCATTTCTATGGCTTAATATATCTTAATTTTCTCTTAATTTCTTTAATTGAACCCCTGCATTCACCTGTCTCTCTGAGGAACTCAGGCTGGCATTCCAACACTGAGGGAGGGGCATCCCCAGCTCTGACTGCTGGACTGAACCCTGCAGGAAGAGCAAAACACAACAAAACCACAAAATCCCCTCTATGGACACCCCCTCTGCCCCTTTCCCACCCAAAAAAACCCCCACAAGAGGTGTCCAAATGCAAACCCAGAAATGCTAGCAACAAAATGCCTTTGATTGTACCTCTGTTCCCGTGCTGGATTCTGGAACTCCAGCACAGTCTCCATGAAGATGGCCACAAGGAGGGCCACAAGGAGGGCCACAATCACCCCTTGGCTCTCTGCTGTTGATTTTTGGTCTAAACACAACACAGAGAGCAAGTAATTAATGCCTGGCCCTCTGTGATCCCACCCATCTTCCCTTGGGTGTTAGGAGAGAGCCCCTTCTCCCAAAAACGCTCCCCCAGCTGCCTGCAGGATGCAGATTTCAGTGCAGAAATGCTCTTTTGGGGCAGTTTCTGTAGGAAGACAGAAATTCTGCTCCAGGCTGCCCATGTGCCATAGGAGAATGGTACCAGGAATTCCTGCAAGGCACCAGCCATCCCTCTGCTTCCTTGCCCTGTGGGTCTGGGCTGCAAGAAGCTGCACTGGGTGGCCTCGCTGGGTGTGGCATCCACCTTCCCTCAACATGATTCTTTCACCCAGCATTTTTTTCCTGGGAAGCTGAAAAGACAGTGAGAAAAAAAGGAAAAAGGAAAAAAGGAAAACAATTCTTACCTCGTTTGTTTCCCCTGTGTTTGTGCACAAGTGGAATGTATGATGGAAGATTGTTTACCTGAAGATAATTACCTAATTAGAGTCTGGTGTGAGTTATTTTGACTCATTGGCCCATTGGGGCCAAGCTATGTCAGGACTCTTTCTAGAGTCACAAGTTCTCATTATTATCTTTTTTAACATTCAATAAGTATATTTTTAATATTCTTTAGTATAGTTTAGTATAGTATTCTTTAACATAATATTATAAAATAATAAATTCACCTTCTAAGAAAATAGAGTCAAATTCATTACTCCTCCCTGCCACGAGGGCCCCTACAAATACAACAGCTGGGGACGAGCCAGCAGCTGGTCCCTGCAGTCAGTGCTGTCCTGCAGGACCCTGCTGGCCTCACCTGCTTGTTGCTGTGTCCACCTGCAAGGTGAGGGCTGAGATTGGGCTGGGGAGCCTGGCAGGAAGCCCTGGGCTGGTTGCCACTCCAGCCCAGCAGCCAGAGCTGCTCTCCTGGCCCAGCACTCCCCTAGAACCAGTCCAGGTAGGTGCAGGAAGTATTTTCAGGGATGCAGAAGTGGCACTTGCTCCTGGCTGTGCCCCCATCTCCACTTCCACCACGGCTGGCATGGAGATCTCCAGCCTGCTGGCTGCAGCTGTGGGGCAGAATTTGCTTTTAGGGGCAGGAAGGATGGGGAAGAACATGCTGTGCAAGCACAGCCTGTCCCCATCTGCATCCCCCAAGAGCTGTGGGGCAGAGCCATGTCCCGTGGCAGTGTCCCCTGGACACCCTGTCCCAGCCCAGCAGCAGGGACAGTGACAGCCCAGTGCCACACTGCTCTCAGCATCCTCAGAGAGCCCAGGGGCTCAGGGCTGATCCTGCTCCCAAAGAGGGGACAATTCGTGCTGTGCCCACGCTGGCCATGTCCCCAGGACACCGTGTGGAGGCAGCATGTCCCTGACCAGCACAGCACAGCCAGGACTCCTGGGACATTCCACAAGCTGTGATCCTGCTGCCCCAGCAGGAACCCAGCAGTCAAAGCATCCATCCCTGCAGCATTCCCAAGGCTTCCCTGGCTGCTGCTCTGCTCCCTGCCCAGCTCTGCCCAGCCATGGCACCCCTGGGAGCAGAGCTTGCCCATCCCTGCACCCCCTTCCTCCAGCCCAGCCAGCTGCAGCAGTGATGGAGCTGCTGGGCCTGCTCCAGAGAGCACGGGGAGGCAATGGTTAATGATCCAGGACAGGGCCTGGAGCAGCTTCCCAAGGACTGGGAGCAGAGCAGCCCCAGTTGGGTGGAGCAGAGACAAGGGTGGCATAGCAGCAAGGCTGGGAGTGTCACTGCCACCATCCCTGCCAAAGCAAAGGGGGCTCTGCACGCCCTGGGCTGGCACATGGCCCTGCAGAGGGGACAGGGGTCTGTCCCCAAGCCACAGAGCCAGCCCAGCTGGGACCAGAGGCTTGGAGGAAGCGATTTTTTGTGTCAACATCTCCTCGACAGCACCTGCTCGGTAACAGCCACCATGAGACTCCAAAGGGCAGCACTGTGCCCACAAAGTGCTCTTTGTTTGGGGTGGGTTTGTGGTGGCACAATGCCAAAACGCAGCCAGCAGCCCTCTGCCACGGCAAAGGCAGGATCAGCCACCTCAGAGCTCCCCAACACCCAGGGTTTGGCCCTCGCCCATCCCCTCAGCACGCTGCAGCTGGCACTAAGCAAAGAGGGATGAGCAAAGCAAGGCGTGGCAAAGAAGGTGCTGGAAAACCAGGTGAAAGTCCCAGAGATGAGCCCACACCATCCAGCCTGGCCTCAGATGCTTGCAGGGATCCAGGGGCAGCCACAGCTGCTCTGTGGGGCCACCCCACCCTCACAGGGAAGAGTTTCTCCCCAATATCCCATCTCACCCTGCCCTCTGACAACGTGAAACCATCCCCTCTGGTCCTGCCGCTCCGTGTCCTCGTCCAAGTCCCTCAAAGAGCTGGGATTCAGGCAGCTGGGAGGGAGGAAACTCACCTCAGCTCGCCTCTGCAGCAGAAATCTTCATCAGCACTTGCAAGGCAGCAACTCCCGCTTTCCCTTCCCACCACCACGCTCAGAACATGGAAAAGCTTCTGGAGGTGAAGCCTCCAGCTTCCTCCAGGTGCTGCCACATCCCCACTCAGCCTCCGGGAGAGGTGGAGCCCGCATCGATGCCACCTGGTGCCCGGCCCAGCATCCCGCCCGAGCGGCGGCACCTGCGGCACGGCCAGCCCGGCACCCGCAAAGAGGGACCCCGAAACATCTGGCAGGGCCGTTGTGCCCCCGGCCGTGCCAGCTGTGCCCGTGACCGGTTTCGCAGCCCCATCCAGTGCCTGCCGGGCGAACTGCACCGCTGCTGCCGGGGCGGGCAGCGCTCGGCCCCGGGGGGCTCATGGAGCTTTGGCTGCGGGCGCGGTCGGGGCCGGGATGTGGCTGGAAAAGCCGCCCGGCTGATGTGCTCCAGCTGCTCTCCCTCCGGGAAAAGCACAGCTGGGAAGGGGGCTCTGGGCAGGGCCGTCACCCCGTGTGCCCCTCGGCACCTGGTGGCAGCGGTGGGTGCATTGTGCAGGTGAGTGTGCCTCAGGCTCCTTGGGGGCTGGTGAGGGAAGGGGAGCCCTTCCCAAGGTGGGGGAGCTGTGTCGGGGTTCCACAGGAAGGCCCAGAAGCGATGAGCTGAGCCCAGCTGGCTGCAGAGCTCCCCTCTTTAGGTTCTCTGATGTCTAACACAGGGTGGCCCTGCCTGGTCCCAGCGCTGTGGGGCTCTCTCCACTAAATGCTGCTGAGTTTCCTCGGGATTGCGGGAAGGAGACCTGCTGAAATCCCCTAATTCCTCCCTCCAGACATGGAACATCTCCAGATGTCTCCTCTTGCCCTATGGGACGTGTCCAAGAAAACCCAGGGGACTCCTCACTGTCCTTCCCACTGGGACTGGGGCATGTTCAGCTTTTAAGTCTCTAAAGAGATGAATCCTGCCACTAAAACATTTGATTTCATCCTTCTCTGAATGGTTTACCACTGAAATTGGAAGATTCCCATGCAGAAACATAACTTTGATTTGTTTTAATTTATTTTTTCCCCTTAGCAGGAGCCTGAACTTCCCAAATCTGTTTTACTGGAGCAGAGGGAAGCTGCTGGGAAGGGCTGTGCTGTGGCTCCTTTAGGAAGGGCCCGAAGGCAAGGCTGAGTCACTGAGACTGAGCTGCAGAGAGGGGCTGGACAGTAATAAAACACATCTGTCCTCTGTGGCCACATCCCAGATGTGAGTCACATCCTCTCCTTCCTCGCTTCCAACTCCAGGCCATGTTTGGACAAGGTCACTGCAGCTCCTTGTCCAGCTGGGAGACGCAGGGGGTGTCTTGCCTGAGCTGGATTTTCCCCTGCTGGTTTCCCCAAAGGACTCTGAGCTCATCTGCCAGCAGTCCTTGCCGTGGGCTCGGCCAAATTTGCCCCTCCACAAGCAAAGAGGGATGGGCAGCTCTGTAAACACTGGATAAGCTGGAAAATCCCAGGAAATCAGCATGCTTTCTCTCCCTCTGGAGCTGGCTGGGTATGGAGCTCAGGGACGGAGCAGGATGCAGGACTGAGGGGGCCAAACCCACCAGGCAGTTCCCTTCTCTCCTGGTGCTATTTCTGACAGAGCTGCAGAAGCTTTTTGTAGTTTTATTCCAGCCCTGAGGCTTTTCCATGCATTGTGACTTCCCAAGGAAGAGGAGGAATGCTGAGCTGGCTGCCTTGGGAGCAGCAGGCTCTGGAGCCCCCACCAGCAAGAAATGGCAGCCCTGATCCTGGGCAGCTCCTGCAAAAGGTGAAAGCCTCGTGTGTGTCCTTGCTGGGAACGGAGACTGAAGGGAGATTTTCCTCCTCCTCCTTTTCCAGCCAGGATGGAGGCAGGTGTGTGTTCCCCCAGAGCACGCTGTCTTTATCTGGCAGCTGATCCGCTCAGCTGCATCCCAAGCTTGTGCTTTATGAGCCATTTCTGCACTTTCTCCATGAAATGGGACATTTCTGGCTGCAGCCCTGGGATAAAAATCCCGTGGGGCCAGGTGGGATGCGAATTCTCTTGTGTCACCTCTGCTCAAGGTCACCTTCTCCAGCCTTCAGGTTTTAATAAAGGATAAACACCTTTCCTTCTCCCTGGGGATTGGGAATTCAGGCTGTGAGCACCCCTTTCAGCAAGAAATCCAGGGATGAGGTTCAAAAAAAAGGAAAAGGCTGAGGTTCTCAGGGGATTGCTGTGGGGCTGGCAGCCAGCAAAGCTACTTCCCTGCCGAAGGGAGGCAAAATTGAGCAGTTTTCCTTGGCTGGCCTCCCCTGCCACTGCGTGTGCTGCTTCCAGGCAGGATGCTCGGGGACATGAGGGGACAGCAGGGCCACTGCTTGCTTCCCGCAGGCTCCCAGCTTTGCTGTCACTCAGGCCGTGCTGGAATTGGGTCTGAAATGACCTTTCCCCGCTGCAGCCCTGTGGGTTGTTGCTTTAGCCTGTGGGTTTTGGCATCCAGCCCCTCCATCCCTCACAGAGGGGGTGGCTGCTTCAAGAGGAGCCGGCCCCCGGAGCAGGCCAGGAAAAGGATGCTGGAACTGCTTAGCTGGGAGGTCAAGTTTCCCAAGATGGCACTGTGGTGGCTTTTTCAAAGCTGTCACTGCCAGCAGAAAGGAAAAAAAAAAAAAAAAACCCTGCTGGATAACTCGGGTCTGTGCAGGGCAAATATTTGACGTGCTGAATAAATGAGCAGGAGGGAGACGTCAGGGAGAGCAGGGAGCTCTGACTCATGTTCCCACTGCACTCCAGACACCTTCCCGGCAGGCAGCTGCCAAATGTCCCCGTCCCTGCAGCATGGCAGGCAGAGGAGAGCGTTCCCACAGCCCTGCTGGCAGCCAGGGATCTTTGCAGATCTCCAGGGGTGCTGTGGATACCCCCAGGTGGGCTGGAACAGCCCCAGGAGTGATGGAGAGGCAGCAGCAAGGGGTGGCTGGGATTTTGGGTTGAGCCTGCTGGTTCTGCCCCTCCTTCCCTCCCTTTCCTGGGGATGCTGAGTGCAATCCAGCCTCATTCCCACTTGGGATGCTCCTGTTGAATGAACAGCCCCGGGATGCTGCAGCCATTTCACTGTCAGCGTGACAGGCTTCACCTCCTGGCTCCGCCACAGCTTTGGGGTGAAAATAGCGGTCAATTTCCTCCCTCCCAACATGCAATTTAAGCATGTGGTGAAGCAGCAGCGTTTCTCTGGCTGGAAAGCTGCTCGGTGTGAGCGTTTGAGCAGAGCTCTGTGGTTTTCCTGCCTGTCCTCCTGCAGCTGCAGGGGAAAAGCGGAAGATCTCGGCCGAACTCTCGTTTCCCATCAGGGCAGCGCTTGTGCGCAGCGGGGAGGGCCAACCTGCGATTCAATCTCCAGCTCTGGGGACAATACAGCCTGTGTCCTGCTGCTGACAGCCATCCTGTGCAGGGACAGGCTGTCCCAGCCTCGTGCTCACGCTGGTGGCACCGGTGCCTGGAGGGACAGCTTGTGCCTCTGAGGACACGGAGTATTCTGTGATGTGCGTCGGCTTTGCTGCCTGCGTGTGACTGGGAAACGCTCTCTCCCCCACCGGCTGCGTCCTGAGGTTTGTGGATATGAAAGTCCACATGCCTCTTTCTTCTTTTTAATTGCTATAATTTGTCTGGCTCTTACCCGTGGTCAGGAGCAAGGCTTGGCTCTGAGTTCCCTCCGTGGATTTATTTGGGTTTCGATGCTGTGCAAAAAAAACCAAACCACCCCAGCCCCTCGCCTGGTGCCCTGGGTGTGCATCCCGTGCCCCGGTAATTTTCCTCGCTGGAGTAATTTCCTTGCCCCCAGTGGGACTTCTCTTGTGAATAAAGCTATGTGGGATAAGAGGCTGAAAACCACAGCCTGGGAAATTTATGCAGAGGAGGGAAGGAGGGAAGGAGGGAAGGAGGGAGATTGTTCCTAGCAGGCGAGCGGCGGCTCTGATTGCTGTTCTCGTGGCAGGCGGACCGGGCTGGGGCTCATTAGCAGGCGGCGGGAGGCAGGGCAGGGTTTGCGGGCTCACAAATTGCCTCGGAGCAGGGGTTGGTGCCTGCTGCCCTGGATGTCGTGGGGATGGTGCCCAGGGGGATGGGGTTGGGCTGGGAGCATTTCCCTGTGCCGGTGCCAGGCGTGGGGGGCTCGGTCCTGCCCCCATCTTCCAGCAGCCTGGAGCCTGTGATCCTGTTTGCTCTCTTGAGCAGGAAGGGAGCCTGGATGTGCTGCCCTTCTGGGGCTCACTGGCAGAGAATTGGGGTCTCTCTGTTTGTGGTGTCCAGGGTGGGGTGAAGACAAGGGCTTGAAAGATCAGGAAAGGGAATAGTTGAGCAAAAATAGAGGGTCCCAAGCTGAGAGAGGTGAAATTTGAAGTATCATGGGCAGGAAAAGGTAAAGCTGATGGTTTTTCACGGGGAGAGTGCCAGGGACAGCCTGGGCTGAGCAGAGGACATAGAGCAGGGGAAGGGCAGAGCTGTTATGGGACACATCCCATGGGATGTGTCTCGTGGTCCTTTTCCTGCAGACACAAGCAATGTCCCCATCCCTGTGGGATTTCCCAGGGCAGCTCCCACACCCAGGCTCACCCTGCACCCATCCCTGTGCAGAGGGGTGCCCCCAGCCCCTTGGCAGAGGGGATCAGCACGATCCCCCCAGACCCTGCTGTCACACCAAGCCCCGGCAGAGCCAGCGAGCTGCGTGTCCCCACGCCGGCACTGCCACCCCAGGTGGCCTTGTTTTCCTCGGCAAAGGCGGATGGGAGCCACCATCTTCTGAGCAAAGAGCATTTTTAATCTCCTGCTCCCGCTCCATGCAATTAACTTGATTCCCTCCCCTCGTTTCCTGCAGAGGTTTAATTAAAATGCATTGTTCGCCTCGCCAATTATTTGCTCTGTCCCCCGGATAACCTCTGTGCAGCGGCTGCTTCTTGGGGCTTTTTTTTTTTCTTTATTTCTT
>VZRH01005215.1:577555-604423 GCA_013397555.1 Urocynchramus pylzowi
TTGAGGTTTCTCTCCGCTCCCCCCTCGGCAGCTCCAGCAGCGTTTACCTGCCCGGGAGAGCGGGATGGGGGAATGATGGAAGCAGCGCAGCGCTGCTCGCACAGGGGCGAGCGGGGGCCGCCGCATCCCTGCGGAGCCGGGCGGGGGGAGCGCACGGAGCTCCGTGCCCCCGAGCAGCTGAAACAACAAGACCTTGTTGACTCGCTTTGAGTTCCCGGCACTCGGCAGCTGCTGCTCCAGCAGGTGATAATTGAAACCGGGAGCGAACCTGGATGGCGGCAGGGGTTGAGATGTAGTTCAGCCTTCAGCCCCCTCCCTCCTCGCCCTGCTGCCACCGGGCCTTGCACAGGGTGGGGACCCTGGGGGCGGTGGGTGACAGTCCCCAAGGATGGGGTGGTGGAGCAGGGAGTGAGCGGCTGCAGCTCCGCAAGGTCATCCCTGGAGGAGCCGTTTGGGAGAAGGGGTGTTCAGCGCTTTCTAAAAATAACCCCGAAGCAGGACCGAAATAACAAGCTGCTCTCGAGCAGTGCTGGGCTTGAAGCCGGGCCAAGGCAGCTGCTGCCGGCGGCCCCTCGGGTGTGCTGTGCAGCTGGACCTGGCAGGGGGGCCACGGGAGTCCCCCGCACCGGCCAGGGGGCAAATATCAGCCACGGGATGGCTCGGAGAGATGCTGGTGCTCAGGCTGAAAGTGGGGGAGGAAGGGCAGGGTCTGCTCTTGGGAAGGTCCTTAGGAAGAGGGGTTGATCCCCTCGGAGGAGCTGGGTGTTGGGAGGGGGGACACGGCCATGTGGTTTCCTCCTTTTCCACGGGGTCCAGTTTGGAGAGCAGGACTCGTGTCTGGATCTGCTGGAAAATGCTGGGTGTCTGCAGAGTGTCAGCATCATCTCCTCCTGCAAAGCCTCCTTAACGTGTCCCCAAAGGCTTCCCTGCTCCTGCCTTTTGCAGATCCTGCCCCAGTTCTTGGCTCTCCTTGCAGGGGCTCTGGCAAATGTCACATTCCTGGTGGTCCCACTCACTGGGAGTTGCTGGCTCGCTGATATCGAGGTGGAAGTCTGGGCTTGGGGGGGGTCATCAGGCTCTGTGTAGCTCCAGGCTGCAAACCAGGGGCTCCCTGCCTGTTCTGGCAGCCTGAGGGGAAAGTTCTGGAGATCTGGGATGATATTTAGAGAGACCTTCCCACCCTCTGCACCCTCCTGAAAGGTCAGAGCCAGGTGGGGATGGTCTCTCCTCTCAAGGAAGAAAGGACAGGATGAGGAATTGTGAGCTGCTGGAGCTGGGGAGCCCAGGCTGGGTTTTCTTGTTCCCTGGGATGATTTTGGGAGCCAGCACTGCTCTTCCTACAGGTGATGAGGTTTACTGGAATGTACAAGGGGGTGCTGGGGATGGGATTCAGCCATCCATGGACCTCTGCTCCTTGAAGTTCCAACCCAGCAGCCTGGCTGGATCTCAGAGAGCCATCCCTGAGAGATGCAGGTGGAAATTACTCCTGCAGGACATTGGGATGAGCTGCTCTTGGGGCTCCAGGCCGAGCAGACATCCCTCAGGGAGTGTTGGCTGGGCACTGCATTCAAGCCCAGCAGTGCCAAGCTCCCCTCTTCTCCCACCCACCTTTCCAAATCCACTGATGGAACTTGGAGCAGTTTCCAGTCTAATTGCAGCTTCAGAGTGGGAATCCCCAGCCCCGCAGGGAGGATAAATCCTCTTTTATCCCTCTGGAAGAGGGTACAGCAATAGCCTGGGGAAGGCAGCCCCACTCACGCATCCTTCGAGGGAAAGGTCCAAACCTGCCTCACGTTCCTGCTTCAAACCTGGCTCGAGTTCAGCCCTGGCACCTCCCAGCCAGACCTGCAGGGCTGATTTTTGGGAGAGAAGGGCCCAACTCCATGTCACAAGCTGCTGGCACTGAGATTGGAACAAGCACATCCATGGGCTGACAGTGGTGGCCCTGCTCCACCCAGCCAAGCAGCAGCCGGTCCCTCCTGGGGCAGCATGTCCTGCCTCTCATTTTGTTTTTATTTTGATGTTTTTTAGGTTTAAAATCCATACTCCTGGCTGTTCCTGCCCTTATATGCAAGTGCTCTATAATTGAAAACTCTCAGTTGTGCGCTTCTCCCATGCAAAGCGAAGGCTTCAAAGCAGCAGGTGGAAATTGAGCCGATATCTCGGCTGCCAAAGTGAAAATTTGAATGAAAATTTAATTTTTCCTTCGCAAAGCAGGGAATTGGGTTCCTGGGGCCCTGGCCAAAAGCCTGACGTGACCCTGACTTGCAGGGGCAGTGAGGGGAGCAAACCCCAGCTCTGTCCCAGGGATACGGGAGATGCAGTGAAGGAGATTTTTCTGGAAATTCTCTTGGCCAGATGGGAGTTTCAGCTTCTGTGTAAAAATAATGTGATTTCCTGATGTTTTTATGGGTTTAGTGGGTTGAGGAGAGGGCACTGAGCATCTTCTGGGTTTTGAGCATCACCTGTGGGGTTCAGTCCTTTCCTACAAGGACACTCAGCAGCCTCGGAGCCTGTTGAGTGGTGCTCCCAGACTCCAGGTGTGCTTCCTCCAGGTGCTTTTCTGCAACATCAAGCTGTCCTCGATCCTCTTTGGCACGCTGCTTTTCACCCCCACCCACCTGGTGGCCCAGGAGCCTGTGCTGTCTGTGTTGTCACCTGCAGAAGGCAGCGATGACGCTGGCACTGTGCAGGAGGTAAAACACCACCGTGAGCATCTCCTTCTGGGCTGGGAGCATCCAAAGGCTCCTGGGGGATGCCAGGGGCTGGATCCACTGCGTGGGGTGCAGGGCACGAGCTTCCCATCCCCATGCCCACATTTGGGGACCAGAGGGATGGCAGGGAGAGAGGGAGGGAAGAGAGGAGAGGGAATGTGGCTGTGGAGTCACTGCCTGCGCTGGAGCTGTGCCACTGCCGGCTCTGCGCGGGAGGAGTGTCCCCCCGAGGGGTCGGGGGGTTTGGGGGGGCGTGTGGCCCCTTAGGAGCGTTCTCTCGCATCCCACGTGGATTTGATTTCCCAGCCCGCGGATTCCTTCGGGCTGAGGAAAGCCGGCGGAGCCGCCTGTGCGAAGGAGCAGCGCGGCCGCAGCAGGCGGGTCCCTCCCGGCTCTTATTTTGTGTTTGTTTTTAATTGAAAGACAAAAGGCCGCGTGCTAGAGGCAGCCTGCCTTTCCCTTTGTCCTACGTCTTCATGGGATGAGGAGAGGGACGCGAGGGGAACACGGCAATCCCGATGTTACCCATCCCTGGGCCAGCATTCCCTGTTCCCATGGGACCCCCAGACCCCACCGAGCAGCAGCTGCCCCTTTCCTGGGGGTGAAAGGGGAGCAGCTGCGGGGTGATGCCACAGGCAGGTGTGTCCATCGCTCCTGCTCTCCTGGGCTTTAGTCCTTTCTTCTTTTTTTTTTTCCTTTTAATCCTTGGAAACAAAGCCAGAGGGCAGCTGCGCCTGGCAGCGCATCCCGCTGCAGGCAGGGCCGGGGCTCCCCTCGCGTGCGGGATCTCGGCTTTGCAGGTGATTCCCGAAAAATCCCTTTGCCGAAGCGAACCCTCTGGCTGCCCGGGGTCCGGGCAGGTCAGGGTGTTGGCTGGAGCAGGGATGGTTTGGGGGTCCAGGAGAGAAGCCCACCCTGCAGCGCCCAGGGCTGCCCGGCAAAGGGGGGGGCTATTTCTGGGCTGCAAAAGGAAAATTGTCCAACTGCTGAAATTGGCAGTGAACCCCAGGACTATAATAAACAACTTCCCGGCCAAGGTCCCTGGCTATTTTCTCTCTGTTTTGGCTTGGAGAGGAAGATTTATTTTGTTTGCTGCTTGGAATTTTTTCCCTTGTCTTTTTTTCCCTCTTCCTTTGGAGGTATTTAAAGCCAACAGCCCCCCGAGGCCAGGCTGGGGTTGCTGCTCTCCTGGATGTCTCTGGGTCCATGGAGGTGTCAGTGCCACCGGCTCCTGTGGTGGCACCCCGGGCAGAACCTTTTGGGATGTGTTCAAAGCCCACCCCTTACAGACCTGTAGGGCATTTGTAGCCTCCAGATGGGCCTTGATAATAAAAAAATGAAATAATAAAAACCAAAGAAACAAGCAGGAAAAAATTCCACCGGCTTCCAGAAAGGGTTTTCCTGGCTGTGGTACTGACCAGTCAAGCAGGAAGGTGGATTTTCTGTGCAATCTTTTCCATCCTCATTCTCCTTGGGGAGGTGTGGGCTGCCAAAGCCTGCTTTGGGAGCTCCCACATTGCTGTGCTGCCCCTGGGTGCCCCTCTCCCCATCCTGCAGAGAGCTCCCAGGTGCCACAGCTCATTCCTGTGGCATACAAAGGGCATCAAGCTGGATCAATCATGCATAAGTGACGGGGTGTGCAGCACCTCTGCAGGGTGACAGCTTCAGCAGTGCTGCAGCTTCCCAATCCCTGTGCCTGCAGCAGGCTGGAGCACTGCAGGTGGGATATCAGGTGCTGAGATCCACGTTTTGGGACAGCCCTGGCTTTGCACAAGTGATGGAGCAGCAAAGTGAGAGACCACCAGCACCCAAACCCTCTGGGAACAGAGGGAGCTCTTGGCACAGGGCTTTCCTTGCAGGTGGAGTGGGAGGATGCAACTGGAAGTTTGTTGTGGAGGGAGTTTGGTAAGAGGCTTCTCCCCTCTGTTTATTGATGTAAACTCTCTTGGAATGACATTTTCCCCCTCAGTTTTCCTGAGGCAGGACTCACTTTGCTCTCCAGCCAGGAGCAGGATAAATCCAGGTGTGTTTTCCCTGATACTGAATCCTCAAGGTGCTGCCAAGGACGTGAGGATTTGGGCAGAGTGCGATGCTTCAGCCAGCTCTGGTCCCACAAAGCCACCAGCTGTGGCAGAGGGGACCCCCAAGAGGGAACCTTCAGGATTTTGCATAGAATTTCTTCCTTTTCCCACAGAGCCAAGCTGGCTGGTTGTTGTCAAGCCGAGTGTGGGCATATCCAAGGTCTCTTCCCAAGGGAGGAGCAGTGTTTGGCCTCCAATTCTGTTACTCTGTGATGTCTGGGTGGGTGCATCCTGGATTTACTGGGGGTCATTCCCCACTGGAGGGGAAGGGCAGGGCAGGATGGGGCAGGCGGGATTGGCAGCACTCCCAGAGGTGCAGCACCTCCCTGCAGAGAGCCCTGTGGAATATGAGGTGCTATCCACAGCAGGGTCTGTTGGCATGACCCACATCTGGCTGGAATTTCTGGGGTGCTGGGAGCCAGCTGGGAGATGCAGAAGGGGCCAGGATGAAGCTGTGCACAGCACATGGAATGAGGGGCCAGGTCTCAGCACAACCATGGGAAAGGCGCCCTGGGGCTGAAGTTTTCTGAGCTGGGTGAGCTCAGAGCTCTGTTTTCACCTCTATTCCAAGTGGATTTGGTGTGTTTATATGGGCAGCTATCTCTCAGCACCCCAAAAGTGTATCTTCTATCCCTATAGCTGGAATTGGGAAATGGATGGGATCTTGGAGGGATTTCCACTGGGGATGAATGGGGGACTCCCCTCATGGAAGCAGGATGAGAGCTGGGGTTTGGCTGTGCCCTTGCTGCGTTTTCCCAACAAAAACGAGGTGCTGCCCTATCCTGAACCCACATCCCTGGATCCATGCGACCTGGGGAGGCTGTGCAGCACCTCCTGGGTGAGCTGCAGCCCTGGGGAGCTGACGCTGACACGAGCCAGATTTCAGAGCCGGGCACAGGAGGCTGGCGCGGCCTCGCCTTGGCAGAGCAGCCAGGGGAACAGCTTGTGACAGCCTCTCTCCCTCTCCGAGCGCCTGCTGGGGTGCGTTCCCTAACCTTTCCTGCCTCCGTTCCACTCCTGTGTTTCTCTCTCTCTCCTTTTTTTTTTTTTTTTTCCCCTTCCCTTTCCCCTAACTGTAAATGCGCCATAAAAATGGATCAAATTGCTTAAATCACTGTCATTAAATCAGTGTGAGTCCCCCCTCCGCCCCTGTGCTCGAAGCCTGGCAGAGAACATTTGTTCCAAAGGCTGAACAGCCGTCTTATTGCTCTGAAAGCATATTTGCTGCTTGATGGAAGGAGGAGAGGAGGAGAAAAACAGCCTGCAAGGGAAGGAGGGGGGGTAAAACCACCGGGGGCTGGTTCTCCTTGGACACAGAGGGGGGAGCGGGGGCTGTATTATCCTGCGGGCTGGGTCCATGGGAGGTAATGGGGTGACAGGGATCAGAGACACCCCGGGGGGTGGCTTTGATGGTGAAGTTGGGGTTTCATGGTACAGGGGATGCTGGAGAGGGGTGGTGGGGATCCCAGTGCCAGCACAGACCGCACAGCCCCATCCTGCAGTCCTCCAGAATGCTTTCCATTGAAGCCCAGCAGTGATGTTGTGGAACAGCTCAGGCTGGTGCAGCACAGGAGAGCAATGAAGTCCCAGTAAACAAGGCAGGTTAGGCTGGTGAATCTTCCCGAGGCCCTGGCTTGATAAAGCCCTGCCAGTCCCAGCTTAAAGAGTGGCTTTAGACCCGCTGGTGTTTGCACACCCGAATAAAAAGCTTTTGCAAGCCCTCACCGCGGGCCCGGCGGCTCAGGGGAGCTGGGGAAAAGCGATCACTCTGTAAATTCAGAGTATTTTGGGAGCCTGGGTTTTGGCACGGCAGAGCAAGGCAGCGATGGAGGCAGAGACAAGGCTGACTCCAGGAGCTAACGCGGCACCGGGCCACACGGGGGAATGCAGGAATGCTTCTACCCAGGTGGTCTGGAAAATCCCTAGAGAGAGCAGCGGGAATGGCGAATGCCGAGAAGAGCCGGGAGCTGGAGGCGGATCAAAGGGCTGGGGAAGGGGCTGCCACAGGTGGCAGGTGCTGGCAGGGAGAGCACATCCCAAAGGCACCGCTGGGCCGAGCCCTCCTGCTTTTGCAGAGCTCCAGGCTCTCGCAAAGCTGTTGCACTCACCAGCGGCTTTCTGGTGCTTTGTCCCCAGGAAGGTTTCTCAGAGGATGCTGATTTCCTCCCCATCCATCACCCTCCGCCCCCTGCCCTGGAGCTGCCTCCTGGGCTCTGCCTGAGGGCTCAGGGCGGGACCGAAGTTGTCTCCAGGACCAAAATGTGCCCCCGGGGGTGCTGTGCTGCCCATGGAGCACGGCAGGGCTGGTTGTAGCCTCCTGCTGCACCGATCCCAGCTCCAAAGCCCGGGGGAAAGCAGGAAGATGCGATGTGCTGGCGCAGATCCCCGTGTGTGGGGCAGAGCCGGGGGCCCAGCCCCGCTCCTGCCTCTGCCCTGGGTGCAGGAGCTAAAAGCCAAAAGGCAGAACAGCTCCGAGGGCTGGAGAGCTGCCCGAATTCCCGGAGCTCCAGATTAAAACCACACCAGCTCGGGAAGGCTGCCCGGAGGCTGGGGAAAGGCTCAGCCTTCCCGGGGCTCGGCACGCTCTGGGTGCTGCTTTGGGGAGCCAAGGTGGCCCTGCCCAGCCCTTTGGATGCCCTGTTCCAGCTCGCAGGGGCTCCCATGCCCCTGAAGACCCCGTAGATGGTGAGCAGGGACCCCCTACCACGAGATGGGATCTGACTGGAACCTTTCCAGGCTCCCTCTTGGAAATGGGAGCACGGATAGGGCAACGCAGCCGTTCCCTCCTGGTGGGCTTTGCAGATTAATTATTCCCAGGGTAAGGAGTTGCTTCATGGCTCTCCCCCTCCACCCCCCTTCCCATGGGAAACTGCAGGGACAGCTTCTCCTTGTCCCTCAGGGGTGATGCGTGTCAGGCTTAATCCTGCTGAGCATCCTGCTGCTTGCTGGGGACACTCAGAGCTGATCCTTGGCCCTGCTCTGAAGCAGGAATAACTCCCTTAAAGGCAGCAGCAGCGAGTTAGCATCTCCCGATGCTGTGACACAGGAAAGCTCCATGGAGGAAAGCGGGATTGATAGGAATAATCAGGTTTTGTTTAACCATATTGAACTTTAGGGTGAGGGGCAACTCCCCCGTTCCCAGCTTTTGGTCTTTACTTTGGTTTCTGAGTGCCTGAGGGCAGCAAATCTGTCTTGACAGAAGTGCTAATGGAGAAAAAAAATGGATATTAATTCAGGGGAAGTGTTTCGAGACAGGGATTCATCTCTGTAAGCACCACTGAAGTACACAAGCTGCTCTGCTCAAAGCAGGAGCAATGATTTTTTTTCCAGCTGCATCCCACAAGGATGCTGAGGGACAAAGCTCATTTTGGGCTCTTCTGGACCAGATACAGATCAGGGGGTCTCCCAGCTGGTGGTGGCAGAGCATCCAAAAATCCACTTTACCTCCACATGCCACGAGGCAGTACAGAGGAGAGGGGGTGACTTCCCTTCTTTCCACCTCAAAAACCCTCTGAGAAGCAGAGATGTGTCATCATCTCCGGCATGCTCCAACCCTTGGCTTGATTTCCCTCAGCCAGGCATCCCAGGAACAGGAATTTCTGCCCAGGCATGGTGAGGGGAGGAGGCAGCAGATCCCTCCTGGCAGTGGCTGCCACGGAGCCCTCACAGCTCCCGTCACAGCAGGTGTGTGTTTATTGCTTCCTGCTGGGAAGGGTGACAGCTGGGCTGTGTTTGCTCAGGACCTTGTAAGGGGCTTGTGGGCTCGGCGCTCTCTGCCTCGGCCTGCCTGGAACTCTGCAGCAAGGATAAATCCTGGCAAACCTGGCCTGGCATGGGGCTCCAGTGTGGGCACAGCCTGTGAGCTGCTTCACCTGGAGATCCACTTTGTTTTGGGGGCTGGTCACCTTCTGAGGTTAGGAAGCCATCAATTCCTCTCTGCATTGGCCAAACTCTCCATGAACTTCATCCAGCTGTGCCTGGGAGTGGCTGGAATTGCCAACAGTGGTCTGAAAAATTGAGCCATGATGTTCCTCAACATAAGGAACCTTCTTTCCCACCTTCTCAATAGCTGGACTGTCCTTCTTCTTGGAGCACGTGTCTTCTGTTGGGGGTTAGGATTTTTCCTTCTCTCATGGAATTTCGTCCCATCTGTTGCTAAGAGAAAATAACAACCAGTATTTAAGAGACAAAAGAAATGGACAAAGGGTGCGTGAAGGGTGCCGCTGGCTGCTCTCTTACCTGGAGGGTTTTCTCTTTGGAAGGGCAGAGATACCTCAAGGTTTTGGCGGGGGCTGAGGGGCCAGGCTTGGCTCCTCTCGCTCTCGACATCTAAGGGGAGACAGACTGCAGTCGCTGTGGGGAAAAGTCGCCACCGCTGCAGGGTTCTGTCTCCTGCTGTCTTCTCCTGCCACGAGTGAAGCTCTGCTCATGGCAGCAGCCATTGCACTGGGACCTTACTAACACCCAACCTCACTGGAAGGGACCCTC
The DNA here is from genome assembly GCA_013397555.1 of Urocynchramus pylzowi. Classification (NCBI taxonomy): domain Eukaryota; kingdom Metazoa; phylum Chordata; class Aves; order Passeriformes; family Fringillidae; genus Urocynchramus; species Urocynchramus pylzowi. The sequence continues at coordinate 586,839 of VZRH01005215.1, forward strand.
ACCATCTACTCGGGTGCCTCAGGGGAGAACCTGGAACCCTGAGCTCTTTTCCCCTCCAGACGAGCCTCTCCCCGCCATGTTCAGGAACCCGGCTGCCACAGCCCAGCCCCGCTGTTCCTCTGCCACCGCTCCATCTTTTTTGCTACACTGCCTGCCAGGACACCCTGTGGCTCCTGCTACAGCAGTTTCAGACACATCTCATTAACTCCTGCGGGATCTGCTCATCCCCACCCTTCCAGCCGCTGCTCCGTCGTTCCTGCTGCAGCCCGCCCTCGCCATCCATCCCGCCCGCCATCACCGTCTGAGGGAGAAACGCGGCGGAGCCCGCGCCACAGCGCCCCCTGCAGGCTCGGAGGACTCAGCGTCCCTGCCCGGACGGGAGCCAGCAGCGCCCCTGGCGGCCGCGCCTGGGACTGCAGCGCGGGGAGGCGCTGCGGACGGAGGCGCTGCGGTTGGGTCCCTGATCTTTTTGTTCTTTGTTTGCCTCGTTACACACACCAGTAAAGAACTGTTGCTCCTTTTTCCCCTTATCATCGCCCAAAAGCATCTTAATTTCAAAGTTATAATGATTCGGAGGGGAAGGCATTGTATTTTTCTTCCGTTCCAATGGAGGTTACTGTCTTCTTTGGCAGACATCTGTCTTTCGAACCAAGATGCTTTCCCAGGAGTGATGTCCGCCTGTCAGATGGACCCTGAGGCCAAGAATCCGGCAGAACACACCTGGACAAGGCTGGCAGGAGCTGTGCTCGCTCCTCCAGCCTCTCCGTGGTTCCTGCCCTTCACAGGGCTGGCGGTGCTGGTGGGCTCTGAGCTGTGGGCTGGCAGGACCTTGAGTTTCTCTACTCCAGTGAACTTCTGCTTCCCACTCCTCTGCCAAAACCAAAGCATTTCCAAGCCGCTCTGGTGCTCCTAAGCCATGTGGGGCCATGTCCATTCACCCAGATGAGCTGGGGACTAATGAGAGAAGGGAACTGGGACCAGTAAGGAAAAGGTGGGAAGAGCTGACATGAAAGTGAAGAGTGAGAGAAAGTTGTGGGGGCTGAGGGCACATCTAGGGATGCTTTTCTCCGGAGATAAGGAGGATGCTGGGTGGATTGGGATGCACTGCTTGAATCCATGGACTCTTGGGAACACCACCAGAGCCAGCAGGTCCCCACCAGAGCTACCTGGGAGGTGGGACAGTGGTGGGAATGAAAAGGATGTCTCTGCTGGGAGGAACACCTGGGGCAGGAAGGAGGATGCAGCCTGGTTGTAGTTGCCTGGGAACCTCTTGAGCGCTGGAGCTTTTTCCTGACGAGGCCCCACAAATCCCACGGTGGGATCTTGGCTCTGATTGCACAGAATAACGTATGGATCCAATAGAGCACAACCCCTGCCTGTCAGAGCAGCCGCTGAGCTCCAGCAGATGCAAAGTTTCGAGGAAATTGTGGTTTCTCCATGTGTCTCTAAACGCCGGATGCAAACAGGGTCCTTCTCCTCCATCTCCTGCTCTCGCTGGGAGGTAGCAGGACAGCAGGATGCTTCTCTCCCTGCCTTCCTCCCTTGAAGGGATGCAGGAGGGGCTGTGATTCCCTGCACATGGCTTTCCTTGGGGAGCTGTGCTGCTGGAAGAATAAACCCTTGTGTATTTGAAGAGCAAAGCTGTTGGTGGCAGCCTGCTCCAGCATCCCCACGCAGGTAACAGTGCCCAGGTGTCATTGCTGGGCTCGTTTTCAATTAAAAACTGATTTGCTACAGCCCTTTGCTGACCTTCAGCCTGGCAAGCTGCTGCTCTGCAGGAGAAATCAGCCCTGCTCCCCACCTCCCTCCCTCCCTGCCTGCTCTTGTTTCCTTCCCCCATGCCCGAGATAACTCCCTGTCTTGCTCTGTCATCATGTCTTTATCTTAACCCTACAGATTTTTCCCTTCCCCAGCGAGCTGGATGATTTCTTAATGCTTATTGACAGGGGTTTGTGAGCACGATATAGGACCTGGAGTAGGACACAGAGGAACCTGGGGGAGGTCTGTGCTCCTGGTGACAGGAGGGGCCATGCAGAGACAACACCCTCGGCTCGCCTGACAGACCCACAGCTGTGCCTACAGCCTACACCCAGCGCCTGTAGCTGATGCTGCTGCATAACCAGGGTCCCAAGGGATTTTCCTTTCCCAGAGTCCTGAGCCATCTCCCATTCCCATAGCCTGATGCTGCTGCATAACCAGGATCCCGAGGGATTCTCCTTCCCCAGGGTCCTGAGACATTTCCCATCCCCAATTTGTGCCGGCACTGCTGCTGCATAACCAGGGTCCCACGAGATTCCCTTTTCCTGGAGCTCTTGAGGCATCTTCCCACTGCTCACGGAGCATCATCCCTCCTCCCCGTGTGCCTTGGAGCTCTCAAGGCCGTGGCGTGGGCAGGAATTGCCAGGCAGGCTCTGGCTCAGCAGCTCTGGTGCCAAGCCTGGGGACTCGCAGGCAGGGCAGCTTTGGCTGGGCCCTCTGCCAGTGCTGGGACTGCAACGACAGCTTTGGATTTAGCAATCTGCAGACTTTGCCTTCCGGATGCCAGCCTCTCTGTACCTCCTATGGATTTGCTTATGAGAGGGAAAATTATGGAGTTTTGGAGGGAGGGAGGGAGGGAGGGAGGGAGCTACCTGTTGGGATGGGCACTTTCTGCCTGGGGATGGAGATGGGGGTGGGAGGAAGCGTGACTCCAGGGTAGGTTGCAATCCCCTGGGGATGGAGATTGGATCTCTACCCCGGAGATTTGATTTATTTCCTGGAGATTTGATTTATTTCCTGCGTGGAAGGCATTGCCCAGCTCGGCTGAGTGTCTCTGCAGGCTCAGCTAGCAGCAGTGCCTGTAAGGAAAAGCCTTAAGTGAGAAACAACAGGGACATGGGACCAGAAAGGCTCTTTGCCAGGCACACACGGGTTTGCCGAGGCGGTGGCAGCCGGGCCGAGCACGGGCACTCTCGGCACACCCGTGGCAGCAAGGGACAGCGGTGTCCCGGCCAGCCCGGCTGGAGCCCCCGGGGTGGGAGCCGGGCTGTCCCCGCTCTCCCTGTCCCTGGACCAGCAGAGGGCAACAGTGACCTTTGCAACCGCCTTGTCCCCAAAAAAACCACCCTCCCTGCACCTGGGGGGCTCGGCCGGGGCATCCCGGCTGCGGGGGACACGGGGGCCCCGGGTGGTCCCATGGTCCTGGCCTGGGAACACTCAGCATCTGCTGTGCAGAGTGGTGGCACCTGGAGTGGTGACCCCATCGGTGGAGTGACAGTTGCCACCTTGGAGCCCACCCACGGGAAGGAACAGCCACTCCAAAATGGGAATGATCACCGGTGAGGGCTCAGACGTGGGATTTAATACCCCATCCATGAGCTTCAAGGTGGGAATCGTCATCCCATTGATGAGCTCCAATGAGGGCTATAAACCAGGGAGAGCTGCTCTGAGCCCAAGATTTGGGCCTGAGCAAGGCCTGGAGCTGCCTCCAAGGGTGATGGGGTTACCAGCAGCAGAGCTGCTGTGTTTCCTAGCCTGGGAATCCTCTCCGTGGACACAATTTCAGGTAACAACCACTCGATGAAAAGTGGTTGAATGTTTCTTTGAAACCCAAGGAACAACCCCGCTGCTTTGGGAGGGAATGACTCGTGGGAAATGCGCTGGGATGGGCTGTGGGATGCGGATCTGCAGGGCTGCAGTGTGGGAGATGGGCACAGCCAGAGCCGGCTCAGCTGTAGCTTGGAGGCTGCAGCAGGACGAGCGCTGAGGGACCTGAAACCCAGACAAGATGTGAACCATCACCCCCAACCCTCAGCGGCCAGCCCCTCTGCAATTAGCCTCCTGAACCAGCCAGCGGGCTGAAGCCGCAATTTTCTTTCTGGAATTGCTCGCTCCCTCGACCTGCGCCAAGGTCACCCCCAGAGCGGTCGTTAGCGCCGCATCGACCTCCCATTAACGCCCCGAGCTGCTGGGAGGGGCAGGGGCGGGCGGGCAGGCTCAGCCCCGGCAGCCCGGCCAGCCGGAGGGGTGGGAGGGGGGCCCCTTCGATCTTCCCGCAGCCGCGGGAGTCGATCCATTCGCTGAAATGAATGGGAAATGCTTGAAAGGCTAAACCTCAAATGAGGTATTGACTATCTGCCGAGCCGGGCAGCGCTACCTGCCGCAAGCTGAGCCCTGCTGCCATCGCTCTGGGTGTGCCTGGAGCCGCTGGATCCCCTCCTTTTGGCCGTGCCAAAGGGCAGCTGGCATCCCGGCTCAGGGATGCTGGAGCAGGCATCGCCTTGGCATCAGGTTCTCCAGTGCCCACTCGCCAGGGAGCCGGAGCCTTCTGTGGGGCTGAGCTCCAAGGCGAGACAGTAGGGCTGAAATCCTGCCGTCACGCTTGGGTTAATATTAAACCATTAAATGTGCTCAGCTCTTAATAGAGGGGCTGCTTGGAGTCTTAACCCTGTGTTTGCTGGCAGCTGCTGAGTGTCTCCTCTGCCAGGGATGGCAGTCCTGGCCCTGCTTTGCACGTTCTCCCTGCCGAGGTGTTTGCTCTGCAGGCTGTTTTGTTCTATTTTATTTAATTTCATTTAATTTCACTTTCATTCCCCCCCCACCCCCTTTCCAGATATTCTCCCGCCTCCTTCTCCGGTCCCATATCTAAGGCCACCCCGCCAAATATGTTTTTAAAAGTCTATTCATTCGAAATCCCGCGGTACTCTGCAAAAAATGGTGTTTGAACAAACTCGAAATCATACTTTAAAGAAAACACAGCTGTTTAATTACAGCCTGCATGCAAAGCAGCCTCCATCATGTGAGTGGAGGAGCTGGGTGCTGACTGTGTGTTTGGCCTCTGATCCCCTTTAATCTCTGCAGTCAAAGGATTTTGGTTTGATTTCCTTTTATTTCCCCACCCGCCTTGGAATCTGCAACCAATTTGTTGTTGTTGTTTGGGAAATAAACCCCAGGGAAAAGGTCTGGATCCGGCAGAGCCGGGCTCGCACCGGCTCTCGCCGTGCCGCCTCCTGGTTACCCCAGCGCCAAGAAAAAAATCTGTTTTCCCTTTGCCCATCCTGCTCTGCTTTTTTTGGCCCGTCTCTCTCCCGCCCCGAAGGAGCCGATGACTTTCGCATCTGCTGCTGCATCTGTTTTCCCCATCGGGTCCGAGTGATAACTTCAGCTGGGAATGGGAACCCACTGCTGAGCCAGGCCTGGGGGGAAAACCTTCCTCCAAGAGCCCCTCGCTCCGGGAGGGATTGAGTGTGAAAACCAGGGGGGTATGTGAATGGCTGGGTGTTCCACTGGAGTCCTTCAGAGGTGGTAAATCCGACCTCGAATTTTAGGCAGTGAGAAGAAGACAGGGATTCCAGTTGCACAGCCTCCTTCCACATCATGTTTTTGGGATGGGGAGCCTGTTTTTTTGGGGATGGTGAGGGTAGCAGGCTGCTTGGCTGGTGAGGGCACACAGATGTTGCTGCAGTCTGCAGCCCCAGGTTCATCCTGGTACAGATCCAGCGCTTCCAGGCTCTGCCTGAGGGGGATCCAACAGCAGCGAGCAACAAGGCAAACAACCCCTGGCCCTGGATTAAAGCACAGAGCTCCAGGCGAGCCCTGGTTTGCCTCGCTGAGGGGTGGCCGGGGGCTGTCCCCGAGCTGCAGTGGCAGGGGTTGGTGTCCCAGGGGATTGCTGGCTGCAGACCAGGACCACCAGGGCAGCAGGATGAGCTCCCTCGGCTCCGGCAGTCAGTTATTCATCCAAACAAGATGTGGGCAAGGTGGGAGGGTGAGTGTCCTCATGGTGTCTGGGCTCGCCAGCTGTTGGGGACAGTGAGTTATGTCTCCTTGGGCTGCTTTGTTTCCCCGAGGTGACCCCGGGCTAGCTCTGGCCAGGCTTCACACAATCCCAACCTTTCCCTGTGCCTCTCCTTGCCCTGCTGAGCTCTACCCGGTTCCTGCAGCCCGGTCAGCCCCTGCCTGGACCCTGCACCTTCCAAGGGCTCCAAGCTGTGCTCAGCTCCAGCCTCCAGCTTTGATTCCCCCTTGGAGGCTGCACCAGCCTTTCATTCCTCTCTGCTCTGCTCTGCCCGGTGCCTGTGCCATGAGCCTTTCCAGGCGAACATTAAAGCCTTTGTCTGGTTGGGAGTGCGGAGCCGACCATTTAGGAGGAATTAGTGGTTACATTGAAAGGGGAAAATAAGGGCTCCTGGGTTAAATGCACTTTAAATGTCTTAATAATTGCAATTGGCCAACTCGTTCCTCCCCGGAGCCAAAAGCCTGTAATATGGGAAGCTTTTCTCTAATCAAGAGCAGCACTGATACCTTATGTAGGAAGCCACATAGGATGGAGGGAATTATTTCTCAGCGCTGCCTGTCTGTCATCCCCTGGCTCCCGGCCGGCCCCTCCGAACCCGCCGGCCACCGGCACGGCCGGGGTGGCTTTGGGATGGCTCTGGGATGGCTCTGAGATGGCTTTGGGATGATTTTGGGATGGTTTTGGGATGGCTTAGGGATGGCTTTGGGATGGTTTTGGGATGGCTTAGGGATGGCTTTGGGATGGTTTTGGGGTGGCTTTGGGGTGGCTTTGGGATGGCTCTGGGATGGCTCTGAGATGGCTTTGGGATGATTTTGGGATGGTTTTGGGATGGCTTAGGGATGGCTTTGGGATGGTTTTGGGGTGGCTTTGGGGTGGCTTTGGGGTGGTTTTGGGATGGCTTTGGGATGGCTTTGGGATGGCTTTGGGATGGCTCTGAGTCCCAGCTGCTGTGCCTGTGGGATCGCAGCCACGCTCTCTGCTCCGAGCGAGGGTGGCCTTGCTTGTCCCAGTGCCACCNGATGGCTTTGGGATGGCTTCGGGATGGCTTCGGGATGGTTTTGGGGTGGTTTTGGGATGGCTTTGGGATGGCTTTGGGATGGCTTTGGGATGGCTCTGAGTCCCAGCTGCTGTGCCTGTGGGATCGCAGCCACGCTCTCTGCTCCGAGCGAGGGTGGCCTTGCTTGTCCCAGTGCCACCCCCGGTTGTCCCCCTGCCCGGGCAGCCCCGAGGAGCGCCGGCAGCCGGCGCTGCTGGCGGGCAGCCTGTCAGTGCCATCCAGGTGGCTGGCTGAGCCCCCGTGCAGACACAGCCCGGCTCCCTGGCTCCAGCCGCCGCACAACCACGTCATCCATCAGCGATGACAAGCTCCTTTTGCAAGGAGCCTTTGTTGGCACCCGGTGCCGAGCCAGGCAAGGGGGGGAAATCGGGCTCGCTGGCTTGCGGCAGACCTCCAAGGCGAGAGCGCTGGCCCCGGCAAGGAGCAGCCCCCTCCCTGCCAGCAGCCGGGGGAGGGAGGTTAAAAGGTGCAGCTTGGAGGAGGTTAAAAGCAAAGCAGCTTTTAATTTATAACGTGGCCGAAAGAGAAATGGTAGCCAAAAAAGATAAAGATGCTGAAATAGCTGGAATTCTCCAGCCGCCGCGACTCCGAAGGGTAAAGCCACTGGAATGTGTGTGTGTGGCGGGTGGGGGGGTCTGCTCGTCCCCCTCGGGGTGTCCCCCACATCCCCCCTGTGAGAGGCAGGAGGGGTGGAGGTGGTGATGCCCGAGGGTGCCTTGGTGCCCACGCAGCTCCACCAGGATTGGGACTGTGGGGTGCAAGTCTGCCCCCGCTCCCAACCCCCCCGGCTGCTTTTGGAACCGAATCGGACCTGCTGCCACCCTGCCTGGGCGAGGGCAGGCTCGGAGGTGCTCCCAGGGCAGGGCTGGGGGCCAAAGCACCTCCGTGTTTGGGCTCAGGGCTTGGCTCGGGCTTTCTGAGAAGCACAGCTAAAACTGAACGGCTGCCCGAGGAGGAGACTGCTCCTGCCCTGGAAAGCAGAGTGAGCAGGGGCTGCCCCCCAGCTGGGTGCACCCCCACTGGCGAGGTGGGTGGCAAAGAAGGGGTGTAAGCCAGAGGGGAGGTCTGCTCTTCCAGACGGGCCATAAGGCTGGCTCTGCCCTTTTGCAAGGTCTTTTGCAGCTCGGGTTTCTCAGATCTGGGTAACCTTCAAGCAAGGCTGGCCTTTAGCACCTGGCTGCATCGCTCAGGGCTCGGCCACCGGCCCGTGACGGGACCAGCCCGCTCCCCATCTGCTCCCTTCCCTCTCCCCATCCACTCACAATAGCCCATTCACAAATCCATCCCGGCTCTTGGAAAAGAGGAGGAGGAGGGAAAGAGCCATCAAACCCTGTCTAGATGGGGAAACACCCCCAGGAACGAGTGGGAGAGCTCCGTGCCCTCACTGCCACACTTGAAGGGATGGGACAAAGCTCATCCCAGCTCCAGGGGTGAAATGCCTCTGTAGGGAAGGCTTGAGATGGAGCTGGTGGTGCCTGTGCTGCTTTCCCGTGCTGTGCCATCTGCTCCATGCTGGAAAAGCCGGCTGGAGCTTTTCCTTTGGGGACCAGGAGGGGACAGACCCCCCCCAGCACACCGGTGTGCCAGAGCAGCGCTGCCCTGAGGATGCTCATGTGCGTGTCCCGGCTCCCTGCTGGAGAATCCACTGCTGTCCCCAGAGCTGGCAGCACCTCCAGACACGGGTCAGGGGGAGAAAGAAGGGGCTGCTGGAGCTCTGTGAAGGGCCTGGCTGTGGGTTGGCCTCGCAGCCCCTGGCAGAACAAGGTGTCCCTGTGTGGCTCTGGCAGCGCGCCGGGCGCGGCTCGGCCGCAGACACCGCTCGTGTGTCTGCCAGGGGCTCCAGCCTGAGCTGGGCTGCATGTCCACACCCAGCCAGGAGCTGGGCTGGATGTCCACACCCAGCCAGGAGCTGGGCTGCATGTCCACACCCAGCCAGGAGCTGGGCTGGATGTCCACACCCAGCCAGGAGCTGGGCTGCATGTCCACACCCAGCCCCGTGCTCTGGAGCCGGGGCAGGTCTGAGCCTCCTGTCCCAGCCTCTGCCTGCACGGATGGATGCTCTGACCCAGTTATTGGCTCTTTGCTATTGCAAACTCCAGCCAGGCATGAAAACCAGGGCTGGGGCTGCCTGGATGGAGATGGGGGAACTTTTGGGGTTTGTTTTTCCACACAGGGCTGGAGGTAGAGCCTCCCCAGCCCTTCCCCAAACAGTACAAAGCCACCCAGGGCATCCCGGGTGGTGTCAACAGAGCCAGGCTGAGTTGCTGACACTCATTTCAACTCCCTGGTTTCTCCTTTCCATGGTTCATTTTCCTTCCCTTCATCTGGGAGATGGGACAAGGGGCTCCCTTGATTTTTTTCCATGGTGTTTGGAACTGCAAATCTTGTGCCTGTGGTTGTTTAATGGGAACAGTGTTAAAGCAATGGAGTTTATTTGTTGCTGCACCCCCAGGCTGCCGGGCATCCCTTCCCAATGGGATTGGAAGCAAAATCCGGGATAGGCCGCCAAATTATCCATGTTTTGTTTGTGTGGCAAGGGGCAGCAGCTCTTGGGATGGCACAACCCTGCTTTTGGGATGGAAAAGCCTGGGATGCTTCCCCTCTAGGATGAAAAAATCCCATTTTCCAGTGTCTGCAGGGAAATCTGAGGAGACGGGTGTGTATTTCCCCCCTTCTCTTCCACACTTGCACAGACACAGCTTCCAGCATCCCTTTGGCCAGAGAGGAGCCTCGTCCTATCTCCCACCCAGATCCCAGCTGAAGTCTGCCTGGCTGCTTTTATCCCAGGCTTTGATACAAATAATATCATTACCAGGAGCTAATGGAGCAAGAGTGCCTCAACTTCCCTGCTCCTTGCTGCACCTTCCTTATATACTTCAAATCATTTAGAGGGGAAAAAGAAGTAAAACCAGGGCTGAGCTCTCCCCCATCCCCACTGCTGCATAATTAGTGCTACAGCAAACCCGTTAATGCCATCCCTGGAACAGGAACTGCTCCAGCTGCTGGCCTGGGAAACAAAAGGGATTTTTTTCCCCCCATGGCTTTATTGTTATGGGAATACCCAGTGCCCCAGCTCAAAGCCATCTCAGGCAGATGTTGTCAGCCTGAAAATCCCACCTCCTGAAGAAATCCCATTCCTCTTGCTCCCACTCTTCCCTAATGCTCCTTCCTGTCACCACCACGGAGGGTTTGCCCTGGTGAGTGGGATGAGGATGGAGTGCCTTCCTCCTGCATCACCCTGAACCGGAGCAGCCACCAGAGGGAATCTCCGTGGATAAGCCAGGGAAGTGGTGATGGGGAGGGTTGTTTTCCCTGCTAGAAGCTGCTTTGCTGCTGGAAAAGCTGCTTTATTTTAACCAAGGTAAGTCTCACCCGAGAGCTTCCCTGCAGCAAAAGCTCCAGCTGCTCCAAACCCAGCAGGTCCACCCAGGAGGGTGCCCGTGGCCCAGCACGGGGAGTTATTTCATCATAAAAATCAAGCAGCTCCTCTCTCTGCTCTGCTTTCACCCCGAGACTCAGCAGACACCGCTGAGCTTTTCCCAGCTTGTTAAGCTCAAGCCTAAGCTTTGAAATGGCAGCGCTGTCCCTGCGCTGGGACACCGGGTAAAAATAACGCCGGGGGGATGAAAGAGGATTTGCCATTTTTAGTTGAACTGCTGGAAGTTCTGCTTTTTGGCAAGTCATCAGGGCACTGCAAGGGGGGCTGCTGCCGTGGTTCCCACCCCGTGTGGGCTCTTGGCTTCGGTGTGGTGGAGACCTCACGAGTATGGAGCTGCTTTAGCTAAAGAGAGCGGCTTTGCCAGATGGGAAATGTGTTGTTTTGCAGCCTATGTTAAATAATTTTTAACCTAGAAGCCATTAACAAATAAAACCTCTGTGGTATAGAGTGAGGCGATGCTCCTTGTGCTGCTTTTCCATCACAGTGTGCCCAAGGGCTGCAAAAACCAGCTGGGAGGCTCCTCTCTCCTTATCAAATTGAGCAAAACCTCTGGTTTTCCAGTGGCTGGGTGGCAGGATGGCAGCAGAGGAAATCTGCCTTCACATCCAGCTGGATTAGGACTCTGCAGCCTGAGATTTCCTCTTGTGCCCATGGTTTTTATCACCATCAATGTCCCCACAGATGGCCTCGCTGTCCATATAACGGCCTAGGAGATATTTATTTGTTGGGAAAGGAATTAATCCATGGCTTTAATCCTGCTGAGCTCCCAGCTTTGCTGCTGCGGAGCCTTGAGGAATTCCTCAGGTTAGCACTGAGCTCTGTTCTGGAAGAACAGAAAAAAAGGGAAGTAATTTTCTTTCCATGGGCTGGTTCTCCCTGCTTAATGCTTCCTCTGCTGCTCTCCCAGTCCCTCTGCATCCCATTGCCCAAGGCCTTATCCTTCTGCTCCTGCATTTCTGCACTTGGCTTCCCTGCAGGGAGGCAGCATTGGGCAGCTCCAGCCCCTCCTCCTCCATCGCCTTTGCTTCCTCTCTGGTGGTGCTCCCCAGGCTGGGGTGCAGCAAGAAGAGTGGTTTGCATTGATCCATCTGCTGCCACGCTTGGATCTCCTTCCCGAGGGATTTGGGCTCGCTTTGAGCCTGGCAGCGTTCAGGAGTCACTCTCTCCATCTTTCATGCTGCCGAAGCTCAGCTCCCTCTGCCTCGCCCCAGGCCCTTCCCCAAAACCTCTGAACGTGTTCAGCACCGGCCCCACAACCCCCTGTGGTATTCACCAGCTGGATCAAGCCTTTATTCCCTCCCTCTGGAGCTGTTTCCAGCCTTGCCAGCCTCGCTGACCTCTGCAGAGGCTGCGGCAGCCTCTGGCAGCGCTCCGCACCCTCCACCTCCCAGCCCGTGTCCCCTGCCACGCACCAGCCCTGGCATCTCCCTCTGAGCACGAATCCTGCTCAGCCCCTGGCAAATTCCCGTGCCAGGAGCCGTTAGTGGGAATGTCTTGGCTTGGCCAAGCTCCCTAATTTGAAGGTTTGCCTCCAACACGCCCGTGCTGGCGCCCAGCGCCGCGTCTGTGCTGCCGCGTGGGTGGTGGGGAGCAGGTTCAGATGGTTTCCCTTTATGGAGCTGAGGGGAAAAGGTTTTCCTGGGGATTTCTCAGCCATAAAGCTGCTATTTCTTTTCCATGGATGGAGCCTGGGATGTCCTGCTCTGGTGCAGAAGCAGGGAGTGATCAGGGAGATTGGGGCTGAGAATTCCCTTTTTCCAGATCCCAGCTGGTGACAGCAGCCTGAGGTCCCTGGACTGGGGAGGGGAGCCTGGATCACATTTATCCAGGAAATTCTGAAATGTGGAGAGTTTTCCTACGCATCCCAGCCTCTCCCTGTTGTATTGCTGCCTTCCCTTCCCTCTCTGGGAATCCTGGCCCTAGGGGAATGCTGGGGGCAACTCGAGCTGAACCCCTTTGTCCTGCTTGGGGTGAGGGGGCTGATATTTATAGGAACTATCTCAGTGCTGGTTCAAAAAACCCCACAGAGTGCCGGGCTGGATCCCTGTTCTCAGGGACTTTCCCTCCCGCATTTGTCAGTGTCAGCAGGAGTAATTTCATAAATATGCTGGGAGCAGGGGTGGGGACTTCACCCAGACTTTACGTCAATGTAAACAGCCCTAATTGGTGCTGGAGCCTCATAATTCCAGGATTCTCCCCCCTCCTTGCCCGCGTGCATGGAGGAAACTTGCGGTGCCAAGGCGAAACGTGTTTTCATTCATAAATCCTGGGAGGGGGGAGCAGGGCCTCGCTGGCATTTCATGCCTGGGGGTGCTTTTTTTACATCCCCCTCTTCACCCTCCTCAATCTGACTTATCACTGGCTTAAAGCAGTGGCAGAAACATGGAGTGTTTAATGGGGGATTGCTGGGAAGAGAATAAAGCCATTTACTGCTCAAATGCTGTGCTGGAGGCTGCTGAGGGCCTCTGGGAGCCTTCATCCCTCTCACATTCACTCACTTGATGGCCTCTGTGTGACTGGAACCACGTGTGCTTTGTTAGGGGGGGCAAACCCACCTGCCTGCACCTCACCTGGGGGTTTCAGGGCTGGGACACCTCCCGGGGGCTGTGGGATGGGGGTTGTGCAGGTTGGTTCCTTGGAGCGGGCAGTGATCCCTGTTTTCTGGCTGGCCTGCATCACCCGGGGGCTGCTTGTGTTTAAAAATCCATCCTGTGCTGGGAAGCAGCTGGGAAGGGAGGGAGATGGGTGAGGGTGTCTAGCAGGGAGGCACAGAGCCCTCCAACTCCTCCTGGGCAGCACCCAGCCCAACATCCCCAGGAGGCAGCTGCCAAACACTTACTTGCACTACAGCTCTTTTTTTCCTATAAAATTAGGTTTCTAAAAGAAGAAAAATAAACTCTGTAGCCCTGGGGCTGTGTCCTGCTTTTCTGCAATCATCCCTAGCCCACAGCAAGGGTTGGCAGCCGTGGGATGTGGCTCTTCTGGCTGCCCTGCTCAGTGGGGATGGGTGTGAGTGTGGATTTGGGGTCCCAGGAAGGGCAGCATCACCCCTTCCTCTCCTTTCAGTGACTCAGTGGGTGCAGCACGGTGTGTGGGAGGATTGTGGTCCCTTTTCTAGGCTGGGAAAAGGGAAACGATTCTGGTGTCCCGACTTAAATCCTTCCCACCCACTCTTCCCCAAATCCAGGGGAAATCAGCCACTGTGGCTGTGTTTGCTTCCCACATCTCAGTCTGTGGGGACTGTGATGGATGGCAAGGCCACGTCACCAAGGTGGGGGAGCCCAGCAGGTCCCAGGGGGGGGTTTCCCATGGGTCAGACCCCTCTTCTGGCAGCACCTGCCTGGGGACAGCACCAGCAGGGTGTGGGTGAAGCTTCCAGCAGCTGGGAGGCTGCTGTGGGTGTTGGATGTGCCTTGGTGGAGCCAGGGGCTGCTGCTTACGCTCCCACCACGCTCTGGGCTTGTCAGGGTACATCCAGAATTACACAGAGCTGGGCTCCATCCTCCCGGAGCAGCTCTGCTCTGAAAGGCAAGCCTGTTGATTTAATCCATGGTTTAGCACCTCTGGGCTCCAGTGCTGAAGGGAGAACCCGGGAAGGGCAGCGGGCAGGATCTGGGTGTCCCCAGCAGGACCAGCTGCCCTCGTGGTGCCCCGTGCCGGGCACAGGATGTGCTGGCCCTGGTGTCACCCTGCCCTCGGGCACACACACGCTGATTCGCGCCCTCAGCCCCCTCGCTGGCTTTGAGGGATTGCAGATGTTTTCTTTGCAGCCCGGTCAGTGCGAGAGGAGCGCTCCGTGTCCATCGGAAGCGCTGTAAATCACTGCCATGGGTTCCTCAGAAGGGCTTCCAGCCAGGGCCATAAACATCTTGCCTCGGGCCAACGTGACATCCGCGGAGCTCCCCGGCCGTCCCCCGGCCGGCGCACGGCTCGGCGGCTCTGTCCCATCCAGCTAGCACTCAACAGCTGATAACTTTTCCCCCCTGCCTTTTCTTCCAAGAGTTGGGCTGTTCTTCAAACTCATAAGCTCGGAAGGGCCTCCAGCCAAGAGTTTAAAGCCCAAGAAGAAGGTTTTGTGAGCTGGGTGGTTTAGCAGTTACAGGACACGTGCTCCGGGACCCCCAGCACGGGCCAGGTCCCCCCAAGCAGAAGCTCAGTCCCTCCCCAGTGTGCAAAGGCTCTGGTGACTCTGGAAAAGGAAATTTATTTCTACTGGCCACAGCAACTCCCACTTCTTTGGGGAAGCAGTTAAAAAAAACCCCAAGAAACCTTTGAGCACAATTAAATTTTTTAAACCGTAGTCATCCCCTCTGCTCTCCAGTGATTTCCCACCGGCAGGGTTAGGAAATCATGTTTTACATCATTTTGGCTGCTGACCCTTGTGAGAGCTGCTGGATTTCTGAGAGGAGCTGGAAGGGATCTTCTGAGCTCACCTCAGCCCAGGCAAAAGGAGTTGTTTCATAAAGAGGTACAGTTAGCAGTTTGAGCTAAAGAAAACAGCATGGAAAAAAAATCCCTGAGTGATGGGTGCTCAGGTTGCATTGTGGAATATCAAGTCTTCTGTGAGGGAAAAGATTCCCTGTGAGCACTGCTCTCTGTGTTTCTGGGTCCTTTGGGACCTTCAGGGAAGGGTTGGCCTCCCAAAAAGTTTATAGTGGATGTGGTCTGATGTGGAAAAGTACAAACAAGGGATTTTAATTTAAAGTTGTCAATATCACACAGTCAGTGTTTCATCCCCGGGTCGCAGCATCCTCGGCAGGACGGCCTGGGTCACAAGGGACATGCTGTGGCTGTGGGACCATCATGAGACTGGGAGAGTTTTCCAGTCCCTTCTCCTTCTGCTGCTCTCAGCAGGGTCTGGCTGGGATTTTATCCTGGCTCCCAGTGGGTTTTCCCATATGGGTGGCTGCTTGGCATAAGCCCCTGGCACAGCAGAGCTGCCTGGGAGCTCTCCTGAGAGCCACAACTTGGCCTGTGGACAGGTATCTGCTGCCTTTGACAGGCTTTGATGCTCTGCCCCTGTCACCTCCAGCTTTTCCACGGATCCTGGGGGATTTGGGGACCGGCCCATCCTGGGGGCAGCATCCTGGCCGTGCCATCCACCCCGGAGCACCGCGGTGCAGGTGAGCTGCTGGCATCCAAACAAGCCGGGAGCTGCTCCCCCACCTCCCGCTCTCCCTCCCTCCCTCCCTCCCTGCGGAGCGTTTGGACAAATAAAGTTCGGAAAAAAATCCGAGCTGGAGCTGCTGACTCCTTGTGCAAGCGGTTTAAAATAGGCCACGCTGTTCCAGGCTGGCGGCAGCCAGCTGGCCCCGCGGCCTCCCCGCTGGAAAACAACCGGCAACAATGACACGGGAGCCCCGCGCCGAGCCCGTCACCGCGGCCGGGACGTGACCTGCTGCCACCCGGCCTGCCCGCCCCGGCACGGGGCTGAGGGACCCTGCGGGCACCGGGGGCTGCAGGAGCAGGAGGGCAGCCTGGTTGTTTCCCTCTGCCGTGCAGGTGGGATGCCAGGGCGGGGAGCGGAGCAGCGGGTGGCTGCGGTGACATCGGCGGTGACATCTCCGCGTGTCGCTGGCCCAGCGGGGTCCTGGGCGATCCCCCCGCTGCTCCCATTGTGTTTCTGGATTTTGAAGACAAAGCAGCGGCGCTGGCCGGGAGCCCGGCGGGAAGTGGCCCCAGGTGGGCTGGACGAGGTGCCGGGGGGCAGGCCCACGTCCCCCCGGGGCTGGCCGGTGCCTGAGCCCGCGGTGCCTTTTCCGTGCTCGGCGGTCCTTCGGGGACAGGAAGGGCTGCATTGTAAGATGGCCTTCCAGGATTTCCTCCAGCAGCCCTTGGGGCAGGATGCGGCCGTGCACCAGCTTCCAGGGGAACCTGCAGGGATGCTGGGGTGTCCTGGACACTCTCCACAGCTCCTTCCCAAGGCAGCCCCAGGGCAAGCCCAGGTGTTGTGGTCCTGGTAGTCCCAGGATTGTCCCCTCCTCGGGGGAGGGCTGAGAACCCAACAAAGACACAAGAGCCCCATTAGCCCTGAACTGACCCAGCTCACCCAACAGGCCCATTCACCACCCTGACCCAAAAAAGTGTGTGAAGGAAGCAGTGGGGTCCCGGTGCAGGTGGATTAGCTCAAAGATGATCCTTGGCAGTGTCATGGGATGATGTGGCAGTGAGAATTGAGTTGAACACAGAGCAGGAGGAGCACAGTCCCCTGAGGGAGATCTGAACCGCAGGTGTGGTGATGCAGCTTGTGGATGGAGGATGTGAGCAATGTCCCTGGGCTCCCAGGGGTCCAGGGATGTCACCCCATCCCAAACCTGCCTGCACACACAGTGAGACTGTCCCTGCCTTGTTCTCTTGTCCCTGAACACCCCTGCTGGCACCTGCTTTGCTTCCCTTTGTCATGGTGCTTGGATCATTTTGGATCTTCCTTCCAATGTGGTCTGGGAAAGAGGGAGAGCAAAGAATCCATCCACAGGGATACAGCAGCTGTTGTGTGCTCCAGCAGCACATCAACCCTGGGTTGGGCCATCAACCAAAACCTCTCCAAGGAGTGCAGCAGCTGCCCTGTCACCCCCATGGGGGACATCAGCGCTGCCACTGGTCCCCTGTGCCCCGATGGTGGCGATTCCTTGTTGCAAGGTCTAACGGTTGTGTGCAGCTTGCCTCAAAGAGCTCTGCACCTTGGCTGGGGGAGGAGGAGGAGGAGGAGGATTTGGCAGCCGGGAGCAGGGGGATTAGCAGAGATTTGTTGGATCTCAAGGAGAGAGGTGCCAAGTTTTATTTGTCAGAGGAGGAGTCCTGCGGGCAGGGCGCATCCCCCGAGGATGCTGCGTGTCCCTGTCAGCTGGATGCAGCACCCAGGGCTGGCTGAGGGGGATCAGGGCTTTCTGTGTGGGGAACCAGTGCTGGGGGGAGATGCCAGGGAGACAGATTTTGGTTTGGAATAACCACAGGCTCCTGGATGGCATGGGGGTGTCCTGGAGGAGGCAGCTCTGTGGGGCAGCGTGAGGTGGAGCAAACGTGGCGCTCCTAGAGATGTGTGGGTTAAAACCAGCTTGGGTTTAAGCTGAGCCTATGCAGTGCTGGTCCCAAATGCCCTCGGGATGCAGATCCCTGCTGCTGGGAAGCAGGGAAGGTGGTGAGCTCGTACCCGGGGCACGGGGAGCCTGCAACATCTTGTGTAACAAGGAGCGAGCATCAAAGGGAAATGCCTGAGCGAAGCAATAACCCGTGCTAACAACAGAAAAAAAAAACCCTCTCCCCTTTCATTTCCCTCCCTCCCCTCTTGACCTTGAAGAATGCTGGAAGGTGTC
>VZRH01005215.1:664997-683455 GCA_013397555.1 Urocynchramus pylzowi
TATCACATCTTCCCAGGGACATCCTCTTCCTGACACTTTTCCAGAGACACCTCCCTGTGGATGACACCTTCCCAGGGACATCCTTGCGGGGGATGTCTCCTTCCAGGAGATACCATCTTCCCAGAGACATCTTCTTCCCAGGGACAACTCCCCGTGGATGACACCTTCTCAGCAACGTCCCCTTGCTGGGGACATCTCCTTCCCTGCTTGTCTTCTTCCTGAGCACATCTCCTTCCCAAAGACATCTGCTTCCTGGGGACATCTCCTTCCCAGGGACCACATTTTCTCAGGGTCATCCCCTGCCTGGGGATGTGTCCTTCCCTAGGCCGTCATCTTCCCTGGGACACCTTACGAGGGACATCTTTGCTGTGGATGTTTCCTCATCCACGGGGGATGACATCTTCCCAAGGACGTCTCCTTCCCAAAGACATCTGCTTCTTGGGAGCATCTTCTTGAGAATGTCTCCTCCCTGGGGACCACATTTTTAGGAACATCTCCTTCCTGGTGATCACAATTTCCCAGGAACTTCTTCCCGGGGATGTCTCCTTCCCATGTGCCAGCCCTGGGACACACATCTCTGCCAGAGGAGGATGCTTTCCAGTCACGATGCAGTTACATTTCTGTCCCCATCCAGTGAATTGTTCCCACCATCTCTCCTGGCTCGGCATCCCACCCTGTTGCAGGAACTGGAAGGGCTCCACTTCCAGCCTGTCCCCCCCTTCCCATCAATTGCCTGTCGCCAGCACGGGAGCCATCCCACCCACGCCCCCGCCAGCCCCCCGGATCCCATCTGGGCCTCCTGCATCCCTGATGTGACAGCTCCAGGGAGGTGGAAAAGCGTCTCACGGGCTTGGGAAGCCCCGAGGAGGGGGGTGCTGGGCTGAGGGTAAACCAAGGCACGGCGGCGATGGAAAAACCAGGAGGAAACCCAAGCTGTAATGGTTTGTCTGCGGTGTCCTAAGGTGGCTGCTCCCAGGCTGCCGGTGACAGGTTTATTGGCAGGCAGGCCGGGCTGGAAGGATTGTGGGCTATTTACAGTGCTGGGGCCGTGACTTTGCGAGCAGACAGTTAACATAAATTCACATGATGGATCAGTTATCACTTCATTGAACTGGTGGCGGATCCATTGAAGGCTGTGCAGTAACATACTGTTTCCTGGCTCTGCGCAGCGCTGGGATACATTAAATACACTTTATTTATAGCTTACCATTGCTGCACTGTGGGCAGGAGAATGCAGCTTTTGCAACTATCATCTAATTTTATGATGAGCATTAAAGCAAGGCCTATAATTTGCACCTTTTTATTCATTAGACACTGGTGCAGCCGTAAGTCAAGAATGCCCAGGGATTTAGATGCAGATCCAGAAGATAAACTATTGACAAGCCAGATGTATTTTTACATTAGTGTGCCTTTACAATAGTTTATGTTGAGAGTGGAATATAAATTGCATTATTAAATACGAACCACTCTTGTAACCGCTGCTCTTCCTGCGTCTGTGCAGGCAGGGTGGGATTCGGAACCACAGAGCATGGAGGCTTTGCCTAATGGCTCCAGGTTGGGGGGGATTGTTATTTTGGCTTATTTCATCCGTGGATATGCTGATGCATCAGAGCAGGGGTCTGTCTCAGTGCTGTCCCTAGGAGGAGGCATGCTGAGGGATGAAGAGATGTGGGATGTCAGAGCAAAGCCATCCCAACCACGTGCCCCCAGCAGGGACCTCGGCTCGGCCGCTGCCACCCGGCCAGCAGCGAGTTAAATTCTTTTGTTTCTGAGGCAATACAGTTTATATTATGAGCATGAATAAAAGATGGTTGTGCTAGGGGTAGCTGTCAGGATCTTCGCTGCCTATAAAGGCTTCTACTGTAGCTTGACAGTAAAAGACTGTGTTTGGGGACTGATGTGGTTTCTCAAAGGAGCTAAATAAATAAGGGACGCTTATTTTTACACCAGTAAAGGCTGCTGGAAATTTAAAGCCCTGTTTATCTCGCTGAAATCACGGTGTTTATTGTTATCTCGTGGAGGGGGAATTTGCATGTTCACTAATAATTAACCCAAGCCAGCGTTCTCCCTCCTGTACCTGTGGCAGCCCTGGCGTTATCTGGGGGGAGGAAACGCTTGCAAATCAAATGCAAATATTGACCCTGCCTGGGCCGGGCGCTGCGGTGGCCGGGTGCTCCCACGGCTGCTGCGGTGGCAGGAGGGCAGGATGGAGGGGCTGGCTGCTAGTGTGGGACATGGGGGGGCAGATGGGAGCCACCCCCGTGGCCACCCCATCCTTATTTCTGCCCTATTCCCATTGACATCCCATCCACACTGATGCCTTTCCATATTTCCACCCCCTTCCCATCACCATCCTGTCCCCATTGCCACCCTGTGGCCATTGCCACTCCATCCTTATTTCCATGGCCACCCCATCCCCATTGTCACCCTCTGCTACCCCATTCCCACTGTCACTATGTTGGCACCCCATCCTTCTTTTCACCTCATACTCATTGCCATCCCATGCCCACCCCATCTTCATTGCTACCCAGCACCCATTGCTGTCCTGTGTGCATTCCTGTCCCCATTGCCACCCTGTCCATATTTCCACTCCATCTCCATGGCCACCCCTTCCCCACTGCCACTGCATCCTTATTTCCACCCTTGTCCTGCAGTCTCCTCATTCCCATGACCATGTCATCCCTATTGCCACCCTATCCTTATTGTCACCTTGTCCCCATTGATACTCCATCTTTATTTCCACCCTATTTCCCTCACCACCCCATCCCCATCCTTATTCCCACCCCATCCCTGTCCCCACCCCGTGGCCACCCCTTTGTGCCGGGCGCTAACAGGCGTCCCGTCCCGCTTGCCAGTCCCGTGCCACCAGATGCTGCCTCTCCGTGTCACACCATCATGTCGCCAGCAGAGTGTAACGGGGAGAGCAGTCGGTGCCTTTGTTTCTCCTGCTCTCCGCACAGCTGTCACTTCCAGTGATCAGTAGAAAAATCATCACCCCACCGGATCATACATATGGAACGGTGTCTGTGCGGAATATTTATTGTAACATGTGTCGAGGCCGCGCCGGTCACGAGCCCCGGGCTGGGCTCGCGCTGCGCCAGCCCCGCAAGGATGCTCCAATCCCCTGGGCTCTGCCTGCTGGGGACATCTGAGTGTCCCCACAGCAGTGTCCCCACAGCGGTTGGGGGACTCGGGGCTAATTGTGCTTGGTGGCCTCAGGCTGTGCAGCATCCTCTGCCTCGTGGGGGACTGGGAAAGTGCTCCCTCTCCCAGCCTGTCCCCACCTTGTTCTCAAAGGATGTCTTCAAGCTGGGGGAGCAGCTGAGGTGTGGGGGTGTGCAGAGCTGCAGCTGGTAAAGCTGCAGGGGAGCAGAAGCCTGGGGGCTGCCCCTTGCTGGAGTCACCTGTGGGGTGGCCCTTGGGGTCTCCAAGGGCAGAAGGTGAAGGCGCACGGGCACCTTGGCCCCGTCAGTGTCTCGGGGAGCTCTCTCCCATCTCTGGAGCTGTCAGCTCGGCACCTTTCATGTGTGATGGGTAAACAGCGTGGCGCGCCTGCCGGGGAAGGCTGTTGGATCCCTGCTGGTGCTAAAGCGGCGTCTGGCAGGGACGGGGAACGTGCCGTCGCCTGCGCGAGGCACGGCGGACGTGACGCCCCGCTGGGGCTCCGTGCGGCTTTCCTGATGGAGAGCAGAGCCCGAGCCGCCCCGGTGTCAGGGTGAAGCCGTGCTGATGGGATCCCTGGTATTCCCTGCAGGTGTGACACTCCCACCACCAAAAGCCAGTTCTCACATCCCCATCCCATGCTCTGGTGGCTGATGGGGACACACAGCCCCCCTGTGCCCCCTCTCCATGCGTTTTCCCTCTCCGGGGTGGACAGATGCCGCGCGGGCAGGACGGGGTCACCGGGTCCCCCCAGCACATGGCTAGGGGAAGGTGTTGCCAGCGCCTTTTGGCACCCGCTGCCACACGAGCGCGCTCCTCTGACAGCTTTATCAAGCCTCCAGACTTCCCAATTCCATTGTTCCTGACATCTGTTTCGGTAAGTGATTAATTGCAATTAGTGAACGGTTTGAAAGCCTGTGGAAGAATATTCAGCAGAAAACTCGTCAAGATTAATGAGTGGTGGCAGTTGTCAGAAGGGCTGCTGCCTCGCCGGGATGCGGCGGCGGCGGGGAGGTGCGGGAGGCTGGGCGGGTGGGGTGCCCCCCTCCCCGCGCCCGTGTCCCCCCCCAGCGTGTCCCCCCCTCCCGGAGAATAACACGGGCTGATTTTTCATCCGAACGCATGAATTATCCACTAATGCGCTATTAATAAAGCGCTGTGGAGTTTCACCGAGATTAGGTCCTAAATCATGCAGAATGAATTTTAATCAGTCCAAAAGACACCGGTGCTAGCCACTCCCGGGGACCTGCGGGGAACCAGCCTGGATCCGGCTGGGATCTGCCACCGGAGCAGCCGCGCCTGCACCTTTACCCCCGTGCCATGCCGTGCTACGTGCGGGTGGTGCCAGAGCCAGGCACCTTTGTGCTTGGCACACTGCTGCCATGGCAGGAAGGTTGCAGGGTACGAGCTCTGTGGGCACAGCCAGCCCTCCGAATCCTTGCCAGCGGCCACAGGGGGATGGCAGCCTGTGAGGTGACACCTGACTATGGTGCCCAGGGTGCCAGGAGGGAGCAGGGAGCATCCTCTGTGCCGCTGTGCCATGCCCAGATTCCCAAAGGCCCCGTATTTTGGGGGGTGTCACTCCTGCAGTGAGATTCCCAGGTCTCTGCAATGTGTCTTTGCTCTCTGGTTGTGCCCACAGCTTGGTGCAAGGGACCACCCCGAGGTGCCGGGGTTTTGTGGGGGTGCCAAGCCTGGGGGGTGACACACCCACAGCCCCGGGGGGAAGGGAGGGTGCGACATCTGCTCCTGCAAATTGTTTGCCTTGCCGAGGTCAGGGCGGCTCAACAGCCCCAGGTCCTGCAAGCAGATGGCTTCGGCATGTTCCCGGCCGTGCTCCGCTGTGCCGCACCCATGAAATTCCCCATTAACTGGCTGTGACCGGAGGGTGGAGGGGGGGGAAGCATCCCTCACTCCTCTGCGCTCAGCCCGGGAGCACGCACAGCCTGTGTGTGTCCCCAAGGGTAGCAGGGACTTGTCCCCTCTGCCGGGGAGGGGGATGGCTCCCAGGCTTTGCACGGCCTCACTAATCCAGTGGGGCTGCGAAGCAGCCAGGGCTCATCGCCCAGGTGCTGGGGGTGCACCCACGTGTGCTGGGGAGGGAGGCCCCATCCCCATCCCCGCCTGCCAGCCTGTCCCCGTCCCATCTCTTTGATTTATTGCTCTTTTGGCGGAGGGCAGGGGTGGCGGGGTCGCCAGGGGCTGGCAGGGGTCGGGAGGTCCCGCCGTCGGCCGCCCTTTGTTGGTGTCCGGCACAATGACCCGGCGCAGGCTGTTTGCTCGGCACGCTGGGTAATTACCGTGCCGGGGAGGATGAGGAGGTCAGGGCCGATGGAGCCGCTGTGACCCGCCGCCGTCGAGGCCCTGTGTGGCAGCGGCTTGTCCTTCCCCTGTCACCATCTGCTCGGAGGCGGCCGCTCGGAGCGGCGGGGCTGCGGCGCTCAGACGGACGGACAGATGGTGGTGGGTTTGAAGAGGTAGAGTGTGTACTTTGTTCTGGAGAGCTTGGAGGAAAAAAAACATTAGAAGGAGAAAACGACAGGGAGAGGAGAAGGAGGGGATGTCTTCCTGTGTCCTCACTGCCTGACACCGTGCCACACGTTCTAGTGGAGATTGTCACCGTGCCGTGGATGAGGCTGTGAGTCCTGCCCTGTGGCTGCTGTTGGAGTGACAGTGAGGTGGAAGGGGTGGTCACTGCTCCTCACAGGGTGCCTCCTGTGCCACCACCCCAAGAGATGTGGGGGTCCATACAGTGTTGCCAGGGATGCCCTTACCCTGCTGCACCTCTCCAGGGCCTGACCCCAGAGTGCTGCCTGCCGGCACTGCACGTCCCCGCC
Source organism: Urocynchramus pylzowi (assembly GCA_013397555.1). Classification (NCBI taxonomy): domain Eukaryota; kingdom Metazoa; phylum Chordata; class Aves; order Passeriformes; family Fringillidae; genus Urocynchramus; species Urocynchramus pylzowi. Next base: position 670,997 of record VZRH01005215.1, read on the forward strand.
TGCCAGCGGTGCCAGCCAGGCCGGGGCTGATGCAAGCGGCATTCCCGGGCAAGCCCAGCCGCTTCCCAACCGGCTGGGGCAGCCGGACCGGGGAGGAGGTGCAGGCGTGGGGTCCCTGCAGCGGTGCTGCGGACGCCGGGCACAGGCAGGGCGACACGGCGTCTCCCCGGGGTGCTCCTGACCCGCCGGACCCGCTCGGGGAGCGGTGGCGTGGGTTGGCGGCTTTGGCTCCGGTGCAAGAGGTGGGGCCGGCCACCCCTGCCGCCTCGCCGCCGCCTGCTCCAGCGGCGCCGGCCCTCCGTGCCCCGGCATCGCCTCTGCGCAGCGGGCCGTGCTCGACGCCCATGCAACGGTGCCACGGCGGTGCCTGCCCGGCGCCCGCGGGCAGGGCAGGGGTGCTGGCACCGCGTCCTGGCACCCGGGTGGCTTTGCTGGAGTGTGCCGGTGTTGTGCCACGCAGGGGGGATTTGGTGCAAGCAGGCGGTGCATGGGCCGGTGTGCTGGAGTGGGGATGTGAGTGGGCTCCCTGAGGAGGGATTCCCACAGAAGTCGGAGGCTCCGGGTTTGGGACCCTGCCCGCTGCCTGCCACCGTTGCAATTCTGGCTTTGCTGCCTTTTAATTACCGCCCGCGCCAGGCCTGGCCCTGCGTTCCACTTCATTACGCGATTGCGATCGGGGCCGCTCCTCCCTCCCGGCCGACTCCAGTGGATAATTAGGTGTGTTTTCTCCCGCGTGCAGACAGACACTTAATACAGCTTTAATCACCTGCTCCAGCGGCTCCCACCCACCGCCCTGTGCCCGCTGCTGCCGCTGCCCACAGCCCGCCCAGCCAGGTAATGACAGGCTGTGGGTGCCCAGTGGAACGCCCGCTAATAACCCCCAGTGAAAACCTGCCCGCTGCAGGTGCCCAGTGCAAATAAACACCTCCTGCAAGCGCCCAGTGAGCGTGCCCGCTGCAACAGCCCTGTGCCAGCACCTCATGAGCATCCCTAGTGCAAATCATGGAATTGTGGAATAGTTTGAGTTGGAAGAGACTTTAAAGATCTCTTTGTTTGAACCCCCTGCAGTGGGCAGGGACACCTTACACCGGACCATGTTGCTCCAAGCCCTGTTCAACTTGGTCTTGAACACTTCCAGGGGTGAGTAATGCCCAGTGCCAATGCCCAGTGCCCAACCCTGATGCAAACGCGCCATGCAAACACCTTGTGCAAATGATCAGTGCGAACGCCCGGTGGACATCCCCAGCGCAGGTGCCCCGTTCCAATGCCCAATGCCCATCCCTGGTGCCAATGCCGGGTGCAAACACCGCCCAGGTGGGGACCTGGCGTGTTCTGGGGTGCTGTGGCGCTGGCAGGCGGCGCTGCCCGGCTCCTGGGCGGCTTCTCTGGAGCAGGCGGCCGCCGGCTCCTCGCAGGTGTACGCACAGACTCCGCGGCGCCCGAGCTTCTGTGCGGCGGGCGCGTGCCAGCACACTGCTGTGCCTTGCGAAGGTAGCAGCCATCTGCACTGTGATAAAAAGCCCTGAGGATGATAAATAGACAAGTAGCACTTTTATTGGATTGCCGTTCCGAAGCAGCCACTTTGGGTTTGGCACGGCGCTAACGACAGACTCGCTGCACGCTGTGCCCAGCCGCCCCGGTCGGGGGAAAGGGGCTGCCCGGCAGCGATGCCAGCGCCCGCCTGGGCACCGCTGCTCATCCCAGAGCGCTCCCCCCTTGCTTTTCAGGAGTGACATGGATCTGGGATGTGGAGGATGAGAAGGCAGTGCGGCTGGCTGTGGGGCAGGAGTGGGGCTGTCCAGCTGGCACAGCGTGGCATGGCATGGCACAGTGTCCCAGCTGCTGCGCTGGCCTCGGCATCACCTGCACAAAGCAGCTTGTTTGTCAATAATGGAGCAGGGAAAATTGCACCCGAAATGCCTCTCGGCTCTGCTTTGTGCTGCCTTAATGCATCCACCCCGGAGGTGCTGGCTCGGCAGCGGCACAAAGGCTGCTGGAAGGGAGGGGAGGAAGGGATGGGGAGCTCAGAGAGGTTCCAGGGGGGATATACTCCCCACTGGCCCACACAGACCCCCGGTGCCAGGGTGAGGGGGCAAAGACAGGCTCTGACCCACATGGTTGGCACCATCATGCCCCCACAGCTTGGTCGTGCCTGATACCAGGGATGTCAGCCCAGTGGGATTGATCCCAGAGGGATGTGAGTCTTGGGGACAGTTTTGGGGGGACAGCATCGCCCAAAACTCCTGCTGCTGGGAGCAGGGAGTGGGGTCCTACCAAACATCCCCATCTCACTGTGCTGGGACATTGCTCTGGCCTTGGGCATGTGATTTCCAATTAATTCCATGTGAATCATGGCTGCAGTTGCCATTCCACCCTGCCCGTCCCACTAGAGCCCTGACGTGGAGGTGACACTGGATTTTGGGGTGGTGTGGGAAAGGCGGTGACTCCCTGGTTTGGCTTGGGAGACACTGGAGTGGTTGTGAGTATCCTTGTCTGTCTGTGTTCCCCTGGGGCAGCTGGGGACAGCATTTCAGGAACAGGACAGGACAGACTGGAGACCCCAGTTCAGGGATGTTACAGGACACGACAGCTTGGGAACACTGTTTCAGGGCACAGTCCCCATGTCACAGGGATAACAAGGAGAGGCTGGGCTGGCAGCACAGGGATGTGCTGAGGGGGGGTGTCTGTCCCCACACCCTGCCAGCCCCCACCTGCAACTCAGGGGCTGCACGCAGCTGCCTGCCCAGGCGTGCATGCCAGGAATTTGGGAGCACGGGGGGGCTGGCTGCCTCCGTGCCCTCTGACCCCCGGATGATACAAGCCCTCTTCTGTTTCTCCTCAGCCCGCCGGCGGGGTCAGCCTGACGGCTGGCGCTGGCTCCCTCACCGCGATAAAACAGCTCGTCTGTCACGACACAATAGATCCGTCAGGCTGCTGGCACGGCCCAGGGGACATGGCCCCGGGGCTGGTGTGCCCCTTCGAGCTCCCCTAGCTGTGCTGGGGCTCCCCAGGGTGTTCAGGGTCTCAGCAGAGGGGTAGGGACAGGGACAGGAGCCAGGTGTCCCAGCTGATACCCCTGCCAGCCCCTGCTCTGCCGCAGGGAGATACAGCCCCATGTCCTGGCTCCCTGCCATGGCCGCTGCCCTCACTCCTCACCATCCAAAAATACCTCAGGAGGCCCCAGCACGAGGTGCCCCTCATGCAGGGGCGTTCTCGAGGGAATTGCTCACCTTCATCCATCCCAGTCCCACTTTCCTCCTGACTTCAGGGTCTTTTTATCTAATTGTGCATCAGCTTCTCAATAATTTCTGGGATCTCAATATCCATGATGCTGATGGGTGCAGGCTGGGTGCTGCATCCCCCTGCAGCACCACCCTGTGGCATGGGTGCAGGACCCCCCCAGGACCCCCAGCCCCAACTGGGTGGTTTTTGAGAACTCAAAAGCGTCTCCAATTAGGAGCAGCCGTGCCGCGGCGCGCTGGCGAGGCACTGGGGCTGTCACTGTGCCGCCTTAATTAGCAGCGCCAGGGCAGGGGTCAGCACAGCTCGGCGGGCTTGACAAGGCTGCTATCAAGTGCAAGGAGGGAGGAGGAGGGAAGGGAGGGAAAAGCAAAGCTCCCCAACTCAGGACCAGCCTGGGCGGCGGGGAGGGGGAGGATGAGCGTGCTGGAGCCACGCAGGCAGAGTTAAAAGGCAGTAAAATGGTCGCTGTCACCCGCCGGCGGCTCAGCACCGGGGCTGTGCCTCCCGCTGCCGGGGTGTGGGACCGGTCCTGGGCCCCCCCAGCAGCCTGAGCACCGGCCTGGGGAGGGGGACACGGGACCCTCGCCATGCTGGAGATGAAGAGCTGGTCATCTTTGCTGCAGAGCCTCAGTAAGTGACAGGGGTGGCGAGGCTGGGGGTTGTGGGGACACCCCTCCTGTGGGGACACCCCTCCTGTGGGGACACCCCCTCCTGTGGGGACACCCCCTCCTGTGGGGACACCCCTTCTGTGGGGACACCCCACTGCGAGGTCCCCACAAGCCGTCCCCTCCACGGCCCCAGTGTGCAAGGGGACGTGGGTGGGTGGGTGGCATGGCTGGGGCGAGGGTCCCGCACCCCCGGCCCCGCGTGCCGCCCCGTCCCCTCTCCGGCGTCCCCGGCCGCGGGGTCAGCGCCCGGCCATGGCCAGGCTTAACCTCTGCCCTTACCCTCCCGACCTCCAGCCCTGTTAAAAAGGGTTTAAATGCAAAGTTATTTGATAGCTAATCCCAGCTATCCTGGGGGCAGCCCCGGGCTTTGGCGCTGGGAATCGCCCGGAGCCGGGACCCTCAGGCGGCACCGGCGGCACAGCCGGGGTTGCAGCGGGGCTGGAGGTCAGGCAAACGCGCCGATTAAAGTCCGGCGGGTGAAAAGAGCTTAAACAAATCCCAAATCCCTCAGATGCCAGATGAGGCTGGTTGAAATTTGCTCGGGAGCCACTGTGGGGAGGGGGAGAGACGCTGAAACTGGCGGGAGACTGGGAAGGCTGAGACTGCTGGGAGCGCTGTGTGGGTGCTGGGAGGGCTTGGGGCTGGGCAGGGGGCTCAGTTGGTGTTGTGGGGGCCAGGTTGGTGGTGGGGGCCCTGTGTGCCTTCCTGCCCTACATCCCTTTGATGCTGGGCCATGAGGGACCCTGTTTCGCCATCATCTCCATCTTAGCACACTTCTCCTCCAAAATGCCATTTGTGGGGTGCCAAGGGGAGACACAGGTGAGTGGCCTCGCTGCTGAGCAGTCACCCAGCCAAATTTGGGAGCAAAAAATCCTGATTTTTCCCCTTCCTGGCATCATGACATGGAGGTGCTCACTTGTCCCCAGGGCTGTGCCACTGGGGAGGTCATGAGTCCCTGGCCTGCTGTGTCTCCTTGCTTTCCCCAGGGGAAAACGTGTCCTGGAGGTTCCAGGCTGCAGCTTCACCTCAGCAGGATAGGAGCTGAAGTGTTCTCAGGTAGCCAGATCCTGCCATCCCATTGTGGTGCCATTAGGGAAACTGAGGCAGGCACAACCTGGAGGTGCTGGTGTGGTGGGACCTGTGGGGTGGGGTGGGGGGGATGGGTGGGGGCTGTGGGTAGGAGGCAGCCAAAGGAGGAGGAACAGGGGGACAATTCCTGGTGACAGCTGTCTGGCCTGGGGCTGGGGTGGCCGGACAGGCTCTGTCCCCTCAGTTCTTACCTGTCGCCCGTGGCAATGAGTCCCCAAAGAACCGTCAGGGCCAGCTGAACCCCAGCCCAGGGACAGAGGGCACAGATGCTGTGAGGAGCCACGCAGACCCCCAGGCCTCACTTAATTGGGCAGGATGGATGGGCTGCAGGAAGGGCTGGGGACCCCTGTGCTCCCTGCCCCGTGGGTATGGGATGCCCTGCACTGCCCTGCCAGCCTCTGCATTGTCACCTTGCACCTCCATGGTAGTGTCCATTCCATTGGGGTGCATCCTCCTTCACACCCCCAAACCAGGCAGCTGGTGGCAGGGTGTGCTCTGTGCAGGGACCATCGGCCTCCCCAGCTCTGTCACATCCCACATTCCACATCCCTGTCCACCAAGGGTTAACCCTGCAGAGGCAGGATGCCTGCAAGTCCTCGTGCCAGTTCAGAAATGAATGTTGCCTTTAATATACCATCCTTCAATCCTTATCTCTCCTAATTTATTGGACATAACTGGTTGCGCTGATGGATTCGTGGCTTAGACCTTGGCTTCTAAATTTCAGCATTAATAATCTGCCCCTTCATTCTGCTCTCCAGATGTCTTTCATTTATCTGCTTATTCAGTAGGGGTGCAACCTCGCGTCCTCCGTGCCAGCGCTAATGTGGCCCGGTGACAATAAATTTGGACTTGTAATAACATGGCCAGATGAATGAATTGACCTCTTGGTGACTGTCACTCCCAGCCTCCCCCCTCATTAGGGACTGCTGGGGACGAGGGGGCCCCCTAACAATGGATGCTAATGTCAACCCCCTCCTCCTTGCTATTTTTCCCCCAAATTTGAGAAAATTTGTGGGGAAGCAGATGAGGGGACCGCTTAATCTTTAATCAGCTTTGGAGCAGGGCGAGAGCAGCCATCCTTAGGGAAATCCTAAAACCAGGGAGCCCTAATAGGGCCCCCCAGGGGCTGTGACCCCTCGCCCAGGTGGGGACGTGTCAGTGCTGCCAGGCTGAACCTGAACCGGGCAGGTTGCACACCTGAGAGCGTGCGGAGGAATGTGTTTGCTTAATTAATTGGCGGCGGGAGCGCGCCGGGGGTGTAAATCTAACGTGGGCCTTGGCAGCCTGCAGTGCTGCGCACGCAAGACTAGACTTTAAATAAGGGTGCAATTATTGTTTGAATAATTGACGAACAACGGGCGCGCATCGGCGCTCAGCCTAATGGGCTTTGATCGCTCGCCAGGGCCGCCCGGCGCGCCGGCATCCCGCCCATGGAGGATGTGAGGGGTCCGGCGAGGGGTGGGGGTGGGTCAGAGGGGGAAATTGGGGTGCTGCTCCCCGCTGGGTGGGTGTTGGGGGGCAGATGTGGAAAGTGGGGTGTTATTCCCCACCCGCCCCGGCCGACAGCGCGGCGCCACGGGGTCGGCCGGGGAGGAGGAAGAGGACCCTGCACGTAGCAATTGATTTAAATCATTTTAGAGAGGACCTATGGAAAATAAAAAGCCTTTAATCACATTTGTATCCATTTCCAGCCTCGGTAAATCAATTTGGATTGAGCTGGGTGCCACGGTTACAGCTGATTAGCGCGCGGCGGATGGGGTCAAATTAATGCTAGCTGGGTTGGCTTAATGGGGTCACTGTCGTGAGCATCCCTCCTCCGGGGCACTGCGGTGAGGAGGAACATTTTGGTCCTGTCCATGCCACAGGGAGCTTTTCTGGCAAGGAAGTGCCAGGGTGTGAGCTCCATGCTGCTCCGTGCCTCAGTTTCCCCTTGCACATCAGCATCAACCATCGCAGAGGAGCCAGCGAGCAGCGCTGGGGACACTTAGGGGGATATTTGGGTTGTCCCACCTTCCTCCCCCGATGCCACCGTGCGTCACCCACGTGTCAGAGCCACTCACGTGTCCTCCCCGCTGCCCCACGGAGGAGCCATAAACAGGTCCCAGCGCCCCGGTGCCGGTTAATTTGTTTTCAATAGGTTCCAATCAATTAAGCGTGGTCCTGGCGAAGGGAAAAGTGCCCTGGTAATTGGTGAAAATAAATCACTCTGCGCCGCCCGGCAGAGCCGCGGTGGTGCCTGGGAGCCTGGGCTGCAGCCGCGAGGCACTGTGGGGATGGGGACACTGGGGATGGGACCCGCTTTGCCTGGCCAGGATTCCTATGGGGCTAGCGTGGGATCCGCTGGGAATGGCGTGCTTGGGAGCTCCCGGCTCGCTTCCTTCGCGTCTCCCTGCCTGCCCTGCCTGCTCCTTGCACGCGATGCCTGCCGGCACCCCGGGGCGAGGGCGATGCCTCCCTGCCCGTCCCCACGGTGGGGAGCATCCCCCCCATCCCTTCACCCGCCTCCCCCAGCCCTGCCCCAGCCGGGGCTGTAATTACCGCACGCTGTGCTTTGATTGCTCCATTCCAATTAATTAAACCCGGCGGTGACCCAAATTATGATCCCTTGTCTTGTCAAGCGCCGTATTTTTAACCTTAACTGGCTGGGCTGTGTTTAGATTTCCAATCCGGGCAGAAATGTCACCCGGGGAGAGTGACTGGCGTTGAACCCAGCCTTCCCGTGACGAACCCCGTAATTAGAAACCCTCGTGTCCCCGAGACGGGTCTTTAAAGCTGTCAGAAGCCAAGATCCAGCCATTTGATACAAGACTATCATTAGCTGCGCCCAACCTATTAGCTGCAGGTAAATAACAGGCTGTACCGGAGCCGGGGAACAGGCGGGTTGGGGAATTGGATGGTTCTTAATTAGGAGAAGCGGTGCGAGGGATGCTTTCCCCTCTAATTGCCTTCGTTAGCAGCCTGGGTATGTGTCCCTGTGCCTGGATCCTCTTTCCTGGCACGGTGACGGCTCCTGCGCCCCATCTTCCCATCGTGGTGCCCATCCCACCTGCTGGCCCGGTGATGGGATGGGCACCGTGGTGGGAAGGCAGGGGCGTGAAGCCATTTCCCAGGGTTGGGTAGGGATTGATGGTCTCCGGTCCAAGCGGAGGATAAATCTGGGCTTGCCGCCGCTTTCCGAGGGCTTGTCTGGGTGACATATTCGGTTGGTTTGAATGTCTGGATGGAAAATCAATCACCGGGGCTGTTTCCGTCCCCCCTTTCGCGCTACGTTTTAATTTGCCAGGCTGCAGGGTCCATACTCCAAGGATCCATCTATATTTGTGTCAAGTGCCGGCGTCTTTGTCTCCCTGGTGCGGAATCGTCCTTCCCAGCTTGGCACAATCTGCCCTGGGCACGGCCTTGTGGTGCACGTGGGCGCTGGGGAGGTCTCCAATCCTCCTGGGGTTTTACCTGATGTGGAGCTGCTCTCCTTCACCAGACAGAGGTGCATGGAGTGTGGGGAAACTGAGGCATGCAGTCTGCTCCGGGCTCTGCTTTCCCTCCTGGATGGATGCTGAGGATCCCATCCTGCTCTGCCCCCCCTGACGGCAGGAGGACCCCCCATACCCAACATATGGGGGGGTCAGGAGACACCCGGCAGTGCCGCGGCAGCGGTGCCGCCCGCCTGGCCCTCGCCGGCCTGCCCCCGCCTGATCCCTCTCCTGCAGACGCTCTCCTCCCTGACACTGGCTGACAAGAGCCATTTCCAAGATGGATTGATTCAATTTAGCACCGATTTTTTGCCGGGGCCGGTGACGTACGGCTCCCCAGCCGGCGCTGGGCGGCACGTGACTCCCCAGCGCCCGCCGTCATTAGAGCAGCTCAGCACCGGCTGCTGCAGCCTAATCAGCCCCGGCCGGCGCGGGAGGGGGCTCATCCTGCCCTGCCACGGCTCCAGAGGCTCCCACCCCCGGCATTCCCACCAGGATCCCGCCCTGGGAATGCTGGGGCGGTGAGATACCCAGGATTGTGGCAGCTGGCATCCAGGGTGGTACCCGGGGATGCTGTTGGTGGCAGTCAGGGACTGCCAGCAGTACCCAGGGATGCTGGTGTTGGTACCCAGGGATGCTGGCAGTGGTACCCAGGGATGCTGGCAGCGCTACCCAAGGATGTTGATGCTGATACCCAGGGATGCTGGCAGTGGTACCCAGGGATGCTGGCAGCGCTACCCAAGGATGTTGATGCTGATACCCAGGGATGCTGGCAGTGGTATCCAGAGATGCTGGTGGTGGTACCCAGGGATGCTGGTGGTGATACCCAGCGGTGCCAGAGCCGCTGGTGAGGCTGCGCAGGGGTGATTTTGTTTGTTCCCTCGTTTTCTGGGTTTTTCTCCAGGCTTGATGAGTATGTCTGGTTCTTTCTTGCTGTCTGTCTTCTCTCTCCTTCCTTTGGAGGCAAATGGCTGACTGATTGCTTTTCATCTCCCACTCTGAGGAGCTGTAAGAGCTACTTTATACAAACATCAATTACAGGCACGTAATAAATTAAGGCTCCCTTACACCGAACCCATTAGAGTCCACTCTCATATCAAAGCGCTCCCATCACACACGGATTGGGGTGGAGTGGGGGGGAGGAGGGAGAGGGAGGAAAATGTCTTATTAGCCGGCAGATTGTTAGCAGAACACTGATTTAATTGTGTCCCCGCGCCCGAGCGCGGGAGGAGGACGGGGGGGGATGCAGAGAGGGGGGCACCCGGGGCCTGCCAAAAAAGAAATGCCCAGGGATTGTTCCCTTCCCCGAGGTGCTGGGGGGCCACCTCTCTCCCAGGCTTGTCCCCGTGCCAGCGCTGGCTGCCAGCGATTCTCCTGGTAACGGCCGAGGGGGCCACGTTTCGGAGGTGCCCCCCACCCCGGCAGGCACCGTGCCAAGGAGCAAAGCCCAGGGGTGGGTGCCAACCCTCCTCCTACCCCCACCACCACCTTTGGGGTGCCACCTCCAGTGCCTTGGCCTGACGGGGTGATGCTGAGAGCATGGCAGCTGCCCGGTGTCCCTGTCTGCCAGGGCCTTGTGGCATTCCTGCCATGGCACAGTGGGCATCGGGGCTGGGAGCCCCAGGCTGGGAACTCCCCCAAATGCCTCCCTGAGTTTGGATGGTGCATTGGAAAGGTGGAGGTGGAAAACCAGGGGAGTTGGGGGGCAGGCAGGAGGCAGGGAGCAAACTTCCCTGTAGGACAAAGGCGGCTGCATCCGCCAGCAGCTCCCGCTGCCTCTGCCTGCGAATAAATAGCCTCCAGGCTGTCAGTCTGGCACTACCCCGGGGCTGGAGGCTCTTGGAGAGGAACGGAGCCCGGGAACAGCAGGCATGGCTGGAGCGCTGCCCGCCGGGGCTGTGCAGGTGCTGGCACGCCACGCCGGCGCGCTCTGCCCGGCCGGGGCTGCCCCCAGCCCGGCGTGGCGGCCCTCCCATGGCCCTGCCACACATCCTCGGGGTGGGCACGGCTCCCCGGGACTCTCATGGGTGCGTGGGGGTGCTCAGGCGTGCATGGGGGGTGTCCATGGATTGTGACACGTGGCAGGTCGCCGAGGTTGTCTGTCCTCCTGCAGGGGTGACGCACGCGTGCATCCCGTGCTGCAGGGGAGGTGTCGTGCACACGTGTGTGAGTGTGCACACGTGTGTGAGTGCACACACAGGAATCCACCCCTGTCTGCTGAGGGATGCTGTGCACACGTGTTTGTGCTCACACACACACATCCCTCTCAGCTGAGGCTGTGCGTGGTGCAAATGCACACCAAGCTCCTCGCTGCACGCTCCATCCCAGCTGTGCCTCCCCCTTCCTGCACACCCGAGGGTGCGGGCTGGGGGTCCTGCTCGCCCCCCTCCCTTCCAGGGCAGGTTTTATCTCCCGGCCTGCTCCCTGCCTGCCGTTCCCTCGCTGCCCTCTGAGCCTGACATTTACATATTAATATTTTCCAGGGAGGCAATGCGTTGCGGTGCAAGTGTCTGCATTGTGGTTGCACATAATGTAAAGTGAGATAAAGCGCCCGGCTCCGCTATGAATAACTGCAAATGAAAACCCATGTGGCCATAAAAGCCTTCACATTTGCCCTGTCAGCATGTGGTACATCGGCTAAACAACTGATTTAGCTTTTCTCTTTTTTTTCCAAGGTTTATCACCACTTACAGAGGACATGCTCTTTGTGTACTGCCTGTCGCTTTCTGCTCAGCTTCCTTGTCACTTCCCCTCGGCGTCCTCCCAGCCGGGCCCCGAAACGATGCTCTGCTCCTCTAAACCGCCCTGACAGCCCCTATTAGCTTCTGGCCGAGTACAGCTTGGCGCTGCTGGGGCTATTTATCTCGCCGGCACAGAGGGCTGTTATCTATCACCCTCGCTCCTCACGGCCCCGCTCCTTCGCTTCTGCTGATGGCAGGGATTTGGGATGGGGTCCTGGTGGGGCCTGGGGGGAGCGAGGGGACCTGGGAGCGCTTATCCCTCCTCCCAGAGGGGCTGGATCCAGCCACCAGGCTTTGCTTTTTGGCCATGGTGGCTCCTCGTCCCGGTGCTGCCGGGCTCTGAACCCCTCTGTGCCAAGGAGGATGCCGCCAAAACCGCTCGGGATAACCCGGAGAATTACTCCTGCTCCTACGCGGCGTGGCTGGTGTCATCCCCACAGCGCTGGCCCCGGGCAGGGGTGATGTCCCTGCGGGACCGCTGGCTCCCGAAGGCGCCGGCTTGGGTGCCAGACCTGAAATACCGGGTGGGGAGGGAGCAGGCGGGGTGGTGACGCCGGGGAGCGGGACGAGCAGCTCCGTGCGGCGCCCGCGGTGAGGGGGGAGGACGGGGGTCCCCGCTCGGTGCCCGTGGAGCTGCCTGGCCCTCTGCCAAGGGCGCTGGCACCCAGCCGGCCCCCGGCACTGCCGGTAACCAGAGCTGCCTCCCCTCGCTGTTATTTCAGCAGGTGGGGGCAGATCGGTTTACAAGGCCAGGGAGATGCCTATCAGTCCCCTCCCGCCACTTCGTCCCCATGCCACCTCCGCCACGTCCCTGCTAGCAGGGCTAGGCATCACCGGTGATGGCAACTGCCAGCACCAATGGTCGCCTCACCCGGGCACGCTGCTCTTTGGGGTCCCCTGCACTGGCAGAGGGACTGCAGTGTCACCAGCATGGTGGGCTTTGCCCCTGGCTGCCCCGTGCCGCCACCTCAGCTTGTCCCCTTGAGTCACGCCGGCAGCTGGGACGTCATGGCAGGCGCCAGCGAGGTGTTGTCCTGCAGGGCCAGCCTGGGCTGGTGCAAGCTCTGCGTCACCCCACGCCCTGCCCGGGGTGCCAGCGTCCCTGGGCACCGGGCAGGGGCTGGGGGGGCCCTGTCCCCCTGGCAGGGCTTGCATCAGAGCATGAAGGGGGTGTTGCACAAGTGTTTTCTGTCTCAACCTGCCCCTGGCCAGTGCTTGGGGAGGGCTGTGGGGGGCCGTGGGTGGGAA
>VZRH01005218.1:0-14132 GCA_013397555.1 Urocynchramus pylzowi
CCACGCTGGCCCTGCCGGGAGGGAGGTGGGCTGGGGGTCATCGTCCCCCGTGGGATCCCCGCTGTCCCTCCTCCCCGCTGCCCCCCAAGCCCTTTCCCTCGGTAGAGCCCCCAGACCCCCTTTGCAGGCAGTCCCTGCCCCATCACCTCTGCCCAGGTGTGTTTATGGGGGGCAGGGGTCGTTCTGCGCCTTGTTTGCTCAGTCTGGCCCCAGGAAGGGGTTTAACGTCCCCCTAGGATGCCCCTCCGGCCTCTAAACACAGCCCCCAGGTCTCCCCTTTTGCTCCCAAGAAGAGCATCGGCCCAAAATTGCACCCAGGAAACCCCCGAGGCTCGTGGGCTTTGTCCACCGCTGGGATCTAGGAACAGTGTTTCTTCTAAATGTTGAAAGCATTCGGGGTCCCCCCTCGAGGGTCTGCACTGGAGCTCGGCCCCCGTTGTGCAGGGAGGAGGGAGCTGCATCTCCCCCGTCTCTTTTCCTTTGAAAGCTGGTCCAGGGAAGCTCCCTGCTCCTGCAGCCTGCGGGAGGGGAGAGGCAGGAGCATCCCGAGTGTCCTGCGCTGCCCTGGGGAGCTGGGGAAGGAGCACCCTGGGTTCCTGCCGCCTCGGAGGGCTCTGTCCTGCCGCCGTTTCTGCCCCGGGAGGGATGGGAGCCGCTGCTCCCGGGAGCGGGGGGCCACGCCTGCCTTTGGATCACGGCGTTATCCCTGCGAGTCTCGGAGTAAAGCTGCCCGAGCCTGCTGGTGGGGAGATGAAAGTACTTGATCGGATTAGAGGTTCTGAAAAGTCAGATGAGCTGAAAGGGACAGGCAGCTGCGGGAAGCAGGCACGGCATCCCGATGGAAAAACCCCTTTCTCAGCATCATCCGTGCCCTGACAGCTCTCTGCCAGGTCGGGGGCTGACGGGCAGCTCAGCACAGTAGCGGCTTTGTGTGGCCAGGCAGAGCGCACAGGACATCTGCTCTGCCTCCCTTCTTGCCGAGTCACTCTCTCGTGCTTGAAGATGCCCTGGGGCTCTCGAAGTTGTTGTTTTAGCAGGATGCCTCTGTTGCACAGGCTCCACTTTGCTGGGTGTACAGCAAATACATCTTGTCTGTGTCTGTATTTCATGGTTTCTGTGGGAAAACCTGGCACAGGGTGCCCAGAGCAGCTGGGTCTGCCCCATCCCTGGAAATGTCCAAGGCCAGGCTGGACGGGGCTTGGAGCAGCCTGGGACAGTGGAAGGTGTCCCTGCCCCTGGCAGGGGTGGCATGGGATGGACTTTAAGGTCCAAACCAAACCATTTGGGGATTCTGTGATTTCTGTGACTTCTTGTTCCCTAGTGGGGCAGAGTGGGCTCTGGAGGTTCTCTCAGGAAAGGGGTGACAACAAGCCCACGTCTCTCCTTTTGCTGACCTTTCTGTCGATGGCTGAGGGGCTCAGGCTTGGACTGAAGGGGTTTTGTTGCTTGGTGGGTGCTTTGTTGTGGACAGCTGAGCTGGGGAGGTGAAACAAAAGTTGCTTAATCCTCTCAGAGTGTTGCAGAGCCTGAGCACTGCCTGCAGCCCTCAGGACTGGGGCAGCCCGTCCTGTGCTGGCTCTGGGTGCTGATCAGCCCTCTGCAGGAGGGGACAGGGGCTCTGTGTGTGCAGGGCTGTGTCCTCTGCTGTCCTCAGCTGCTGCCTGTGGGTGAGGGAGCTGCCCTGGTGTGGGCTGTGATCACAGCAGTCCCCAGCTCTGCAAAAACAGCCCCAGGTCTGCTGCTGAGCCCACCACCCCGTGATAGGTGCTGTCCCAGCTGACAGTGGGTCTGTGCAATGATTGATAACAATTCCATTTTATTTATCTTTCAACAGCTGCCCCTTCCTTGCCAGTCACCTGACCCTGGCCATCCCCATCATCGCTGCCATCCTCTTCTTCTTTGTCATCAGCTGCCTGCTCCAGACAAGCTTCAGAGACCCAGGAATCCTGCCCAGGGCCACCCCCAGCGAGGCTGCAGACCTGGAGAAGAGAATTGGTGAGAGCTCTGATCCCTCTCCTGTTTTTAGCTCTGTGTGGGTCTGTGCACCTTCCAGGCTCAATGAGGCCCCTTTTTTGGGTCTTGGCTCCTTAAGGTTTGTCCAAGGGGGAGAAAAATCCAGAGTATCAGATTGTGAGGCTTGACAGTGTTTGCCAGTTGTGATGAGAGGTGCAACAAGCTCCTCTGGCACGGCAGGCAGTGCCTCAGAGAGGATCTGCAGAGCAGCTCAGGTGCTTTTTGCTCCTGTTCTGTCCCAGCGCTTTCCCAGGCAGCAGAGTTGAAGGATAATTAATGCTTTTTGATATTGCCATTGAGCCTGCTGTGCTGCAAGGTGCTCTTTACAGTAGGCTGATGTTTGTCCTCTTCTAAAAACTGCTCTGTCACGCTGGTTTGGGGACAGCCAAGGAGGTGTTTGCATCCAGGAGCTGAGGACCTCGTTGATGTGACAGGTTGGAGCAAATGCTTTAGCAAAGCTGGTGTGAGACAGCTTGAATCTGTCCTGCTGCAGACAGATGCAAGGCAGTAATTCTACATCTGACTTTAAAAATGGTTTTTAAATATCCCCAGAGTGGTGATCCATGTTTCTATTTATAAGGGCCTAAAGCAGTAATCTGGCTGCAGATGCTGCCTGATGTGCCAGCTGTTACTGCTAATATAATCCACTTATTATCCTCTTAACATGCTCACTGCTTCATCACCATTTTCAAAGAATTCCTCCCAGTTGGAAAGGTACTTTTTTGGGAGTGACTGAAAGGAATAACCCCAGAACTGCAAACATGATACTGGGGGTTTCCAGCTATTGCTGTGTACAGGAGCAGTCTCCAGCCCCCAGGGAATAATGGAGTGCCAGCACACAGAGATGTAACTTGCAGTACCCCTAAAAATCCTCAATTTAAACCCGGAGGAGGAGGAATCCTCTTGTGCTTTGAACACAAACACGTCAAATTCCAGGGAATCTACTGGAGCACTTGAGACCTGCTGCTGTCCTTCTCCACAGTGAGGGAGGCGAGTCCCTGCAGGCTGGGAGTGCTGCAGCTGTGGGGTGACAGGTTGTGTGCTGGCAGTGGCAGGGACCACACGTGCCTTCACAGCCAGGCTGCCTGTTGTGACCTGCTGGACACAGAGATGAGCTGGTGTTCCTGGGCTGCTGCTCTACACTCACTGTTTGTAAATTACTGACGTTCCACAGCACTGGGCACTTACTGCTGCCTCTTGGCATCCCAGCAGCATCGCCACTGAGCAAAGACAGGCCATAAATAATGCGAGGAGCTGACTGGAGCTCTTGGCTGCCCACCCTGCAACAAATCCTGTCCTGTGTTCTGTTAAAGCCAGAAGGGCACGTGCCACCCCCTGCCCCAGCTGGGGCTGGCACAGGGGTGGCACAGGGGTGTGAGTGTCCCTCCTTGTCCCTGCAGACAGCATGGGCAGCTCCACGTACCGTCCCCCAGCCCGCACCATGGAGGTGATGATCAACAAGTACGTGGTGAAGCTCAAGTACTGCTACACCTGCAAGATGTTCCGGCCGCCGCGCACCTCCCACTGCAGCGTCTGCGACAACTGCGTGGGTGAGCGGGGCTGGGGGAGAGGGGCCCAGTAAACGGGGTATCCTGAGCTGGAAGGGACCCTCAGCATCACTGATCAGCTCCTGGCCCTGCCCTCACCCCCAGCAATCCCACCCTGGCTCCCTCCCCATTCCCTGGGGAGCCTGGGCAGTGCCAGCACCCTCTGGGGGGAGAACCTTGTCCCAGTATCCGGCCTGGCCCTGCCCTGACACAGCTCCAGCCGTTCCCTCTGGTCCTGTCACTGATCCTGTCACTTGTGTTCCTGGACAGATTGCTTTTTGCTTCTCCTGAAGGATTATAAAACAAGATACTGCATGGTCTGTCTGCTTTGCATTCAAATTAAAAGCAGCACTAGTGCAGTGTCTCAGGGCAAGGGCCAGCACATCCATGGCTCTGTTTTCCCTGGTTTTGGGAGAAGAGTAAAATGCAGTGCAGACCCAACACAAGGTTTGCTGCAGGCTCCTCACTGTGTGTGGCCTGGCTGTCCCCAGGCTGGTACAGCCACCGTGGAAACTTGGTGCCTCTGCACTGCTGCAGAGAGTTCTGCCCTCGGGGTGCAGGGGGAGGATGGGTTTGTAGCTGCTCATTTTGGGGGGCTGAGCAGGGTCTGCTCCGTGCTGGGTGTGAGGTGGCAGGAGCCCTCCTCACCTCCAGCCTTTGTTCCAGAGAGATTCGATCACCACTGCCCCTGGGTGGGCAACTGCGTGGGCAAGCGCAACTACCGCTACTTCTACTCCTTCATCCTGTCCCTGTCCTTCCTCACCGCCTTCATCTTCGCCTGCGTCGTCACCCACCTCACCCTGCGTAAGTCCCGCCCGGGAGGGGCTGTGGGGCTCCGGCCCAGCTCTGGGTCCCTGCTCCCCTGGGACGCAGAGGGAAGGGCCTGCAGGGGTTACTCCAGGTGAGGGTTAAAGGCTCCCACGGGTCTGCCTTCACCTCGCTGCAGAGGGGCTTTGGGGGCTGGGGAGGGGGTTTGCTTCCCCAGGGCAGGTGAGCTGCTCGTCTTGCCCTGGCAGGGAAGGTGGCTGTCCCATCAGCCCCACATCTCCTGGAGCCGTGTCCCTGCACCGGCATTCCTGCAGCGCTCCAGACTGCGCGTGTTCCTCAGGCAGACAGACAGACAGACCCACACGGCCCACGGGGGTGGAGCTCTGGCTGGAGGGGCAGGGCTGCCTGCTGGCATGCCATTCCTTGTTCTCTTGTGCTTTGCAGGCTCTCAGAGGGATGGGTTCCTGGCCACTCTGAAGACAACCCCTGCGAGATATCCTTCTGCTGGCAGCACTGCTCGGGGTGCCCAGCACCACTAATCACTGACAGAGAGGGGCCAGCAGCTCTTAGCAGGTCACCCTGGTGTCCTTTCCCCAAATTAATTTAGTCCCCTGGCTACCTGGGACTAAGGGTGGGTTGTTTCCCAGTTTGCAGGTTTAGGTGGAAAGGGAAGAGCTGGAGCAGGCTGTGCCTTGATGGATCCCTGCAAACCAGCTCAGGGAATGGGAAGCTTGCCCAAACCTCCCCAAACAGTCCTCTGCCTCTCCTTGCAGGATGATTTTGTTCCTTGAGACTTCCTTGACTTTTGTTTCACTGTGCTGGAGCTGGTGATTTGTTTTTTCTCAGTCTGGTCCATTCTGGGCCTCTCAGGTTTTCACACTTACTTGGTCGCCTCCAACCTGACGACGAACGAAGATGTAAGTACCTGGGTGCTTGTCCTGCTGCCAGGCTGCCCGTGACCCTCCTGAGCAGTTTTCAGGGCATTCTTGGCTGCCTCAGTGCAGTGTTTCACTGCCTGTGATAACCCAGTGCAGAGCAAACAGCCTGTGCTCAGGGCTGCACTTTCAGGTGGCTGAGTTAGAACCATCACGTGTGTGTTTTTTCCAGTCTGTTTTTGGCCTTGCTTAAAATTAGGAGTTGTGAGATTATAAAAGGGAGGCTGGCCCAGGGGAGTATTTGGGTGTGAGCTTGGTCATCTGAATTCAGCATCCCATGTAACCACGGGTTTCCTCTGAGACCCTGGGCCAGTCCCTTTGTGTCTGGCAGTTCCTCATCTCTAATTAGTAAACAATCTACAGACATCTGATGAGATTTACCTTCAAATCTGGGGTGTGCACAGGCTCCAAGGACCAAATGAGTGCCCTGAGTGGGGCAGATTGTATGGAAAAGCAGGATCTGTCTGATCCTCAGAATCAAAATTTGCCCTTCTGGCCAGAAGTACCTGTAATCCTTGCTGGGAGCTTCCAGCACTGCAGAAAGTGTGTTTGCATCCCTTTTGGTTTTGCTTTTTCCCTTTTCCCCTCCACCTTACATTCAGAGGTGTGGCAGAACTGCTCAGGGCTGTGTGAGTGAAGCTCACAGCTTGTACCCCAGCCCTGGGAGCACCAGTGGCCCATGGCTCCAGCCTCGTGCTGCAGCTGGGGAGAGGAAGTTAAACAAGAGGAGGAAATGTGCTGGTGGAGGTGCTGGTGCTGGTTCAGTGCAGCCTGAGGCAGCTGTGGCAGCTGCCCACCCCCTGTGCCACAGCTGGTTTCGGAGCAGAGCCAGGGCAGCTGCTGGGGTGGGGACAGGAGCCCTGGGCTGGGAATCCCCTCGCTGTTTGTGCAGCCTGAGGGACCAGGAGCCCTGCTCTGATGGGTGCCACGAGGGAGCAGGAGGATCGGGTGGTGTGGCAGATGGTGACAGTGGTGACAGTGACATTGCTGTGCAGCACAGGGAGGGCACAGCTTGGCAGCTCTGCAGCTGCAGGGCTGCTCCTCAGCAGAGGCAGCACGTGGCTGCTTGTGCCTGCAGGTGTCCTCCCTCTGCTCTGGGACAGACCTTCCAGCCCTGCAAGGTTCCACTGTCTGTCACTGTCTGCTCTCCCACCTTCCCCTCCTGATCTCTGTCCATCCCTTTCAGATCAAAGGGTCCTGGTCAAACAAGAGGGGCTCGGAGTTTGCCAATCCCTACAGCCATAAAAGCATCCTCACAAACTGCTGTGCAGTGCTGTGTGGGCCATTCCATCCCAGGTAAGAGCCCGTGGCCTCCAGGCACTGGGAATTGCATCCTGCTGTGGGAGAGGAGCCTCGGGAAGGACAGGTCTGTCACGGGCCATGGCAGCACAAACATCTGCTCTGATGGGGGGAGGAAAGCTTCCCACTCTGCAGAGAAAGGCTGGAGATGGATTGTATTTTCTGTCAGGCCCTGCTCTCTGAAGTGACCCCAGGCTTTGTGGTGCCAAAATGCAGTGCTGTCATTCAGAGCTGGTTAATCTGTGCATTCAGGGAGCCAGGCTGGCAGGTTGTGGGGAGGAGAACAGCATTTTACTCCAGTTTGTTCCTTTTTCATGGTGGTTTGATGTTGTGAAGCCCTTTGGCCAGTTCCCCTTTGGGTTTGTGGTGGCCCAGAGCTCCCTGTGGCTTGGGGTGGCCTGTGGCTCGTGGGGTGGGCAGGAACCCTGTGCTCCAGCATCCTGCCTGTGCTGTGCTCAGCAGCTCCTAGGAGAGGAGCCTTCCCTGTGGCCTGTGAGCTCCCAGCTTCAGTCTTTGTTCCCTGAGCTGCTCTTCCCTTCCTGTTTTCCAGTTTGATAGACAGAAGAGGATTTATCCAGCCAGATATCGGGACCCCGTCCAGTCCCAAGAGTGAAATCCCTTCCCTTGGAGCCAAAACTGACACCAGCATGGTAGGAGGCATTCCCTAGCAGTGCTGTGCTGTTCCCAGTGCCAGCTGTGCCTGCACCTTGCTCCAGCCAGTTCCTTCCCCTGTCACATCCCGGCCTCAGGCGGGACAGCCCTGGGACCCAGAGCTGCCAAAGACTCGAGCCATGCGTTGCCTTCTTTTTTTTACATTTATTTATTACTTTTTGTTTATTTGTTTCACTGTGATGTGGCCTGTCAGGAGTTTTGCCTGACAGATCCCAACAGCCTGTGGGAGCCTTGGACTCGTGCTGGAAACAGGGGGTCCCCAGACCCCTGAGCTCCAGGGCATTGCTGTGCTTCCTGCTGGGAATGAGAGGGGCCAAGGCTGGGAGGTGGGCACTGGCAGATGATTGCCACTCGGGGCTGGGCTGGAGGAGGTGTCACCTCCCTGGTGTCCCTTAGCTCCATCAGCACACCCTGTTCCCTGGGCCCAGCTGGAAGGGCTGTTCTGCCTCTCAGGCTGGAGCAGCTTCCCCTTTCCAGAAGCTGCTGTGCCTTGGTAAGTTGGGCTGTTCAGCTGGAAGGACTCTGGCTCCCAGCAGACCTGGAGGCAAGTGAGGATGTCCTGAGTGATCCCTGCTGATCCTTTTTTCTGGCTGGGGCTGTGTTTTGGCCCTGCCAGTTGGTCAGACACGTTTTGCAGCAAGGACACGAGTCAGGGGACCCTCCTCTAACGGGGAAGAAGAAACACTCTGTGCTCTGTGGCCCTCAGGAGATGCAGGTCACAAGGCTGCAGGGGTCAGGTTTGGGAGCTGGAGCTTCCCAGGATTTTGTCCTGTCTGTGGGAGACCAAAAGGCAGCAGAAAAGTGTGTGAATCCCTGAGGGTCACAGCCTTCCCAGGTGGGGTTTCACAAGGAAGCAGTGAGGGGGTGCTGTTCTCTGATAAGCTCCTGGTGTGCTCTTGGTTTGGGTTTCTGAGCAGCAGAGTGTCCCCAGGGCTGTCCCCAGTGTCCTGGGAGCCATTCCAGCTGCTGATCCATGAGCACCACGCTGCACCCAGGCAGCCAGCTCTGTGTCCCTGGCGTGAAGGCAGAGTCACAAACCTTGTAGCAATACTTGAATCGTGTTATTAAAAGCTGCTGGATATTTTTGCACAATTTGTAGGAGTTTTTTCTACGTGGAACATTTTGTGTCCTGTGCAGGGAGCGCTGTGCACGTTGGCACCAGGGCAGAGGCTCACAGTGCCGAGCTGCCTGTCAGGTTTCCTTGGATCAGACAGACCAGTTTCAGCCTCGGGCAGGGGCAGCACATTTTGGGGGGCAGCCCAGCCCCCCTGAGTTCACCAGCGTCGTGCTTTGTACTCTGCAAGTGCCTGTGCCAGGGGGATGGCAGAGGAGCAGTGAGGAGGGGGTTACCAGGGGCCAGACTCCTTCCTGTTTTTATTTAAACCAGTTTCCTTTGTTACTCAATAAAATTCTATTTTGAAAGAGTTAACTGCTTGGATGGTTATTTTCCTCCTTGAAGACAGAAGAGGGCAGGTGTGTCCCGGTGTTTGGCATCTCTCAGGTGCCAGCTGGACTCTCTTAGGCTCAGGCCTCACCTGGAAACTCCTGGAAGCTCCTGCTGGGAGGGAGGAGCAGCAGCTGGCGCTGCTGTGACTCCTGCTGGAGTGAAGGGAATTTGCTGTCCCGCGTTTCCAGGCTGGGCAGGGCCTCCCCCCTCCCCGCTGTTGTCACCTCAGTGTCCTTTCCCCGCGGGGATCTGTGCTCCCGTCTGTGCCAGCCCCTCTGGCCCCGTGGCAGGTGTGAGGTGCATAACCTCTGGTGTCTCCCCCAGGAGGATGCCTGCCAGGACTTTGCCATTTCCTGCACAGCCTGACGGGATTTGCCCCTCCTCGGACGTTTGCCCTGATTTCTGAGGGCTGGCTGGTAAGAAAGAGCTCCTTCTCCCCTCACCCGCTCCAGCCACCATCTGTGTCCCCTGCATGACAGCTCTGGCCTCGGAGCCCTCACCCCAGCTGTGCAGGCACCCCTGTGCCCCATCCATCCCGCCAGAATCCCACCGACCCGGGGGCGTGGGGCCGGGGCTGTGGGGTGAGGGGGTGAGGGGCACCTGAAGGCTTTGCCACAAGAGGAGGGGTTTGGTTTCCCCTGGCTTTGAGCTGGGCTGGAGCCAGCGGGTCTGCATGGGGACACTGTGGGACACGGTGGGGCACGCGTGGCCGGGGGTGGCAGAGGGCTCTGCAGCCTGGGGCTGGCTGCAGCCCAGCCTGCAGTGGGTGTGAGGAAACCCCAGCCGAGGAGAGGTTCGCTGGTTGGAGGGAGCCGCGGCCCTGGGGCAGGTCTGGACCCCCGTCCTTGACCCGTTCAGGTGACCCCCTGGCCCCTCTGCCCGTTTTCCTCTCTGCAGCACCCGGTTCCTCCTCCCGTGACCAAGGTAAGTTCCTTCGGGGCACGTCGGGATGGGCTGTGTCACCTGTGGGCCGTGAGCTGCCCCTCCCTGCAGCCCCCCATGAGCTCCCGAGCCCCCTCCTCCCTCCGCCCCAGCCTGGTCCCGCTCTGCCGGCGAGCCTGGATGCTCCGCTCTGCTCCGCAGCTCCTCCGCTCCTGTTCCTGGCACTGACGCTCTCCTTTTATCTCCCTCCCCTCTCCTCTCCCTCGCTCCGGGCGGATCCAGCGCCACGGCCGCAGCAGCCTGAGCCTCTCGTGGGGCCCCCGCGGGAGCCGAGCCCACAGCCATGACCACCTCGAGTGCCTCCGCTCGCCAGGGCCGCGCCTCCTCCCTGCCCCGGGCGGGGGCAGCGGCCGCGCCTCGGAAAAGCTTTTCCAGCCCCGCTCCAGGGGGCCGGGCCGGGGGTCCCGCGGCTCGGAGCTCAAAGCCATACAGCCACCGCAACAAGGAGAGCAATAACCGCAGTCCCTGCCGTGTCAGCCGCCGGGCGGACCCGGGGCCGCTGGGCTCCCGTGGCCACCGGGGCTCCCGTGGCCACCGGCCGGACGCTCGGTGACGGCCTCTCCCCGCCGCCGATGCTGGAATGTCGCGGTCGGCATCCCAACGGGATTTTGGAAGGAGCAGGATCTCTTCAGAGCATTTACAGCCAAGCCAAGTTGGTGCTTGGGGGCACCAATCCCAAGCCCTCCCAGCCCCTCCAAGCCACGTCCCTGAGCCAGAGACTTTCCCGGTGGGAATTCGTACCTGGTCAGTTCATCCCTGCAGCCCCCGGGCCAGCTGCCCCTGCCAGCCCCATCCCAGCACGGCTCTGGTTTTAGGGGAAGGGGCTCCAGCCCCGCAGCCTCCCCTGGGCTGAGAGCTGAGCGGGGCAGCCAGGCCTGCCCCTGCCCCGTAGGATTCACCGTCTGTTTATGCCTTTTACTTTTGTAACAAAATGAAAGTTTCTCCTATTTACTGTACTCCGGTGTGTGGCTGTGCTCCGCGGGTGGAGGGGAACGGCTCCTGCCTGGGCAGGCCCGAGCAGAGCCGCGGGAAGCCACCGAGGGCTGGCACCGCTGCGCACTCAGCCGTGGGGAGGGGAGCCGGGAGCTTCCCAAACGGGGCTGTGGCAGAGTTTGGGGCCGGTCTCAGCCACCCGCGGCTCTGCTCCCTCCTGTGCGGGGGGACGGGCCAAGCCAGGCTGGGAAGGAGCAACGGGCAGTGCCCGCAGGACCCGGGGCACTGTGAGCACCCCTTGGAAAAATGCGTTGTCCACTGATGTTTTGGGAGCTGGCAGCGTCCCCACGGCCAGGGGGAGCAGCAGGGCTGGGCAGGGTGGCTAGACGGGCTCTGAGCATCGTTCCAGTGCCGCTGGGAACAGCCACGAGCATCCTCTGCCTGCTGCCAGCGCCCAGCCCACGCCTGCCCTCGGCTCACGGGGCTGGAGACGTGCACCCGCCTGGGCAGCGTCCCCAGGGCTGGGGTGAACTGGTGCCCCCCTCCCCGGGGTGATCCCAGAACCACAGAATGGTTTGGGATGCCCCTTCTGGCGCTGCCCTTCGGCCTTTGGGGCACCCAGGGGTGCTCTCTGGGGTGATGGTGCAGCCGAGCTCCCCCGCAGCCCCTGCCCTGGGATCTGGCTCTGCCCTTCACCCAGTGCTGCTGGCCTCAGGACCGGTGGAGCAGAGGGTCCCTGAGCCTCCTCTCTGCCACAATCTGGCAGCAGCTCAGAGCCAGGCCCCAGGCTGAGCCATCCCCGCCCCACTCGTGTCCTTGCTGGGCAAGGGGGATCCCAGCGGGGTCCACCACAGTTAGAGAGCCCCAGAGAGGGGCAGGGTCATCCTGGGTGGGCTGTGAGTCCTCCACCAGGGCTGGGGACTGCAGACCCCAAACCCAAATGAGGGTTTTGCTGCCTGAGGAGTGTGAGCTCAGATTAACCCACCCGGGGATTCCTGCCTGTGGCTTTCCAAGGCAAGGAGGTGGATTTTGGCAGGCTGGGTACATTAGGGTGACCCTTCGGCCCCAACCCCGCTGTGGGGGGCAGGTTTTGTGCCTGGTGGAATTCTTGGAGGGTCTCTTTGGGTCTGCCTTGTGTCCCGGGCAGAGGTGGAAGGCAGGCCGTGGTCTCCTGCTCACCCATTCCTTTGGGAAGCTTTTCCCGACCCCGGGGGCGGAACCTGCTCCCTCGGGGTCAGCTCACCTGGGGAAGGAGCTCCAATTGCTGCACGTGGCCCTCGGGGGGCCGTGGAGGGGCTTTGGGGACCTTGGTGGGGCTGGCCACCCTCAGGCTGCTGCCACGGGAGCCCCTCGATGGCACCCTGGGCACCCCAAACCCCAGCACGCGGCAGGGGCTCGGCCGGGGAGGGCTGAACGGCCCTCGATCCCTTTTTCCTGAATTCCAGGGTGCAGAGGGGGTGATGTGAAGGCTGGGGGTGCTTTCCTGGGCTTGAAGTGGTTGGGCAAAGCATCCTCACGGCTTCCCTGCGTCCTCCATCCCAGCAGGGTCCGCCGGGGGGGTGCAGGAGCTGAGCGGGGCTCGGGGGGATCCCGGGGCGCTCCCGGCCCGGCGTTGGCCGGCAGGAACAAAGCAGCGAGCCGGGCTCACGGGAAGAAGAATCACAACGCCCCTTTTCGCCTTGGCCCGGAGCCGCCAGCCCCACCCTGCCCTTCCCGCACGCTCCCGCACGGAGATAAGGCCGGGCCGGGGCCGGGAGCGGGGCCGGGGCTGCGCCAGCGCCCGGCGTGTGGCGACAGGCTCGGAGTGAAACTCAGCGCAAGGCGCAGCTCAGATCCCTATCGGGGCTGCGCTGCCGCCCGGCCCACGGCCAGCCCGAGCAACCGAAAACCGGCAAAGACAGAACGCTAAACCTCTTCACGTACAGCTTGAGAGATGCGAAACGCCCCCGGTGGGCTGGGGAGAGGCAGCCCTGGGCCCAGCCGGGGGGATGGGGTCTCCCCTCGCTCCCCCCACCACGGGGGCTTTGGGGGTCCCACCGTGCGGCGGCTCAAGGGCAGGGCTGGCTGTGCCCCGCTCTTCGGGCCGGTCCCTCCCGCGGCGCCGGGGAGAGGCGCGGAGCCTCTGCCTCGGTTTCCCCACCTGTGGGAATAAATACCTGCCCGTCAAGCCCTCGCAATTCCTGCCGAGGCAATCACCATATTAAAAACGACAGTGATATGACTTTTTCGGGGGGGAGGAACCCGTTTTTACGAGCGGCCCCACCCCGTGGCCCATTTCTGCGGGGGGAGGGGGGGCAGAGCCGAGCGCTGCCGTGTGTCCCCGTCCCCAGCCCAGGACAGCGCAGCTCCTGTCGCCCTCGCAGGCGCTCTCAGCAGCGCGAAGGGCGTTTCCCGGGTGCCGGGGCGGGCGTTGGCTCTGGGGAGAGCCCCGGGGCATCCACGGGTGCCGCACCCACGGGGAGGGCAGGGCGTTGGCCGCCCCCCTCGCCCCCTCCCCAGCGCCCGCCGCCCGCGGGCGATGATTCACCGCGATTTTCCTTTTAAGGCCGCGCTCGGCGGGGAGGAAGCAGAGGAGGAGGAGGAGGAGGACACTCCTTGGACCTGGCTGGCTCCTCCTGCTCTCGCTCGAGGCTCCGACGCGCAGCCAAAAGCGAATCCCGGCGGCAGCGCTCGGCAGAGGCTCCGACGGCTCCCGGCCCCGCTGCTCGCCCAAGCGTCCGCCCCGCGCCGCGTCCCAGCCATGGCAAGAAACCAGCAGGTGCAGAAGGCCAAGCTGGCCGAGCAGGCTGAGCGCTACGAGGACATGGCAGACTTCATGAAGGCCGTGGTGGAGCACGGGGACGAGCTGTCCAACGAGGAGCGCAACCTGCTCTCGGTCGCCTACAAGAACGTGGTGGGCTGCCAGCGCTCGGCATGGAGGGTCATCTCCAGCATCGAGCACAAAACCGAGGAGGGCGACGACAAAGCGCAGGTGGTGAACGAGTACCGGGAGAAGGTGGAGCAGGAGCTGAACGCCGTCTGCAACAACGTCCTGGGCTTGCTGGACAAGTATCTCATCAAGAAGGACAGCGACACCGAGAGCAAGGTCTTCTACCTGAAGATGAAGGGTGACTACTTCCGATACCTGGCCGAGGTGGCCAGCGGGGACGACCGCCTGTCGACGATAGAGAAGGCCCAGGAGGCCTACCAAGAGGCCATGGACATCAGCAAAAAGGAGATGCAGCCCACGAACCCCATCCGCCTGGGGCTGGCCCTCAACTTCTCCGTGTTCCACTACGAGATCGCCAACGCCCCCGAGCAGGCCATCTCCCTGGCCAAGACCACCTTCGACGAGGCCATGGGCGACCTGCACACGCTCAGCGAAGACTCCTACAAGGACAGCACCCTCATCATGCAGCTGCTCAGGGACAACCTCACGCTATGGACAGCCGAGTGCGCCGGCGAAGACGGCGGCGAGGCTGGCGAAGAGCCCAAGAACTGAGCGTCCCCTGCCGAGCCGGGGACCGGCCCCACCTGCCCCGCTCCAGACCCTGCGGCATCTCTTCGTGGGTTTTTTTTTTGGTTGTCGTTTTTTTT
>VZRH01005218.1:37550-56941 GCA_013397555.1 Urocynchramus pylzowi
GCCTCCTCGGGCCCCGCCCCGGCACGTGGAGCGGGGGACGCACGTGCGCTGCTCCCGGAGCGGCGATAACGGCGCCCGGCAGCGCCGGCCCCGCTCGTTAATGAGTGCGGTGTTAATGAGGCGCCCTCAGCCTGGCCTCGCACCCCGGCCCCGGTGCCCCGGGAGGCTCCGGTGCGCGGCCGTGCCTGTGATGGGGCACAGCGGGGCAAAGCAGCCCGTTCATCCTCCCAGCACACCCCCCGAGGCCTGGCCGCGATCGTGGGATCTGCTCGCCCCCCGGTCCCGCCGGCTGGGGGCTCCGGGTCCTGGGCATGCCCTGCGGCAGGGCTGGAGGGTGGGGGAACGCCCCACCCACGTCCCACTCGGAAATAATTTGTTAAAAATGGTCCTGTAACAGCCCCTCACGCTCTGACAAAACCTCGGAGTGAAGCCCCCACGGGACAGGGTTCCTGGGAAATAAAGATCAGCCCGGTCCAAGGAGAATGTGGGTTTCCAGAGGGGCTTTGGGGCTGCTGGTTCAGGCATCGGTGGGTCCTGGCAGGAGTTTGCATGCTTTAGGTGTGCAAGGAAGCAAAACATGCTATGTATAAATATCTATATATGGAATATGGGTATGCATGCATGCATAGATCCACTCCTGCCTGGATGACAGCCTGGGGTGTGGGAGCAGGGGCTGGGAAGAAGCTGCTGCCTTTCTTCAGGCAAACCCCAGCGAGCCCTCTGGGAATCCAGGGACTGGGTCAGGCCGAGGTGTTCTGTGGGCAGCGCTCACGGGGCTGAGTCCAGGGCCAGCCACAGATAGGGAGGACAAAGGATAAAGGCTGCTCCAGGCACACGAGGTGGCTTTCAGTGCCCTGGGCTCACTGCTCCTTCTCTCTCCACCTCTCCCTGCTCCCCAGCTCGTGAACACCTTCTTCAGCTTCCTGAGGAGGAAGACGGATTTCTTCACCGGGGGAGAGGATGGAGTAGCAGAGAAGGTAAAAAACAAACCTCCAGGCCTTTAACTCTTCTCCCTTCCGTGCCACCCGTGTCTGTGCCGTGCCAGGGGGCCCCTGCTGGAACAGCTCCCAGCATCTCGTGGGCACAGCAGCTCCCGAGGGAAGGAAGCCCAGAGCTGCCCCTGTCAGAGGTGAGCAGCAGCCAGGTCCCTGCTGGGATGGTAGCTCAGGGCAGGTTTCTTGCCAGGCTCTGGCCAAAGGCTAGTTTGGAAAGCAAACCTGCCAGACACACTGACTTAACGGTGACACACAGGTGATAACCCCCATTACCTTGTTTGCTCAGGCCAGGAAAACACAAAGTCCACAGCTCTGCACATGCAGCTGCCCCTTGGCTGGGCTGGGAGCCTGGGTGCAGCATCCCTCTCCTGCAGGGAGCCCTTGCTGGAGCTGCAGGGCTTTAAAGTTTGACACAAAACATCCTGGGGTTCTCTGAAAGAAAGAAAGAAAGGTGAACCCTACTGCCATTTTTCTTGGAATAGAGAGCAGATCTCCCCCGTTCCTGGGGGCTGGGTGATCCCACCTGGGTGGCAACTCGGAGGTGCCTGGCTACTGTCCTTGGCAAATCTGTGCCTGTGAAGGAGCAGCCTTGGTGCCCTGGGGCTGGCATCTGTCAGAATGCTTTATGGCCTCCTGCAAAGGGCTCTGACACCACAGCAGCCACAACCAACGGGGAAGGAGCTGCTTCCCCAGTCCTGCTGAGCCCTTGGCATGAAGGAGAACAGGGTGGGAAAGTCACTGCAGCTTTGGGGCCATTTCACTGCAGCCTTTGGGGCCATTTCACTGCAGGCCTTGGGGCCATTTCACTGCAGCCTTTGGGGCCATTTCACTGCAGCCTTTGGGGCCATTTCACTGCAGCCTTTGGGGCCATTTCACTGCAGCCTTTGGGGCCATTTCACTGCAGGCCTTGGGGCCATTTCACTGCAGCCTTTGGGGCCATTTCACTGCAGCCTTTGGGGCCATTTCACTGCAGCTTTGGGGCCATTTCACTGCAGCCTTTGGGGCCATTTCACTGCAGCCTTTGGGGCCATTTCACTGCAGCTTTGGGGCCATTTCAGTGCAGGCTTTGGGGCCATTTCAGTGCAGGCTTTGGAGCCATTTCACTGCAGCCTTTGGGGCCATTTCACTGCAGGCTTTGGGGCCATTTCACTGCAGCTTTGGGGCCATTTCAGTGCAGGCTTTGGGGCCATTTCAGCAGGCTCGTGGTGCTGGGTGAGGCAGGTGTGGGCAGTGACACAGACAAGGTCAGGCACTGAAGGTGGTTTCCTCACCCTGGATCGTGGGGCTGGCCACAGGCTGGGACATCCTGGGGGATGCACATCTTGCATTCTGTACTCCAGGAGAACTGGAGCTGAGCTGTGTAAACAATCCTTGTGAAGCAAAGCAGAAATACACAGTGCTTGCTTACAAACCACAGTTTGCTTGGAAAAGGTTCTGGATTTCCCCCCCACCACGAAGCTCCTGGGATGTTTATAAATAAATGCTCCCCTCTGATTCCTTTCTGAGGATCTGTCTGTTGTTTTGTGGGGCAGACCTCAGCTCACCTACGTGCTGCTGTGCACAGCAGCCTGGCCTTATCGACCCTGGGGCAATTCTCTGGCTCCCTGCCTGTGTACTCAGCTTTCCCGCTGAGCACGCGGCCCTTGGCATCGGAGACCTTGGGATTTTGCCTCCCAGAGTCACAACAACCTTGGGAGAATTGGGGCTGAGGCTGAAACAAAAGATTGGTGGAGAAGCTCACCTCTCAGTATAAAAGCAAGTGCTTCAAGCATTTCTCCTCTAAATCATGGCACTGAGGCTCCATCTGGAGAAAAGCCCAGGCATGGGAAAGGTCAGAAGTAGGTACAAGAGTTGATCTGGTGTGTCCAGCTCTCCTGGAGGTATGGAGTGGCTTCAGGTGGCTGGGTCGGGCATCAGCTCATCCTGCTGGAATTGCACAAAGGACAAAATAAGTGGAGGATTTTATTTCACTGTTGTCTCCTGGAAACATACTCCCTGTGTAACTAGGAAGGACTACATTTAAATATTCGAAATTTCTCTTTTTCCTCCCTTTTCACTTCCTCCTTTGTTTTTTGAATTGAAAAATGTCTAGATTTCCAGTCAAAATAATTGAGTGAAGATGAAGGGAAAATTCCCAACATCTGTGTGACCCAACAGTCGTTCTTGTGCTCCTCAGGAGACAGAGTTGGCTTGGGTTAGGTGTGAAGAGGGTGGTGTTGTTTAACCCTGTGTGTCCCTGTCCCTCAGCTGATCACAGAGGCCTTCAGCCACCACAGCAAGCTGGTGGTGGTGTTTAACCCCTGTGTCCCTGTCCCTCAGCTGATCACAGAGGCCTTCAGCCACCACAACAAGCTGGTAGTGGTGTTTAACCCCTGTGTCCCTGTCCCTCAGCTGATCACAGAGGCCTTCAGCCACCACAGCAAGCTGGTGGTGGTGTTTAACCCGTGTGTCCCTGTCCCTCAGCTGATCACAGAGGCCTTCAGCCACCACAGCAAGCTGGTGGTGGTGTTTAACCCCTGTGTCCCTGTCCCTCAGCTGATCACAGAGGCCTTCAGCCACCACAGCAAGCTGGTGGTGGTGTTTAACCCCTGTGTCCCTGTCCCTCAGCTGATCACAGAGGCCTTCAGCCACCACAGCAAGCTGGCGCAGAAGGAGCGCAGGGAGAAGAAGGCGCGGCTGGAGGCCGAGCGGCGCGAGAAGGCCGAGCGCGCCGCTCGCCTGGCCAGGGAGCAGCAGGCCCGGGACTGCCAGCAGCCCGGCGAGCCGCGCATCAAGGAGCTCACAGACGAGGAGGCAGAGAGGCTGCAGCTCGAGATCAACCAGGTGAGAGCCGTCAGGTGTCTGCAGGTGCAGCTTTGTCCTCCCCGTGGCTGCGAGGGGTTGCAGCGGCTCAGGCTTGCTCTTCGGCCAAGATCTTCCCCTTGGCAGGGCCTCTCTCCTGTAACTTTTCTAAGGGCTGAAAGTTCCGTGTTTTCAAAGTGGGATGCAGTGAGTGGTGCTCTTCAGCTGGAGCTGAAAGGCTGAGGCCATCTAGTGCCAGCTCAGGAGGTGACACCAAGTGCCAGCTCTTGTCTGAGCGTGTTCCTGCTCTTCTCTTTTCAAACAGAAGAAAGAGGCACAAGGGCAGGGTAACAGTGTCCCAGTGAAACCCTCGGAGGAGGAGGGTGAATCTTCAGATTCCAACAAACAGGTAAAACTCGTGTGGAGATACTTGACATGTATAAAATGGTTTGGGTTGGAAGGGACCTTAAAGCTCATACCACTCCACCCTCTGCCATGACACCTTCCACTACACCGGGTTGCTCCAAGCCCTGTCCAAAATACACACTTTGAAAATACAAATGAGAAAATTTGGCTTTAAAAATACATACTTAATTCCTAAATGTGCCAGTACAGAGGGCTTTTGGGTTTTTTTCTTGTAGTCTTGTTTTACCAGAACCAGCTATTAATTATGGAGCTAAATTTAAGTGGATATAGAATGCAAACAACTTACCTGCAATCCTTATAAGACCTAAGAACTGTTGTTACAATGGAAACTGGAAAAACTTCTTTCTTTACACTTGAATTGCTTAGGGAACAGATGATGAAGAGGAAGATGAGAAGGATAAAGGAAAACTTAAGCCCAACTCTGGCAATGGAGCTGACCTTCCAAATTATAGATGGACACAGACTCTTTCAGAATTGGATGTAAGTAGTGCTATATGACCAGGATCTGAGGAATCTGAGACAGGGAATAAGAGCAGGTGCTGGTAAGAGGTGAAGCCAATTCCCTGTGTCTCAGTTGCCTCTGGAAGTTTGTTGGAAACAGCAATGTTTCAATAGCTGGCAGAGAGCTTGGTAACTCAGTAAAATTCCCAGGAGTTGTAGTTGTCCAAATTTTGGTCTTGTTTTAACCAGGCATCAAAATCTGCTTCCCTTTTTACGGTCCCTTCCTCTCACCTCCTGCTCACTCAGTACCTCAAGGAAAAGCTCAGTCCCTGCTCTGTCTGGCTCTGATGAAACCAAGGCAGGAAGGCTTGGAACAGCAGCCTGGGAGGGTAAGGAGGAATCTCCCTGCCCAGCTGCTCACATTGCTCCTTTTTGCTGCAGCTGGCTGTCCCCTTCAAGGTGAGCTTCAGGCTGAAGGGCAAGGACGTGGTGGTCGATATCCAGAGACGCCGCCTCAAGGTCGGCCTCAAGGGCCACCCTGCTGTCATCGAAGGGGAGCTCTTCAATGAGGTCAAGGTGGAGGAGAGCTCCTGGCTCATCGAGGACGGCAAAACAGTCACCGTGCACCTGGAGAAGGTAAAGCAGGGTGGGCTGGCAGGAGCCAGGCTTGGCTGCCTCTTGTGGGCTCTCAGCTGAACCAGGGCCACCGTGGTTGTCCTGGGCAGTGTCAGTGGTGCCACTGCTAGTGGGCTGTTTAAGTTCCTCCATCTTCAGCCTAATTTTATGCTCTTCCATGATACCCAGTGTATTTCTCAGCAGTTGAGGAGAAGCTGGAAGGAAATCAGTCATTTTAATGTTGTCTTTTAGTGTGTTTTGACATCTGTTGGTGACATGAAAATCCAGGGACAGACCTCCTTGTGTCTCTTCTTGTGTCCCCTCTGGGCCTCTCCAGGTGGTTTGTTGTAATCCCATTTATGTCATGCCAAACGGGACATCTGACATTCTCTCAGATCTCCCAGCTGTGAAAACTTATGCTGCCTAAAGTAGTTTGAAACAAAAATACCCTTTCTCTATGTTCAGATTTTACTGATATTTAGAAAACTGTCAAATAAAGTTTGATTCTATATTTTTTTTTTCCTGTGACTGAGACTTAAAAACCCTAGAACAAGTCCAAGAAAGATAAACTGGTTTTGCTTCCTCGTCCTCTAGATCAACAAAATGGAATGGTGGAACAAACTGGTCTCCACAGACCCAGAAATCAACACCAAGAAAATTAATCCAGAGAATTCAAAGGTAAGAATTCTTCTGTTTTATGGGACAAGGCCTGCTCAGGAATTACCTCAGTTGGGCCCAGAGTTGTTCCAATCTGGATCTTGCTTTCAGTTGTCAGACCTGGACAGCGAAACTCGCAGCATGGTGGAGAAGATGATGTATGACCAACGACAGAAGTCCATGGGCCTGCCCACCTCTGATGAACAGAAGAAGCAGGATATTTTGAAAAAGTGGGTGCAGCTCATTCCTTTGCATGGCTTTGCCTTCCTCTCTGGCACAAATAAGGGAACAGCAGCTTGGCCTTCAGTCCTAGCCATGCTCACGTCTGCACATCCCTGTATTGTTGGCCAACCACCAGTGTCTGTAAAAGCCTGTGGGGGTAGAAAGCTTAGTGGGAAAATCTGAGATAGCCTAGCCCTGGAATTGTCTTAATCTGCTGATTCCAAGTCCAGAAGGCACGTTTGGAACTGGAGGTGCCATCTCTGCTGAACTTTACCATGGTCTTGATTGGTGTCTAATCTCCCTCGGTAGCCAGCTAATCACCCCTCCCTCCCTCCCTGCACTTGCTGCCAGACAGTTGTCCCCAAGCCACTTTTATGGCTTTATTGCCCTGTTTGGCATAAATGCACTGTGGCAGAGAAATGATTCCTGGAGCTCCCAAGGCCATTTGGGAAGGTGTGGAGGCAATTCTGGGTCACACAGCCTCTTCAGCAAGTGCAGCCCCACACCTTATCTCTGGGTGAAGGATTACTGTGGCTGACCTGACTCCTTGCCTCCCTTGGCATTATCTGTAGTGCCAAGGTTTCTCTGTGGAGCTGAGTGGGGCTTGAGCAGAGCAGAGACCAGGCTTCCCTGGTGGTCAGTGGGATGGGAAGCACCCTCTGCTCCTGGGAAGCCACAAGCAGGACACCTCGCTGCCAGGGCCACTTGTTTGGTGCTCTGGAAGCTGACAGAGGATGGAGAGGAAGTTTAGACTTTGTCCAGGGCAAAGGCAACTCAGTGACACCCATGTGGGTGCTGATGTCTGCCAGTGGAGCTGTCCTGGCTGCCAAACAAGGACATGATCCTCACAGCACAGATGGCCCTGGAAGTGGAAAGTGGAAACGCTGTGGGGGCGTTCCAGGGGAAACCCTGAGATGGGAACACAGAGGAGACCAAGCTGCCCTGACTTGCTCGGTGTGTGTGAGTCCCCACGGGGCTGTGATGTGGTGAGTCCCTTGGGGAGCAGAGCAGAGCAGCCTCTGTGTGCACTGGGCACTCCTGGGCACAGAGCACTGCCCTCAGAGCTTCCTGATGTGGCAACCTGAGTCCAGATAGTCCCTGGAAAGTGTCCCTGTCCATGGCAGGGGGTTGGAACAAGATGATCTTTAAAGTCTCTTCCAACCCACACCATTCTGTGACTCCCTCTGCTGGGACTGCAGTACATTTGGAATCTGGTGTGAAACCAGACACCTCTGGTCATGTCCTCCCTGAGATTTTACTGTCAGAGCACTGGGGATATTCCCCATATTCCCAGTAAAGCTGTCAGGCTGGAGCTGCAGCCTAACCTGCCTTCACCATCCCCCCTCTGCCCCACAGCCAGTGTGGCTGCTGCGTGTCCAGCCCAGAGGCAGCAGTGGAGGGGTGTGTTTGATAATTAACAGCTCCCGTGTGTCTGGGCCTGCTGACCTGCTGGGCTGGCAGGAATGCTGCTCCCACTGACCCCAGGAAAAGGTGTTTGTAGGGAAAGTCCAGGGAATGTGTCCCAAGGAGCTCAGCAGAACCTTCCCTGCTGTGGAGGGCGTGGGGTTGTAGCAAAACTGCACCGTGCAGGAAGCAGAAACCCTTCCCTCCCCAAACAGCTGTTTGGCTGCTGCTGACTCACCTCAGCTCTTGTCTTTGTTTTCCTTGCAGGTTCATGGAACAGCATCCAGAAATGGACTTTTCAAAGGCTAAATTCAACTGAGCTCTCCCCCTTCCCCCCCTCTTTCAGTCAGCCTGTTGAATGGGGCAGGATATGTATGGTTGGATATTCCTCACCTTGGGCAAGTAAAACTTCAGCATCCCCCACCCGAGCTTGCTGTGGAGGCACCTGCTCGGTGCCCTCAGTGTGCTGGGAGCAGCAGGCAGGGCCCCAGAGCAGCTCCAGACAGAGCCACCTGCCACAATTCCCAAAGGGCAGCGAGGAGACAGGGAGGGCTTAGAGCAAAAAGGGTGTTAGGGCTGAGAGAGCCAGACCTGAGAGGTTTTGGGATAAATCCTTAAGGTGTTGCTTCGCTTGCCTGGGCTGCTCCGCGCTGCTCGTGCGCCCTTTGCCACTGGCACAGGTACTCCTGAGCTCTACTCCCTCCTGCTCTCTGTCAAAACAAGGGTCAGTTTATTTTGTAAAAGAAATCCTTTTCTGCCTTCTTGGGAAGGGAGACTAGCAGTTGAAAAGCACAGCTATTGCAGTGGAGACAGACCCTGCTTCTCCTTGCTGCTGCTCCTGTTTGTGCCAGAAGTGGGACAGCTGGAGCACCCTGGGGCTCCCTGCACAGCTGCAGAGGCCAGCCTGCTGTCCTGGAGCAAGGAGAGGCCGGAGAGTCCGTGGCTGTGGGTGGGAGGGGGTGTGGGGGGCGTTGGGGATGCTGTTGTTGCTGGGAGTGTCTCCTGCCCCTTTCCCAAGAGCCTCTCTCCCGGGCGTCGCCGCGCTCTGGGCGAGCTCCCGCTGACGAGGGGCATCACTCTGCATGTTCCTGTCTTTGTTCAGCCTGCAGTGCAACATAAAGGAAAACAAGTGGAATCTCTCAGGCTGAGCGTGTGGTTTCTCTGGCAGAGGGGATCTGGGATCCAGGCTGGGAGGAAGAAGGAGGGGGTGCGGGGGGGGCTGTGCCTGTGCTCCCTGCAGCTGCCTGTGAATTCCTCTCGTGCTCCCAGCTCCGGGCTCTCCCTCCCTCAGGAGTAGCAGTGGGAGCTGTGTCTCGCTCAGGAGCGCTGCTGAGCCCCATTCCCACCTTAAAGCCCAGCGTGGCTGCTCCAGGCTCTGCTCTGCACAGAGCAGCACGGGACCTCACCAGGAAAAGCCACCCTTGCCCCAGGTCTCCTTTATGCCGAGCTCGTCAGGAAATCCTGGGCTCTATCCCAGATCCCTGCTGCTGTGGCTCTTCCCTCTGCCTCCCCCAAACATTTCCACCTCCTCCCCGAGGGATGGGCACAAACGGCTGAAAATCCTCTTTGGGCAAAGTCCAGCACCTGGCGTGGTGGGGTTGTTTTCAGAGCACTGTTTGCATGAAGTCTCTGAGTTTTACAGACTCGTGGGGTTAAAAAGCAGCCCCCACCCAGCAGAGCAGTGACCTTGAGGGTGAGCAAGGACCCAGACTGGGGCAGCTGCCTCTGGACTTTTCTGGCCTGGATCTTCCTGCCTGTTTGTCTTACAGATCACCTACACAGATCACCTGCCTTCACCCACACCCACCTGCCTGCCTGTGCTTTGGCCCTGGCATCTCCAGTTTTTGTAAAAAAAGTTGAACTATGCTGGATTTGAAGGTTTTAGCCCCAGAATGAGCTGCCTGTCTGCACTATCCCTGTTTTGTGGGACAGGTGAGCTGGGAGGGCTGAGCTGCTCTGGGGTGTGATGAGCTCCACCCCGTTCTCAGCTCTGTCACTGAACCCCAGGGAAGCTGGGCAGAGGTTTTGGGAGGCAGGAGTGTCGGTGGGAGAACGGGGCCATGCCCGGTGCCCTGCCCCGGGAGGAGGTGAACGCCCGGGCCGTGTTTGTGAACCAGGCTGATCCCAGAGCTGCCCCTGGACTTGGCCCCCTGGGCCAGCGGAACAGGAGGTGTTCCACCGCCGGCCTCGTCCTCTGCAAACACCCCGGCCACCACTGTGCCAGGCCAAAGGGAGCTGGGAGCACCCTTCTGCTTCCTAAGGCAGCTTCCCCTGGGATAAACCCTGCTGGGTCCGAGCAGCTGCTCGAGGATTAAGGAATGCAGAGCCCCACCTCAGTCTGAGTCCCTGGAGACCTCGGAGCGTGGCCTTGTCCTCGTGCCCACGGCAGGGAAATGCAGCAGCAGGATCCACCCCGTGCACACACACCCTGTGTGGTGCCCCAGCCCCAGCAGAGCGGGAAGGGCGGTGCTGGACAGGGACAAGGACAGGGACAGGTCACCAAGGTCCCTCTGGCTCCATACCTGCGCCAGGTCACCTGGAGAAGCCGTTTCGGTGCTGCCACCAGCCGGAGGGCAGAGCCCGCAGCTCCTCGCCTGCCTCTTACCTCACCTTCCCCACTTCCCTCCTGTAAAAGCAAGGCCTTTGCAGGCACAACAGCCTCTGCAGAGCTTTCTATAGGGTACAGTTTCCCCCAGTCATTTGGGTTTTTTCCTTAACAGCAGTTCCTGGCTTAGCTTTTATTAATAAATATTGCAGCTCAGAGCATTTGGGAAATATCCCAGACTCCAGGACTGCTTTGGGAAGAGCAATGGAACAGCATAACCCCGAGGAAGGGAACAGGAACAGCGAGTATTGGATGTTACTGTGTCGTTTTAGGAGGAGCCTCAGCTGCTCTGTTACTGCAAGGGCCAGGCTGTGAGGAATTAGGGTCCATCCATCTGCTTCCTAATGTCTGAGCCACACTGAAATAAAGAATTCAGCAGCTCAGGGTGGGGATGTGCAGAGGAATTTCTTTAACACTCCTGCAGCCATTCCCTGCAGAGCTGCTGATCCCAGGGGACCGTGGGCAGGGGGACAGCTCGGGCTGGGCAGGACAGGGATCCCTCTGAGGGCACAGCACAGCAAGGACCCACACAGTGGGAGTGCCTGGAGACTCCTGGCAAAACCAAGCCAAATAAAACCAAACAATGTCTTCAGGAAAAGCCAGGTGCTGAGTCAGGCTCCCAGAAGGAAGTACCTGTGTGAGAACACCTCCACAGGTGTGTGGCCAGGTAAAGGCTCTCGTGTTTGTGAGGTCTCCACTTGGGCAACCCCATCAGCTCGCTCAGCAGAACACTCAACACTAATGCCCAGAGCAAAAACCACTGCAGCAAGAGCCAAGACAGCTCCATCCACAGCAAACAACTTCTGCAGACAAAAACCCCATGGACTCATCCCACGTGTGGATATGAGCAAGGAAACCCAAGCCCATGCAGCAAACTGGGAAGCTGCTGAACACAACTGGGCTGACAGGCCCCACCCAGCTGGTCTGAGGGCTCCAGACACAAAAACAACCCCAGAGACCCTTCCCAGCCGAGAGAAGGCAGCATTTACCTGTTCATGGCTCTGAAATCCTCCCAGGAAACACATCCTGGTCCTGGGCACCAGCGGGAAACCCCCCAGGGCACCGCCCAGCCCCTGCCCAGGAGGGCGAGGGAAGGTAATGGAGCCCTGCAGGTTATCCTGGGATTTGTACTGAAATTGGGAAGTGCAGAACTGGTCCTTCAAGTCACAGGGTCAGAGGCTGGGCCACCCTCCATCCCTGGATCCTGTGGAGCAAACCCCACATTTGCTACCGCGAGCTGGTGACATCACAGGACAAGCTGGGAATTCTCCCCCCCAGGCTCAGCTTTTCCAGAGCTCAGTTCCAGCATCACTGCCCAGGGAAGGTCCAGGTTTCCCTGCACAACAACAAACACTTCCCCAGAGGCTCCTCCATCTGCAACCAGACACCAACCTGGCATTCAGGATCCCCCTGGAGCTACCAAAGGGATGAAAATGTCTTTGTCCATCTGGGACTGCAGGAATCAGCAACCCCCACCCCAAGCTGATGAAAACAGGAATGTAAAAGTCACAGCACAGTAAAGAGCACAACTTTTACTTTATAAAAAAGACCAAACCAAAACATTTAAGGCCAATGAGTGCAAAAGAATCCCATAAAACACCACAGGTGAACCAGCTTCAGGGACCATTGAGTTGAGTCTTCCTCTTAGTGAGTTTCTGGGGAGCTTGGATTTTTTTTCTGCTAGTTTAATGCCCAGATGCTCACTCTTCATACCCAGACTAGCCACTAAAAACGTGTATTTGCTCTGTACAGTGACTGCAGCTCACCCCTGGTGTCCAGCACAGCCCACAGAGCTGTGTCAGTGTGACCCATGTGACACCTCAGCGCACAGCTTTGAGGAAATTTGTCCAAATAACAAAGTACAAACCCATGAGAAGCAGAAGCCAAGCAGGTCCCTCAGGATGGGCAGCATTCGGAAGGAGGTGACCTCACACAGCTCCCCTGGGAGTCCCAGCCTGGCCTTGCTTCAGGTCTTTTCCTTGTATAAACTCGACTTCTCATAAACCAATAGCTTTAAACACAAAGCAGGGAGGGGAAGCCAAATCCAAGGCTCAGTCCCTTCCCTTTATCTTTGAACTATCTCTCTCTGTCAGTGTCTCCAGGTGTGGTCTCAGTAATGCCCCTGATTTCTGGAAGCACACTCTGAAAACAGCCAGTGGTTTACAGAAACAGGCTCTAACAGGGACTGAACTGTCCATTTCAAAGGGCTTTGGCCTTTTAAAGAAGCCTGAGAGCTTGTGACAGGAATTAAATCCTTCCTCCCCACCCAAACCTCTGAATAGCAATCACAAACTATAAAATAAAGGCACATTTCAGTTCAATTAAGGCACATTCCAGTCCAACTGAGGCACAAAACCATGGTCCACACCGAAGCCCAGGGCCTGTTTGGGCTTCCCTC
Source organism: Urocynchramus pylzowi (assembly GCA_013397555.1). Taxonomy (NCBI): domain Eukaryota; kingdom Metazoa; phylum Chordata; class Aves; order Passeriformes; family Fringillidae; genus Urocynchramus; species Urocynchramus pylzowi. Next base: position 50,095 of record VZRH01005218.1, read on the forward strand.
TCCCCAAAATCCAGTGAGTGTGTTTATCCTATGGCTGGTAAATTCAATGAAGCGTTTTCTGTTCATGTCCAAGGGCACCCAAAGCTCCAAACAAGTCCCATGGCTTGATGTGTTTACTTTGTGATCAACAACCAAGTGGCAACACCACAGATGCAGCTTCCTCCTGCTGCAGCCCTCCAGGTCAGCTGGCACTGAGCCCTGGGGACAGCAGTGCCCATCTCCTGGCTCCCACTGCCTGCCAGAGAGCAGCAAAGGGAAGGACAAGGTGCTGAGTGCCCACAGGGAAAGGCAGGACCAGCAGTGCCTCACAAACCCTCTGCTGACACTCTCAGGAGCCTTTCCTTTTGAAGCAAACCGAGGCATTTGAAGGGATTTTTTTAGCAGAACAGTCCAACAGCCCAGTTCTGAACCACACAAAGTCAGGAGTCAATCAAGTGCTCCCCTCACCTGCCACAATCCTGCTCCAGGCTCTCCCAGGAAACACGGAGGGCTCAGCAGGAGTGAGGAGAGCTGCTGGCAGGCAGGTCAGTGTGTGCTCCTGGATTCCAGCAGGCTGGCAGAGCTCCTGAAGGGGCAGCCCAGCAGCCATCCCAGCCCCCAGCCCTGTCTCAGGAGATGAGCCAAGAGCCAAATGAAAGGAACCATATAAACCTGAACCTTCTCCTCAGGCAGCAGGAGGTGACACCAAGGCTCAGCAGGGAAAGGCAGACCTGACTACTGAAAACACCATGGGTAGGAGACTTTGGGTTTGTGGGACCAACACAGGCACTTTAAATAGAGATTTGGGTCCCTGCAGAGCAGGATCTCAGCCTGCACCTCAACATCAGCACCAGCACAGAGACACCACACAGTTATTCCCTATCCAAGTTCACTTAGGCAATGGCAGGAAGCAGAACTATACAACAGCTCCTCAAAGCAGGGAAAGGGCTGAGCCACTGAGGCTGCTGGAGCTACATGTGATTTATAGAAATCACCGAGGCACAAGTTAGCTGCTACTTCCTTGTCCATCTTCTCCTCCCTGGGCACACATTCCACCTCCCAGGTTCATTAGCTCCGCAGTTTGCTTCCTTGGTTGTCCAAAAAAACCAAAATATCCAGTGAAATTCAGACAGCAGGAAGAATCTGGCTTCAATAAGGATCAGGGTAGACTGGAGAAAAAAAAACCCTCAAGCATGGCACAGCTCACTCCACATGGGAGGAGGAGGAGGAGGATTGTGACTGCAGCAAAGGCCTGGAATGCCTCCCTGCTGCTCGGGTCCTTTAGCAGTACACCTGGAGCAGAGGTGCCCCCGACGAGTCAGTCTCTGTGTCCTGGAAAGAGGAATCTCTGCTGGCTGGAGAGCCTTGGGGAGGAAAGAGAACAGACAGTGCCATTAGCCCAGGGCAAGCACAGCAACCTGGCAGTGGGGAAGCAGCTGCCACAAAAGGCTTTGTGTACCATGAGGGAGGAGAAAGCCACACAAAGCCACGGCAGGGAACAGCCCTGCCTGCATTGCAGCCATCTCCCAGGACAGAGCTGCTGGGCAGGAGGAAACTTGTCTTGTAGCCCTGGGCTGCTCTTTGGGAGGACAGAGCTCGGGGCAGCCCGTCACTCTTGCCTACTTCCCTTTTGCACAGTTCCTTTTGTTCCCAGACTCACCCAGCTGTGACCTCTGGCAGTCACACCCCAAGTACAGCCCCAAACTTTGTCAAGGTACAGAGAAACGGAAAGCTCTCAGGTCAGCTGCTGTGCAAGGACAGGGAACGTACCACGCTTGGATTTCACCCTTTTCAGAAAGATCCACCAACCCAGGGAGTGTCTGAGCTCCATCACCCCCAAAGCCCAGGAGAACTGAGGGGAACCTGAGCAGCAGGGTCAGCTCAGCCTTTGTGGAGGAGAGGACACACAGCAGGGGAGGTGCAGGGCTCTCCTTGGCAGCCGGCCCAGGCAGGGGCGTTACCTGCGCTGCTGTGCCGCCTCATGTTCCTGGCCAGCACATCCGCCGGGGTCTCCTCCGAGATCTGCACGGCCAGCTCTGCAAGGGAAACCAAGAGGGCCTGAGACACTCAGGAGGATGTAAAGGATGACTCAGCACTGAGGATCCCTGTCAGGGAACAGGACAGGCAGAGTCTGGCTCTTCCCATCGCTTCCGCCATTGTCTGGATAGTCTGAGCTGTGTCCTTAAATCCCAGGAGCAGCCTCTCTGCTAATCTGGGAAGCACAACACCCACACGGCTTCCTCTGGTACTTCTGGATATCTCCTTGCTCCCACACACAGCTTTTCAAGGTTTTTCTACAACAAACTCTGCTATAACCTGCTCTGGAGCTCAGACACTGGAGGCTGCTCCCGCAAGGAGGAAGAAGCAGAAGCACTGGTGCTGTGGAACAGCCCCTCCCTCCTCCTTGCAGGGATATTCACTGTGTGGAGGAGGCCTGGGCTCTGAGGACACCCTGTCACCAGAGTCTAAGGGTGGCATTAGCCAGGCAGCACACGGGAGAGAGCCAGCTGAGTAACTGGACATCCTCGGGCACGAGCAGCTCGTCTGGTCCTACCAGTTCAGTTTGACTCACTGTTTTTCTGCTTCCCTTAGATGAGCACAGGCAGAAGCAGCAGCAGCACAAACCCATCTATTGCTCAGCCCAAACCTCATGGGCAAGGAAAGACAGGCTGAAGAAAGCCACAGCACAGGGAGGAGGGCGAGAAGCAGAGCTCTCCACTCACACACCCCAGCACACACCCACTGGGCACTGCCCAGCTTCCAGCCCCGCTCCAGTGCCACAGCTCCGTGGCTGTGGTGACAGCACCCTCCCGCAGCAGCCAGGGACCCCCGGGACCCCCGTACCGTCCTGGCTGATGACCATGGACTCCAGCATCGTCTCGTTGCCGCTGTCGGGCGCGGTGGCCCGGCCGGACGTGTCCTGGTGGCCCTGGCCCTGGCCCTGGCCGCAGATGTGCGGCCGCACGCGGCTCTTGCGGGTGCTGATGCGGATGATGCCTCGCACCAGCCGGCACTCGGCGTCCTGCTCGTCCAGGTTGTAGTCCTGAGTGATGCTGTTGATGAGGTCCGAGATCTTGTTGGTCTTCTCCAGGAAGACAGTGTCCGAGGTGCACTTGGCCAGCTCGTCGATCTGGTGCACGCTGAACAGCTCCGTGAGCTTCTTGAAGATCAGCACGTCGATCTGCCTGCTGGACATGGAGCCGTTCAGCTCGCTGATGTCCACGTCGGACTCGTGGAAGGAATAGTACTCCTCCGAGCTCCGGTGGCTGCTGGGGAGCGGTGGCTTTTCTATGCTGTTCCTGAAGGGCTTCTCCAGCAGCTCCTTGCAGCAGGAATCAGATTCCAGGTGGTGGTTGGTGTTCCTGTTTGGATAGACAGGGATGCCCTTCAGCTTCACGTCTGGGTAACTGAAACTGCTGCCCATGCTGGACTTTTTGATCTGGTTCCCGTTCTTCTCAGCTGGAGAGGTGTTGGTGGGGCTGTTTGGCAGCCGCCCGTTGTAGTCTCCGTTCTTCCCATCGTCTGTGGAGGTCTCGGCGGGCCCTGGGTAGGGAATGCAGACACTGCAGTCCTGGAAGCAGCCCCCACACGTCACTATGCAACAGAAAACAGCCTTGTACGTGTTCCAGGCCTGAGACAGGGAGGAGCAGCAAAAGCTCTGGTTTGGGGGAGCCTCTGCCGTCCCAGAGATGAAGGTGATGGTCTCTGCCTCTCGGCCGTTGGGGTCTTTGAGCTCGGCCTTGCGCCCCTTCCTGTCCCGCATCTGCTGGGCCCGGCTGCGGCCGGCTTTGATCTCGGGCGTGGAGCCACTGAACACCTCCAGGCTGACATCCGTGTCCCTGGTGTCCCTGGCTGCCCGGGCCCGCAGGGGCACGGCCTCCTGGCAGGGCTGCTCCCGCTGCCGGGCGCTGCTCAGCTCGGGGGGCAGGCGGCTCCTCCGGCCCAGCATGGCTGGGCACTCGGGCACCTGCGGGACACAGAGGGTCAAACCACAGCAGTCCACCCACCAGCAGCCCCCCCAGCGAGCTGTCCCTCTGTCTGTCTGCACAGAGGGATCTGACAGCCAGAGACTCCCAAAGCCAACGCTGCAACGATTTTCGGGAATATTTCGCCTCGGGACTCGCGCTGCTCCCACCCGGGGCCCGCGCTCCGGGGTTCTCCCGCCACCCAAGCCTTGCTGCTTCCTTTGGGCAGATGCTTTAAAAGGGCTATTTTCACACATCAAAATCCCTGTAACCTTCAGAAGAGTTTCCTCCAGGCAGCTGGAAGAGGAGTCAGCTCCAGAGCAATGAAGGAGCAGCACAGCTGGAGGTGGAGCCACTGACAGGCTCCAAAGGGAAAGTATCTTTTTTTAAACAACTTCCCTTTGTCTTGCATTCCCCAGGATTAGGCTGGGCCCTGACAGCACTTATCCATTTCAAAACACATCGTGCCCAGGAGGAGATGACAAGCAATCCATCATTATGCAAGCTGCCAATTCCAGCTCCACGTTACTTGCTGCTATTTCAATTTAGAGGATTTAGCAATGACAGCATTACCAACACTAATGATTTTTGCCAGTCATGCTAAGGTCGGGAGATGTCAAAGGCTTCCCCAGGAAAACCCGATGTCTTCATCTGGATTAAGCAGAGGATCTTGTCAGCAAGTCGGTCTCAAATCACCCCTCATGGGAAGAAAACCTTTACAAAGCCTACAGAAACAGCAATCCCACAGCAGCCCGTGCTCAGCTGTGCCAGCACAGCTCCCCCAGCTCTGCAGGCAGGAGGGAACTGTTTTTAGTGTGCACTGTCACGTTCTCTCTGCACAGAGCCAACCTCCACACTTTGGCACGTTAATTCTCCCTGCTTTTAATCTTTTTGTTATCAAAGCTCAGCACGGGGTGATGTGAGGAAAGTCAGGTCAGGGCTGTCACTCTCCACTTCCACTGCTCTGCCTTTATCCCAGGCTGTGGTGGGTCCCGGAATTCTCCATGGTTTCCAGGCTTGCACCTCCAAGAGATCCTTTTAAATACTAATTAGGGTAATTAATAAGCAGTGAGAGCCCAGCCATAGTGTAAGTGTTGTAGGGCTGTCCTTGTTGTTTTACTATGGGCTTTCTATAGGGCACTTCAAGCATGAATAAATAAATCTGTCAGACCTTGTTAGAGCATTGCCTCTTTTTCCCTGGTTTTTAAACCAATAGTCACATTTTCCCCACAAAGAAACAGGCCCAGACTGAAAGCCAGGCAGTTACAGCACACCACTGCTTTCCAGGAGTATTTTGGCTCTGTTACCTTATGAAAATTCATCCCAGGAGCTCCTTTTGCACATTCCTGGGCAATATGCAAAACAAAAAGCCCCAGATGCTCCAATTTCAGTGCAGAGCAGGCAGAGCTCCCTCACCTCAGCGTGCAGAGTTTTGACTGCTTTCACTTCAGAACAAGTCAGTGGTTTTTCCCCTCAACTTTCTCATTCTTGCAATGCAGTTCAAAATTTAAAAACAGACTGAAAAAACCATGAAGTGAAAAGAAAACATTTGAGCTGAACTGGGAACTGCTTACTGGGATGTTTCTTTTCATTCCAAGGCCTCACTGAGAGACCCAACATCTGCCCTGCACAGCAACCCTCCTTTCTATAACAAGAGACAATATTCTGGGATTTCAGAGCACCTGGGACAGAGAGGGGAGCACCATCTCAGCTCCAAGGAAAAGACCTGCAGGCACAGGTGTCAGAGACACCTCTGGGCTCGCCCATTCCCACCACAGCTCACCCTTCTGGGACCTCTGGACCACATGGAAAAGCTCCTCAGGAGCAGACAGGAGACAGCCCCTCGACCCAGCAGCTTCCCCAGCGCAGAACGGGCTGGGCCAAAACCCCCAGGCATAAAGGAATGCTCAGACCAAACTCCACATCCAAGAGTTACTCACACGATGGCTGGGAGCCTCCTCTGCTCTCACACAGGCTCTGGGAGTGACTGCAGATCCCTCCAGAGAGCCTCAGCATCTGCTCCAGAGGAGCCAGGAAGGAGCCACAAAGGGTTTGCAGGACTCAGAGTTAGCCAGGGTCTAAGATCTTCATTGTTCAGAGGGCGGGATTTCCTTGGAAAGTTTCAAAGGAGCTCAGTTAAGTTGTGAATCCCCTGGACAACATCACATCCATCCGACAAGAACCACGCTGCTGGCAGCCAGGGAATGTCTCCCCAATTCAGGAGACAGCATTTGCACACTGATGCAGCTTCCTGAACTCTGTGGAAGCACACTCAGCTGGGAAGTGTCCTAAGGAGCCCTGCCAGGAGCTGGAAGGGCTCCTGCTCCCACTGCTCTGCTGGCAGCAGGGGGGATGGAGATCCCGAGCCAGGGTAAATGTGGATCCCTGTGGATCCCTGTGGATCCATCATCCCCCTCTCTGGGACAGAAACAACCTGCCCAAGAACTGCCTCATGCCAAACCCTGCCCTGTGCCCCTGGCCCGAAACACCTGCCCTGTCCCAGGTGACAACCGCGGGGCAGGCTAACAAAGTTTAACCCTTCTCCCTCCCAGACGAAAGGGAAGGAAAAGGGGAGACCCACCTGGGCACCAAACGGAGCTCCCCCTGCCTACCTTGGGCCCCCCGCACGTCCTCCAGGCGGGGGTTTTGGGGAGAGCAGGAGCTGGCGGCAGGAGCAGCCAGACCCATCCCCGCCCGTCCTGCTCTGCCCAGGCTCCCACCGCGCCCCCCTCCGCTTTCCAGCCCTGGGAACCAGAGCCGACCCCAGCGGGGACCGGGGAGAGCCAAACCCCGGAGAGCTCCGGCCGCTCCAGCCTTGCGCAGGGCCGGGCCGGGAAGGGACAGCGGGGACACGGAGCGGGGACACGGAGCGGGGACACGGAGCGGGGACACGGAGCGGGGAC
>VZRH01005218.1:70031-85976 GCA_013397555.1 Urocynchramus pylzowi
GGGGGGTGTCCGGGACAGGAATTCGGGGCAGGGACCCCGCGCTCCGCGGCCCCCGCACGGGCGGCAGCCGGGACACTGCGCTTTGTTTCGGAGAATAAAGTTAGCGCTGTTACTCAGCCGGCCGCTATTCCAGCAATTCCTGCCTCCACTTTCGCTCGGCAGCGGGAAACATTCCTGCCCGGGGGCTGCCAAGAAAAACACGCACGGGAGGGACGCGCAGGGACGGGGCCGGCAGGGATGGCTGCGGGACCGCGGCTCCCGGGTGGGCACCGCAGCCCCCGGGTGGGCACCGCAGCCCCCGCTGGGATAGCGCCCCTTCCACCGCCCATAAAGCCCGTTCCCCTGGGGAGCACCAGCGTCCCATCCATCAACAGGGCTTCGGTCCCTCGGGGGACCAAGCAGCAGCCCGAGGATGCGGGACGAGGTGTGTCCCCTCCGTGTGTCCCCTCCGTGTGTCCCCTCCGTGTGTCCCGGAGGTGAAGCTTTGTCCCCGAGTGCCACCGATTTCCATGGAAAGTTTTGCCGATGCCAGCGGGGCTCCCCCACGGAGCCCTGGGTTTGTTTTCCCTGCCTGTTTTCAGCCCTTCCCTAGCGATAGGCGAAGCCAGCAGCCTGTCCCCGAGGTCCCCGTGTCCCCAGGAGCCGCCGTGTCCTTGCGCTATCGCTGCCAGCCGAGAGCTCTGATAACCCCGCTCCGGAGGGGAAGCAGCTGCCGGGAGGAGAAGCCGTGGCCAAATCCCACACAGCAGCACCCTGCTCCCGCAGCCGCTCCCGCTCCGGTGGGGCAGCCTCACCCCGGATTCCCAGCTCCCTTCCCGGCCGGGGGCCGTGGGACACGCGGGGGTCATCCCCCTCCCTCCTTTCCTGGGGAAGGGGCTCTCCCCTCTGCTCCCCGTCCCCAGGGAGATGCTGGCATCGCATGCTCAGCCCCTCCTCTGGAAAACCCGGAGAACAGCCGCCCCCTGCCTCCTGCACAGTCCCGGAGCTCCCTGGAAATCCTTGAGAGCACCAAACTCCAGCGGCTCCGAGCCGGCTGCCAGAGGGAAAGGCGGAGGGGCCAAACCCTGCCGGGGCTCAGAGGGAGGACAGGACCCCGGGAACGCCCTTTCCCAGCCCCGGGGACATTCAACAAACCCCAAAAGTCCATTCTCCCCGGGTCAGCCCCGCAGTCAGCCGAGGTTTGATCTGCAGCCCGGTGCAGCAGATGGAAAAGCTCCCGGTGAGGGTTTTGGATCAGGTCCTGGAGTTTCCCTCTGCTGCTGGGACACTCCGAGCCCCAGAGAGCTCTGCTCATCCTCCAAAGGGGATCACAGGGATGAATTCTCCCCACTCCCTTCTTCCTGAAAGCTGTTAAATCCTTCCTATGACCGGGAGTCAGAGTCTGAAGGCTGAGCCACAGATCACCAGCCTGGAAAGATCCTAAATTTAAACCTCAGCTGCACTGCGAGCTCCCAGGACCTCAACCCTCTGAGCTCCCATCACCTGCTCTGCCTTCAGCCCCAGATTTTAACCCAAATCCCCACTTTCTGCCAGAATTCCAGCCAAGATGAAGCTGTATTTCCACTGAAGAAGAGCTGCTGAGAGCTTTGCAGCAAAAGAAGAAGACAAGGACAAGTGTCAGAAAGGGGAATGGCTTTAAAGTGAGTAGGTTTAGATGGGATTTTAGAAGAAATTCCTCCCTGTGAGGGTGCTGAGGCCCTGGCACAGGTTACCCGTGGTGAGGGGTGGAATGAAAAGGTCTTTAAGGTCCCTTCCAACCCAAACCATTCCATGGTTCTGTGTCCCAAGCCCAGCCTGGGACACGCAGGGATCCATCTGGGGGGGAAACAGCCACATTATTCTCCTCCTACTGCCCTGGCTTTTCGAAGCAGGCAGCAGAATGCCCCCAAGGTCAGTTCAAAAGGTAAAAGCCTCACTTGGCTTTGCACAAGCGCAGGGTTGGCTGGGCCAACCTGAGTAGAGCCCATCCCAGGTGAAACAGCGCAATGTTCACACTCAGGGTGGGCTCTAGGAACCCTCCAGTTTCCCAGCTTGTAACTGCATTTTAACCCCAAGCCATTTCCACTGGCTCTGTCCCCTGCTGGGCTCTGATGAGCCCAAAGCCACGAACAAAAGGGCCCCAAAGGGCTGCAGCCTCCTGCTCTGCACACAGAGCCAAGGGTTGATGCAATCCCGAAATACCTGAAGAACAGGACACGGCAGGGGGGATTTATTTCTGCTCCAGCTGGGGCTGTCCAAGCCCAGGAGTCACTGGGAGAAATTCCAGCAGAGCCTCTGAGAGCAAATATCCCATTGCTGCTTTGGTTCTTGGGCTGGTTTGGGGCTGTTTGGGGGCGCAGGGGGTGCTGCACTGCTGGGCCGGGCTCAGAGGGGTGGGAAGGGAATTCTGGGCTCAGCTCAGCCCAAAGGAGTGTGCAGCCCGGGCACCAGGCTGGGCACAGGGCCCGTGCCAGAGGGGACCCAGGGGACAGCTTGGGCACAGCTGGGACACAGCTGGGACAGGGAAAGGCTGGGGCAGACCCCCGTGCTGGGGCAGGCAGCTGGGGCACAGCACAGGGACACCCGTGTCCTTATCTCAGCTGTCCTTATCACACCGGACACATCAGGAGCTGTGCAGGGGACGGGCACAGAGTGACCACAGAGTGACCACACACAGCTCCAGGGATTCGGGAGGAGCACGGGGGCATCACAAAGCACCCAGCGCCTCCTCCCCTCCCCCTTCCAGCCGTGTCCTGTCAGGGGACAATTAAAAGGTCTTCCCTGGGTGTGACACACGGCGTGGGGACTCCGGAGCAGCCCTGTCCGGTTCCCCACGCCCCTCCCGGGGCTGTCCTGCTGCAGGGGTGGCCCTGTCCTGCCCGGCTGTGCCACCAGGCCGGTGGAGCCGCCCGCCCCAGCCCCTGTGGCGAGGTGAGAGGACAATTCCCACTGGGGTGATGCAAGCTCCAGGAGGAGGAGGAGGAGGGGGCACCCTGTGGATCCAGGGGTGCTGGTGGTGCCAGCCCCGAGGGTGGCTGAGCTCTGCTGGGCTCTGTGCCCCTTCCCAATGCCCAAACCCTTGTGCTGGCATCGAGGCTCTGCCATGTGGCACCCTGAGAGCCCTGGACACCAGAGCCCTCCCCAAGCTGCAGTGAGGCCCAGAAGCACGTCCTGGGGCAGAGCAGGGCTGCCCCCAGCCCCAGGCTTCTCCTGCCCTGGCTGTGCTGCAGCCCCTCCTGTCACCCCCTGAATCCGGGGGTGCCCTCTGGGATTCTGTGCTGCCCGAGCTCCTTGGGTATCTCAGCCTCCTCCTCCTCAGGGCCAGGGAGGGGACAGGGACAGGGCCAGGCTCAGCAGTGACCACAGGCTCCTGCTGGCAGCTCCACCAGGGAGAAACCCGGGAGCAGGGGATGCAGCTTCCCCCACAGCAGTTGGGAACAAACACAGGCAGCTCCTCCCTGGGAGCAGAGAGGGAAAAACCATCCCAACACCCCTGACCCCGCAGCTCTGGGAGCCTGAGCTGGGAGCTGGGGCCTGAGACAGCCCCGTGCTCACCCCAGAGCTTTCTCAGGGCTGCTGGTGCCTTGGGGGAGGTCCGGGACAGGGGGGAGCAGTGGGGAGCCCCTGCCCCAGCAGGAAGGAGGGAAGGGAAGAGGCTGGAGCCAGGGAGGGGGCTAATGAGAGGGGGGATTTCCTCAATTACCGGATAATGCCGGTAATCCCGGCTTTCCAAGGTTTAGGGAGCGCCGATGAGCCTTCCTCCCACGCACGTGATGGTGAGTGAGGAGCAGAGCAGCTCCCTGCCTGCCCACAGGCACGAGCCCTGGCACCCAAACCCCTGAGCAGCCTCCCCTAAACCCCACAGGCTCCGCCACCAGCTGGCCCGGGGCAGGAGCTGGCTCCTCCCAGCTGCCGGGGCGTTGGCACTCACCTGGGGCTGACCCTCGCAGGGCAGGATTTATCCCTCATAGCCAACCTAACCCTGCCCTCTGTCAGTTTGAAGCCATTCCCTGTGTCCTGGCACTCCAGGTCCTTGTCCCAAGCCCCTCTCCAGCTCTCCTGGAGCCCCTTTAGGCACTGGAATGAGCTCCAAGGTTTCCCCAGAGCCTTCTCTTCTCCAGGCTGAACACCTTCAGCTCTCCCAGCCTAGGTTCAGAGCAGGGGGGTTCCAGCTCTTGGAGCATCTCCATTGTCTCCTCTGGGCTGGTTCCAGCAGCTCCACATCCTTTTGATGCTGGGGCAGCTCTGCAGGTGGGGTCTCACCTGAGAGGGGCACAGGGCCAGACCCCCTCCCCTGCTGCCCAGGCTGTGGGATGCCCCAGGACCCTGCTGCATTTCTGGGTGCCCATCCCAGGTCTTGCTGCATTTCTGGGTGCCCATCCCAGGCCTTGCTGCGTTTCTGGGTGCCCATTCCCGGGCCTGCTGAGCTTCTCACCCAGCTGCAGCCCCAAGCCCTCCTCCCCAGGGCTGCTGTCCCCCCTCCCCAGCACCGCTTGTGCCATGCCCTGGTCTCTCCTGGCTCTCTGCACCCCCGCGATGGCCTCGGGGCCGATGGGGTAACTCAGCCCGCCTGGATAAAACAAATCATCAGCTAAATAACCAGCGGGCAATTACTGCCATTAGCGATGCCACCATCTGCGATTCCCTGGGCGTTGGTGGGGGCGGAGGGCCGGCCCCTCCCGGCTGAGCTCAGCTCTGACGTGCGGCCCTGCCGAGGATGCTCTTACTCACATCTGCGGCCCGAGCCCAGCAGCAGCGCCCTGCCCAGATGGGCAGCTTGGCCCCAAAGGCTCCCCTGCTCCCTGGAAGGGCACGGCCCCAACCCCAGAGCCGCCGTGCCAAGGCGACAGGGGCAGTGCCAGCCCTCAGTGTCACCCGAGGCAAGGGCTGGGTCTGCCCTCCCCTCCCAGCTTCCGCAGTTCGGGGGTTTCAGTCTCTGAGCTCAGCTCAAACAGCCCGGGGCAGGCCAGCACCCTTGGAGGGCCCGGCTCCTGCCCAGCCCTGCTCGGGAACCCTCCGGAGGGGGATGGAGCCTGGCTGCTCGGCCCGGCCACCCCAACGGGCCCGGCTGAAACACAGGCTGCACCCAGGGCTGCGGGAAGGAGGAGCAGGGGACAAACTGGCTGAACTGGTTGCACTGGCCGCGTTTGGAAAGGGTGACGGCGAGCGGCATGTGGAGCATGGTGTCCAGTCGGTCAGGAATGCAGCCGGAGCCAGCAGGGAGCAGCGCTGCGGTGAGTCACGGCACGGACACGCGGATCCAGCCGGGATGTCAGCCCCAGCCTCCTGTAATTGCACATGAGCGGAGGGATGCTTCCAGCCAGCAGCCGCTCCAGCCACGCCGGCTGGCTGCGGGGGGAAGGGGGAGGGCTGCAGGGGTGTCCGTACCGCCAGCCCCTCCTCGGATTACAGGGCAGAGTGTAGGGCCAACAGCCCGGGAGCTGGCTTCCCCTCTGAAGGCACGGTGACACTGCTCCGCCTGAGCCCGGCTTTGATAGCGGCGAGATAAGGCGGTCCTTGCCCTTCCGCCCCTCCGTGCTGGCGGACAGGGCACGGATCAGCCACCCAAGCTGATCCTGGCCGGGGCTGTGTCCCCGTGCTGTCCCCGTGCTGTCCCCGCCTGCCAGCAAAGCGAGGCTGGGAGCTGCTGGCAGGGAAAACGCGAGTTCTCACCCGCACGGCAGAGATGGAGAGATAAGGCATCTCCCACCGCCCTGCGCCTCCCCGGCCGCCCCGGGGCCACCGTCCCAGCCTCCGCCCTCGTCCCTCCATCCCGGAATGTCACCACTTCCCCCCGATTGCCGCTGGGACCTGCAGGGGCTGCGGTCAGGGGAGCAAGGACACCCCGTCCTTGGCCTCTCCCGGCTGCCTTGTGCAACACCTCCAGGCTGCGGTGACAAGGCAATTGATTTCTTTTCCTCCTTTCCTCAGGAAACGCCTCTGCCACGGCTGTCAGTCATTCCCCTGAGCACCTCGGGATGCCAGCAGAGGATTTCAATCAAATTCGTCAGAGCCATCGTGTTTCTACAAGCTGGAATGTGTGTCCGGGCCCGGGGATCCACCCAGAGAGGGAGCAGCAAACCAGCGGCACCTTCCAGCCCAGCAGCAGCTCGGCCACGTGTGGGTCATCCCCGGGAAAAGCAGCAGGGAAGAGCAGGCATCCGGCAGTTTGGGGGAAGCTGGAATGCTGTGGAGCAGGCAGGAGGCTCTGCACCAGCTGATCTCTTCTTGTGATGGCTCAGGAGGGATGGCAATGCCTGAGCTGCTCATTCCAGGCTGGATCCAAGAAGCCAGAGGTGAGAGAAGGTGGTTGTCAGGGAAATCACGGAGCTGTTAGCCAAGAAGTCTGTGCCAACCTGTGTTTAGAGCTGAACAGAACAAATACTCCATGTACAGAGGGGAAAAAAAGGCTTTTTAAAGGTTCCTCTGCCTGTGCACACCAAAGGTTCTGCACCCCGAGGGTGCTGGGCTCTGGAGCAGGCTCCCCAGGGCAGTGGTCATGGCACTGTCTGCCAGAGGTCAGGAAGAGTTTGGAACTCTCAGAAGCACACTTGGGGTTGTCCTTGATGCTCTGTGTGGATCCAGTCCAAGCCAGGGTATTCCACAGCTCCAGCAGCAGCTCAAACCCTCCTTGGAGCAGAAAAGGCTGAGCCAGGGCCAGGGGATGGGATGGGAGACAGGGGCAGAGCAGAGTCCTCACCCCCAGGCTTGGGGCAGGCAGGGGCTGTGCCATCCCTGGGCAGGCAGGGGCTGTGCCATCCCTGGGCAGGCAGGGGCTGTGCCATCCCTGGGCAGGCAGGGGCTGTGCCATCCCTGGGCTGGCAGAGAGGCTGTGCCATCCCTGGGCTGGCAGAGAGGCTGTGCCATCCCTGGGCAGGCAGGCAGGGGCTGTGCCATCCCTGGGCTGGCAGGCAGGGGCTGTGCCATCCCTGGGGCTGGCAGAGAGGCTGTGCCATCCCTGGGGCTGGCAGGGGCTGTGCCAGCCCTGGGCAGGCAGAGAGGCTGTGCCATCCCTGGGCAGGCGGGCAGGGGCTGTGCCAGCCCTGGGCAGGCAGGGGCTGTGCCATCCCTGGGCAGGCAGAGAGGCTGTGCCATCCCTGGGCAGGCAGGCAGGGGCTGTGCCAGCCCTGGGCAGCTCAGCCCGGCCCGGGAGCCCTCGGGGCAGGGACCCATCAATGGAGCGTTTGTGCCGTGCTTGGCAGCGGGCGCCGAGCCCCAGCGCGGCTATACATGGCCAGAGGAGCCGCACAGACAGGCTGTTCTCTCCTCTGCTGCAGCTCCAGGAGCAGCCTTCACACCCGGGACGAGGAGGAGGAGGAGGGCAGCCGGGGAGAGACACTGGCACGCTGCAAGGAAAAAGCGAAATAGAGAGATTAAAATAAAATGGAAATGCCACGCTGGGTCTAGCAAGCCGCCCGCACAGCGCCGGTGCCACCCCGGGCGGCGGGCCAGCAGATCGGGACGGCTGCAGGGCTGCAGCAAGATGCTTCTTGCATGCTGGAGTCAAGACAAATTCCTGCCGTTTCAGTGAGCTTGGAGCACGGCCAGGTGTCCTTCCAGGAGAAAAAGCTGCAGCTGTAAAGCCGCATCCAGCCCCCGGGGCGATCCTGCTCTGCGAGGCTGGGCAGGCACCGGCCAGGGCAGGGGGCTGCGGGCAGCGCTGCGACACCAGCCCTGCCCCCGTGCCACCAGCCCTGCTCCCCTGCCACCAGCCCTGCCCCCGTGCCACCAGCCCTGCTCCTGTGCCCCCGTGCCACCAGCCCTGCCCCCGAGCCACCAGGGGCTGTGCTTGTGGCCAGCTGCTCTGGAGGAACAGCCCCCCACACACCTGTCCTCGGAGCAGGGCTCAGGGAAGCACTGCAGCAGCACCTGAGCCTGAATTTTACCCAGCAGAGCCTCAGGCACGTCCTGACTTATCATCACCCCCTCTGCTCAAAGAGGAAAAGAACCACAGATGACTGGCTGTGAGAAAATATATTGGGGTTTTTTTTATTATTTGACAATTAACAAAAGAGGGACGGGAATCTCGGCTGTAAACATTGATAGCTCCTTTCTGATCACAACGAGTACTTTCCACCACCATCCCTTTGTATGGTCTGATCCACCCAACAATGCCCAGCCGACTCTGTCAGGGCTTTTGTTGCTCTGCTCAGGGTCACAAATCCAGAGGCAGCTTCACCACACAGCCACAGCAGGACCAGCCACCCACACAAGACAGCTGAGGGACCAAGATACTCCAGAGCTGCTTCCACACGTGGGACAGGCTGGAAAAAGGCAGGAGACCATGCTGGGCTTGGGCCAGAAAGAGGGAAACATCTGCAAACCCAGCAGGGCTGGAGAGAAACCAGCCCTGCGAAAGGCAGAGCCTGCTCAGGCAGGGACAGGGACCGTGACAGTGCCAGCCCAGCAAGAACACCCCTGCCCTGCTGTCAGAGGGAAGCTTTGGCCCAGGACTCTGAAAGTTTGGAGATGCAGAGCCAGCAAGTTTGTCCCAAAGAGGGACTGGCACACTGTCAGCTCCATTGTTGCAGTGGAACCAGAACTGCCTGGAGCTTGACAGGGGAAGTGAAACTTCATCGTGGGCTGGAGGGCAGCCAGGGCTGGAGGGCTGCACCGGCTGCCAGCCCTGCCACCCTCAGCCCTGCTCCTGCAGCGGGGCCAGCTCCTCACCAGAGCCCAGCCCCAGGGCTCCAGCAGCTCTCCTGCTCACAGCAGCAGGGATGGAGCCATGGAGAGCAGCAGGGAGGGTCCCGGCACCACCACCCCCCACAGCAGGGAAGGGGAGATGCACAACTCCCAAGAACAGTGGTTTTAAAACAGAAACCTCCCTCGGCTGCAGGAGGGACCTGCCAGCAGCCACGGTGCTGCCCGGGGCTCCGAGCTGCCCTGCACTGGGGCAGCACCAGGCAGATCAGACCAGGTCCCAGCCTGCCCCTCTCCAGGTGCCCAGCTGGTTCTGAGCCTGGCTTTTGGTGGGAACAGGGTCAGGTCATCTCCTCGTCACACCACCCAGATGGACAAGCAAATAAAAATAATCCAACAAATTTGAATACACTGTATTTATTCGTAACAGATTCTAAAGAATCTAGTGAGTCTATGTCAAGCCCATTGCATGACAAGTGATACAGGTGTAGGAAAAAAAAAAGACATTTAAAACAAACAAAACAACGAGAAAAAAAAAAGAAATCAAGTGTCATTCAAGCTACTGGAATCTTCCAATTGCCCCCTCACAGGAGGCAGCACAGTATCACTGCAAGGTCTAGAAAAAGTCAGGTTCAAGCCACTCACAGGAGTCCCAGCACACACACTCCACAAAGCCAAAGTGCAATCTCAGGGGCAGGTGGCCCTGCCGAGCTGCTGGCTGCAGGGGATCTGTTTGGACATCTCACAGGGAGGGAGGCAACCTCAGCTCAGTGTGCCTGTGGCCAGGAGCAGCCTGTAAAAAACATGCTACATGGCATCTAGGTTCAGTTTCAAATGCCAGAAGAAAACCTCATCTTCCTGAAGAAGAGGGGCACAGTTAGGCTCCCAAAAGCAGCCCTAAACCAGTTTTACCTTGCATGGGAAATCCCAAGCTCCCAGCACAGGGATGAGGCTCTGGGGAGTCGGGGACTGCCGTGAAGGCAAAGCTGAGCTGAAGGGAGCAGCTGAAACCTGCAATAAGCACAGGCAGTGCCACTCCCCCAGTGGGGCGTGCAGGGAGCAGAGCTGGGCCAGCTCCAGCTGGGCTAGCTCAAGCCAAGTGGAAGAGCCACCCCCACCCCCCTTACTCCCCGTCCACATTGCCCCTACCCCAAAAAAGGTACCAATCTGGCTATACACATTCCAAGGATCTAGTCTTTATTTCAATCTGCCCAGCTATTACAGTTTTGTCACAAAAACAAAAAAAAAAAAAAAACCAAAAAACCACAAGTTAGTAAAGATACTCGAGTAGGTGGGCCTGGGAGGCAGCACCAGGAAGCCGAGGTGTTCCCGAGCAGCATCCCTAGGGAATGCCTGCTGCCTTCTCCCTCCCTGCACCTGGAATCTGAGATCTCTCAGGAGACCTCTCAGGCACCCCCGTGAAAAACCTTTGTGCTCCGGACACTCGACAGCTTCAAAGCCACATGGGACCGAGAGAGCCAAACCCTCCGAACACCAGAGGGTCTGCTTAGAAGACATTTTTTCCCTAAGGCCAACTAACTTCACCCCACTTCCGCCCCCAGGCTCCATTTCTAGCTAGAGAATGAATTTCAAATGCTATCAGTGGCTCACACAGGGAATCACAGAGCTGGGAAGAGGCTGCTTTGGAGACAGGACCTGCCCAAGGGACGATCTCCAGCATGGAAGAGGTCTGTCCACCTCCCTGGAGGACACAGGGACAGCTGGAAATGACTGACCAGTGACCTGGCTGGTTTGTGCTTCAAAGGACAAGCCTCACCTTCCCCCATGGCCCAGCTGGCCTGTGGCTTTGTGCATTAAAATCACACTGCATGTCCAAAAAAAAAAAAATTAAAAAAAAAAAAATCTGAAGAGCAGCATTTCAAATTCCCCTAGAAAATACAGGATTAGGTATGGCAGCCTGGGGCAGGCTCCTGGACAAATCATCTGCCTCATCATTTAGGAACTCTACTATATTTTGGCACTGCAGACTTGGGAGCTCGAAGAAATCCCCGTGTAGGTCCCTGCTGCCTTTTCTCCAGCAAGCCCTGCACAGCACTTCCCACCACGCACTCCCCCCTCCCAGTGCTCCCAGTTCAGGCATTTCCACGCAGCCATTCCAGCCCCCCGGGTTCTGAGCCCCACCTTGGCAGCTCTGTGCTGCAGCTGCTCCTTCACAGGCAGCAAGTCATGCCCAAACCCCTCAGACACAGAACCTGCTCTGGCCTCAGCCAGGATAAGAAATGATCTTGCGACCCTCCCCACCCACGACAGAAACATTTTCCTCTTCAGACATTCCCCACTCAAGCTCTGGGCCATCAGCCCCCGCGAAAAATAATAAAGGTTTACAGTACAGTTGTGTTTATATTGTTACAGGCACTTAAACAGGATTCTTTGGTCCTTCAAAGGAATTAGCCACCCTGGCTTCTCTCGGCAGAAACCACAAGTTTGCACACCCATAACACCTCCTGCACTAAAAAAAAAAACCACAATTCAGATCCATTTCAGGGCAGTGCAGCTCTACCTTAGCGTAATTCTACAGTCTCCCCTCACACACCCCACCCACCCCATTGCCTCCACAATTCCATAAGGAGTCATTTCCATAACACTGCACTTCCCATCACAGTGTACAGCAGACAAGGCTCGTTCCAACAATCCCAGGAACGAGACACTCGAGCAAGAGTCCAGGAAGTTTCCTTTTGTTGCAGTTCTAGGAAGGTCGGTAGGTTTCATCTTGCTCCCCCTCCCCACCCTCCCAACCCCCCAAGGCAAGGAAATACCTTGGAGGACAGACCCTGGAGTTTGTCCTGGCTCAGTTGCAGGGAAGCCACGTGGGGTAAGACTGATTGCAAGGCAGGAAGGGCTGCACGTGGGTCACGTAGTAGTTGAAGTTTATTTCACTGAGATAAGGGGCTGGCTGGTAGTAGCAGGTAACGTTTGTGACCGTGGGGATGATGTTCTGCTCAGCCAGGACCCTCACAGCCAGCATGGCGATGAGGTTCAGGGTCTGCCTCCTCTCGTGTCCCATGAGGCAGACTGTGCTCTCGTTGACCACCCTGTGCAGGGTCATCAAATAGTCATACCTGTTGCTCTCCATGCCCACAAAGTGGCTCTGCAGGTAACACTCCAGCTTCCTCAGCTGCTCGCCGATGTCAGAGAAGTCTATGAAAAACCTGGAGCACATGTACCTCTGCAGAGCCTTCATGTCCACCTCGGACTTGGGCCTGAAGCCCCTGACCAGGAGGTTGCAGTACTTGAGGAGCCCCCCGCCCCGGATCTCCTCGGGGCTGCGGGTGGCGATGACGCGGTGGCGCAGGTGCTCCATGGCCTCCTCGAAGTCCCCGTACATGCTCTCCCCGGTGACCGTGGGGTGGAAGTTCTCGGCCATGGGGGTCTCGGAGCACTCCCCGAAGAGCAGGAGCGAGTCCAGGATGATCTGGAAGGAGTCCACGCTGAACTCGAACTGGCGCCGCAGGGAGTCCACGAACTTGAGCTCCACGTTCTTGCCGCTGTTGTTGGAGAGCGAGATGAGGCTCCAGCGGTCGGTCTCGTTGCACACCTTCACCAGCTTCTGCACGTAGGCCTCCTTCAGGGTCACGGGCGTGATCTTGTCCTTGTTGACGCCTTCGGGGAGGAAGTCGAGCAGGCAATCCATGACCACGTCCTTCACCAGCTGGAAAACGTCTTCGGTCTTCAGATCCACGCCGAAGATGAGGTCCAGGTCCTTGTAGCCCAGGCCGCTGTCCTGGTGCAGGACGTGACTGGCTGCCGAGCCGTTCAGCCTGACGTTGTGCACCGGGACTCCCTTCTTCTCCAGGCGGCTACGGACAACCTGAGACAGAGACAGAGCCGGTGAGCGGCAGGAGGGAGCCCCCGGGGCAGCCTGGGGACGGCAGGAGCGCTCCCGGAGCTCATATGGGTCACTCCAGTGCAAGGCACTCAAATAAAAAGCTAATCCATCGGAAATAGGTCACTTTGGAGAGCATCCCCAGTCCTGCCAGCAGCCGGGGGTGGCTCTCCTTTACTTATTCCCTGGCATTAGAGATCTGACTGCACTTGATCAGCTGCTCTGCTTCCAGCGCAGTGTCTGCTCTCCCTGCCTTCCCCCCTCTGGCCTGGAGAGCCTTGCTGACCCCATTTTTTGGGGTGCTCTCTGCCCTCTACACCCCCTCCCAGTTCCAGTGACCCAGCCAAGAGCAGCAGACCCCGAAGCGACCCCAGGGAGGAGGTGGCAGCACAGTCTGCAGCAGTCCCCGTGGATTTCATCAGGGTGGCTCGCTCCTCTAGCCATCCCTTCGGCCTGTCGAGATTCATTAAAGGCAAATCAAGATGCCAGAGCAGCTCAAAAGCCCCAGCCAGGCGTATGCAAGTTCATGTCCCAACTAGTAAGTGTATCCTAACAATTTCCAGTGTGTCAGAGCTTCGTGCTGAGCTTGGCGTGCTATCAAGCACAGGAGGCAGCTTTCATCTTACGGGTGTTACTCCGGTGATTTTAATGCTGCCTGCTCAGTCCTGGCACACCCAGCAGCCCCTCCAAAGCTTTGTTCATTTACTGGGAAGCTGAATCACCTGCCTGATTACTTAACAAGAAGGAGGCTAAAATAACCCCCAAGACCATAAAATAAACTATCTGGACACCAGCTTATAATTTGAGTTTAACTCAGCTCAAAGATCCCAGGAAGATTAGGTTTGTACCTTCCAGCAGAAGCTCTTCCCACGTCCCATCCTGCTTTCGTGCTCCCCTCCAGCCATTTCCCATTTTCCTGGGAGTCCCAACCGGCCAGCCCAGAGCAAGGTCATGGCTTGAAAGAGCCAAAGCTTGGGACACAAATGGACAAATTGGATCACCAAGAGCCAGTCTGACTGGGCCCTTTGGCCCTGTGAGCCTGCCCTAGTTGGAGAGGCCCCACAAACTCTGCATTTTGGCTGCCCAAATCGTGACTGTCAACTCAAAGCTGTACCACAAGGCCAAACCCTCTCGGCTGCCCTGGGCCTGAGCAGTTCTGGGGGAGAGCAGGAGCACTGCAGATCTGGTCCCAGCAGCAGTAAAACTGCCCCTCCACGGGTTTTGTTTGGAAGGAAGAACACACAAAAGGTCAGGGACTGCAGCACGGAGCCCTCGTCACATCCCAGACCCTCGGTGGCCAAGGGCCACCAGCAAGTTCTGCTGCCTTCCCAAAAGCATCCCAGAACAAGCCCACGGACGCCTGCACACCTGGGAGGTTGTCAGGCTCACCAGGCAGCTTCCCTGGTGCTGCCTCCCCTCTCTCCCTGGCACAGCCATCCCTGCCAAGCCCGTGGTGACAGTCACACCAGGAGCTGCTCACCCCCAGAGCCCAGGCCACACAGCACAGCCAGTGAAAGGGGCTCTTCCCCAAGGCTTGAAAAGATGAATCTGCTCCTAGAAGAACACAGGGCTGCTGCCCCAAGTGAGCAGACACCACCCCGGGGAGCTGCTGGCTGCCCCTGCTGCCAGCTGGAGCCACTCAGCCGGGGCACAGCTCCAGCCCCGCTCGTGCAGGCCAGGAGCTCTGTGCTCCAGGCTTAGAGACACGAGATATAGGTCACAAAGTCTTAGATGCAGAGCTGGGCCCAGTGCTTGGAGAAGATCTCGTTCCAGATTAATTTCCTAACCCCAAAGAACATCTGCTTAACCCCTTTCTGGGCACGGCTCAGGACCTGCAGCATTCCAGACCCACAGGCTCCGAGCTTACTCAAGTTCCCCAGTCTGCCCGTGTGAGATACATTCAGAAAACAGGGCAAAAACCCAATTGCTGGAGTCAGCGTCGTCCCAAATCATCCCACAAGCCTCCAGCCTGCAGAGCAGCAGGGAGCAGAGCACTTTGCCATTCCCTGGCAGCTTCCACCCCCAACCCTCACCTGGAGCTCATCCCCCCTGCTGCAGGCAGTGGGTTCAGGGCTGCCTTTTCCCCCAGAGGGCTGGATATTTCCAGGGTTAGGCAGCTGCTGACCTGCTTCCCAAAACAGCAGCTCACCTTCCGTGTGGTTGGGATAATTGAGTGTGACAGCCAGGCAGGAGCAAATCCTGCTGCGTCCTGACCCGCGCTCCCAGCTCCCACAACAACAACAACAGGATAAATAACTGCCTTTTGGGTTACTTGTTCCAGCTTAGTCAGCCCTAAACACAGGCTCTGCCAGCACGGCCGGGCACAATTACAGCCCTCAGCTACCCCGTGCTTGGGGCTGCTGCTGGCAGCATCCTCCGGGCAGCGAGGGCTGCTGCAGGGTTTGGGGGTGCCTGCTGCAGGGTTTGGGGGTGCCTGCTGCAGGGTTTGGGGGTGCCCCAGCCCAGGGCAGTGCCCTGCCTGCAGCTCTCCTCTGCCACTCCGCTCCAAGCAGCCAAAACCCAGCGCTGCTGCCCCCGACAGAGGAGGCAGCAGCTCGAGGAATTCCAAAGCAGCCTTTCAAATGTCACCTTTCCCTCTCCCAGGCTTAACTCTGTTTCTCAAGCAGCTGAGGCTCCAAAATCCCGGTTATTGTGAAAGGCAGTTGGGTCTTAGCGCCGTGAATAGGCTTTTTAATTAGAAGCCAACATGCCCGATTTTACATTTGATGAGTCATTACTGAGGAATGAAGTCGCCTCCCAAATATGAATATGCATCAGCTCATTCGAGCTACATTGTTAGTTTAATATTAAACACAGTTATTACTTGATGGTTAAACTAAGAGGAGCTCGGGAACGAGCCGAAGTCCCGGGCAGGCTCTGGAGAATTCAGCCAGGGCTGCCCAGAAATCAAAGGACACGGACATTTGATCTGGCCTTTGAATTAATAACTCTGCCTCTTCCAACACGAGCCCAACATGTCCACCAGCACGAAGCCATTTCGTGGAAGCAGCTCCAAAAAAAGCCACTTTTGCCCTGGCCACACACATTGCACTGCTTTTTAGGGCAATAAATTAACTCAAAAAGAGCAGGAACAAGGCAAGAGGGGAGGAAGCTAAGCAGCATCTACGGCACAAGCTGCAGCAGCTCCAGGGATGGGGGGAGCTGCTCAGGAGGGTCCTTCCAGCTCCAGGCATTCCTGCCGCGGCTGCTGGCAGGGGCCAGCCCCCCGGGACCCCCGGGACCTGGGGCCAGCGGAGCATATGTGCCCCCGGAGATGATGGGGGCCAGTCCCCCCAAAACTTTTAACTCCCCCTGGAGCAAGCAGGCCAGGCCGGACAGGACTCGGAGCAACCTGCTCTACTGGAAGGCGTCCTGCCCGTGGCTGCAGCGAGATGCTTTTCCCGGATTCCAACCCTGCCAGGAGCCCAGCAGCACTGGGACAAGGAGCGGGATTTCTGGGGTGCCCGTGCACAGCCATG
>VZRH01005220.1:23220-38564 GCA_013397555.1 Urocynchramus pylzowi
CTTTGCGTTCGCCGTGCTCCCGCGCTGGTTTGGGGGTCCCGTGGGGGTCTGACCCCCCAGTGGGACCCCTGACTGCCCCTGGCCCCCTTCAGCCCGGGGCTCTCGGGGCTTTCCCGGCCAAAATTGGGATCCCCCTTAGGACTGGGGGTGTCCCCGTCCCGTTCTCGGTTTTAGGGGCTCAGGGGCTGTCCGGTCTCAGCCCCGATCACCCCCAGTAATCCCGGAGTTTAGGGGTGTGCCGGGGTCCCCACATCCCGAAAGGCACCGCTGTCCCCCCTCTGGGGCTCCCCCTTTTCGGGGGGCCTTCGAACCCGGGAAATTCCTGGGTGCCGGGGGGGGTGTTAATGTGAATTTAGGGTTTCCTGTAAGGTGATTTTGGGGTTCCTGGGTGCCGTGGGGGTGTTAATGTGAACTTTGGGTTTCCTGTAAAGTGATTTTAGCGCTTCCTGTAAGGTGATTTTGGGGGTTCTGGCTGCTCTCATGATTAAGCGCCCCATTGAAACCCACGTTCAAGATCCCAGTTCGGGGTTTTTGAGGGTTTTTGGGGGGGCTGAGCCCCCGAGCACGGCATTAATCACCTTACTTCTTAATTCCCCAGCGCCTTCCCGTATTTTGGAGGATCCCGAGCCGTGCCAGCCCCAGGAAAATCAAGGTACGGAGGGATTTTTATGCACCGGGAATTGAGGGATCCTCCTCTGGGCATCCAGAAGAGTTTTTGGGGAGGTTTGGGGTCGGCTGAGCCGCTTCTTCCTCTCCTTTTCGAGGCCGGAGCTTTGAGAAATGTTGAGTGTTTTTTTTCTCGGAAAGAGGTTTTCGGGAGAAGCGACGTTTTTGCGGCGTCTCCTCCTCCCCCGGAGCCGCCCGTGACTCATCTTCCTCCGGCTCGGGGAAGGAGCCGCGGCCGCGGCGGGACACGAAAATCCCGGGAAATTGCCCTAAAAGCCAGGCAAGAGCCGGAAAAATCCGGGAAAACCAAGGGGAGCAAAAATCCAGGGAGATGATGGGGAAAGCAAGGTGTGAGTGCAGCAAAAATCCCGGGAAACTGGGGTTTACATCCAGGGAAGAAATGGGGAAATCAAGGGGAGCAAGAATCCCAGGACATTTAGATTAAATCCAGGGAAATCAGGCAGTAAGGGGAGAAAAGTCCCAGGAAATCAAGATTAAACCCAAGGGTGAATGGAAAAGAATCCAGGGAAATATGGGGGAAACCAAGGGGAGCAAAAATGGCATAAATAAAGCTAAATAAAGTTTAAAATGTCCTGGTGTTGAGCTGGTCCTGGTGAAAATGGGGTAAAATAAAGGAGAAAAAAATGCCAAGGTGAGATTGGGTTCCCTCTGGAATCCTGCAGCAAGGAAAATCTGGGATATGATGATGCAGATGATGATGAGGATGTTGGGAGATGTCTGCCCCAGATCTCCAGGGTGTGACCAGATCAGGACTGAGATGTCCTAGCAATAACCAAAATCCCAAAAATCAGATTTTTCCCAGGTAAAAACACGCCTGGGGTCATGGCTGGGGTTTGTTTCCCTGAATCCTGCTGTGTTTAGGGAGGAATAAATGGAAAATCCAGGGGTTTTTTTCCCCATTTAATGGCTAATCCTGCTCCAGAAAATAATTTTTAACTTCTTGTGGCTGAGCCAAAGCAGAGACAGCCGGGCCCGAGCTCCCTGAGGGGAAATTCTGGAATTGTCAGGGATTGGGAGAGGAAAAATCCCGGTTGGAGGTGGGCTGGGATGGAAATAGGAGCCTCAAAAGGAGATGAATAGGAATGGAAACGGTTCTGGGAATTAAAAAATTAAAAAAAAAAAAAAATTCAGGGAGATGATGGGAAAGTGAGGGGTGAGAGGAGCAAAAATCCAGGGAAAATATGAGGAAAGCAAGGAGAACAAAGACCCAGGGAAATTAAGATTAAACTGAGGTGGGAATGGAACAAAAATCTGCCAAGGCTGGCAGTGCCAGGATGTCCCCGGTGCCACCCCCGGCGCTGCCACTTCATCTCCAGCCCTGCTGACTCAGCTCCTCCTTGGGCCCATTTCTCTTATCTCGGCCCTTATCAGCTCAACCCTCGCCCTTTTTCCCTGCGAATAAACGGAAAAGGGTGGAAAACAACACCTGGAATTTTTATCCAGGCACCCGAAGGCGTTTCCTCATTCCCAGGAATCCCAGGAGCTGCTCTCGTGGGGGGGGGGATTCTCCTTTCCTGGAGTGATTCCTCAGCGTGTTCCTGCTTCCCAGAGGCAGATTGGGTGGAAAAGGGGATTTCTGGCACACGAAGCCTTCCTAATTTTTCTCTGGAAAAGTTTGAGCTGTTTCCCCAGGGTTTTCCCACCTTCTCCATGCCCCAGGCGTGGCTGCTGCTCCAATTTCCCAATTCCAGGCTGCAACAGCTCCGGCTGCTGCATCATTCCCACTCCTCCTCCTCCTCCTCCCTCCTTGGGCAAGTCAAGGTTATGGGGAATGAGAATTCCCTTTTCCACCGGGCACATCCCAGGGAAGGGAATGGACATTTGGGGATTTGGGGCCTCTAAAGGCTCCTTTTCCAGCTCCAAGGAGGGACCTTCTGTGAAAATTCTCTTTTCCTCCAGGCACATCCCAGGGAAGGGACAGGGATTTGGGCTCCCCTGTCCCTGCTGCCCCAGAGAGCTCCCTAAAATCAATTCCTCCTCCCAAATATCCCTCCCATCTCCATAAATCCCCTGCTTGGGAGCCTGACAAGGCCCAGATCTATTTTTAGACCAGGACGTGTCCCCTGGCTGTGGGCTCACCTGTGTGACCCCAGGAGGGGACAGCAAATCCCAGATTTCCTGGGAATTGCCACAGCTGGGAATCACTTGTGTGGCTCCACAGCTTCCCAGGGCTCTTCTGGGGCCGTTTCCAGCACAAAAAGAGGATTTTATTCCACAGTGTGGGGCTGGTGCTTCCACCTCTGCTTTGGGAATTTTTCCATAGGGAGAGGTAGCCCTTCCCAGTGCAGTTTTTCTGGAATTTTGCAGTCTTTTCCCATTTCCTCCTGGCGTTCTGGTGCAATTCCTCTGCCTGGGGACTCCTGGGCTCCGTAATCCTTTCTTGAGGGGCTGGGACACTCCAAGAATTCCAAGGGAAAAACCTGGATTTGTGTCCTGCTGCTGCCCAGGGCGGCCTCCATCCTGCCCTGCCCCTGCTGGGGACACTGCCCAGGACAGGGTGCAAAAATTGGGATTTTGGGGCTGTTTCATTCCTGAGAAATTCTCTTCCTGCTGCTCCCAGGGGTGGCATTTCCAGCCAGGGAGGTTGGGGATAAAATGTCTGGGAATAGTTGTGTCCCAAAGCTGGCATGGAAAAGGGTGAAGAGGGATCTGATTCCTGAATCTGAGGGGGATTTGGGATCCTTGAAGGAGGGGGAGCAGGTCCAGGGCAGGGCTTTGCTCACAGCACAAAAAATGTAATTTTTGGGTCTTTTTGCAGCCCAGGAACAGCTGGGAAGAGCAATTCCTGCTCCAGCTGGACTGGGAATGCTGCAGCCCCTCTCAGGAAAGGGAAAAGCAGAGTTTCCTTCAATTTCTGAGCAGCTCCAGCAGCAGGAGAATTGCCAGGGAAGGAGCAGGGCAGGGCCAGGCCCTGTCACGTGCTGGGATCAGTTGGAATTTTCCTCCTGGCTTGTCCAGACAGGTGGGAAAAGCCAGGATTTGGGATCCAGCTCATCCTTGTCACCCTCCCCATCACCTAGTTTGGTGTCTGGAGCCCCTTTGTGGGGTCTCTGAGCAGCACAGGGGGCTGTCATCCCACCCAAAATTCCTTTTCCAAGGAAAATCTGCCATTTCTGGAAGATTTCTGGTTGGGTTTGTGTCCCTGGAGGCTTTTAGGGACACTGAAGTTTTTTGGGAAGGCCTTGGGGCTGCAAGTATTCCTCGTTTGGGGATAATATCAGGGATTACATGACTTAATTTGGGTTTTTTCCATCTAAAATTTGGGACATCCCACTGGGAGGTTCCAGCTGTCAGGAAATCCAGGATACACTGAATTTTGGGCCCTTTTTGCCAGAAAATTTGGCATTTCCTGGCTCAGATTTTGACTCCTCACTCCCACACAGGGATTGGCCTTTCACTTCTGTCACGCTGGATATTGGGAAGGACTTTTGGATGGATTTTGAGTGGATTTTGGACATCCCACATCAAAAATGCCCCTCAGCCAAATCCATGGGGCATCTCCTGCTGGGAATGGGTTTGGAAATTGGCTTTTAAGCACTGGGAATGTCGGGAAATGAGTTTATTGTGGGGCAGGGCCGCGGCCTGGAAAGGCCCCGACCCCACGTGGGCTCCCAAGGCCGTGGATTCCGGACTCTTCCTCACAGGGAGGAGCTGGAATCCTGGAAAATCCAAAGTTGGGATCATCCACGCCAGCTCCTGGCCCTGCACTGGACACAAAAATCGCAAATATCCGTGAGCATTTTGCAAAAACTCCTTGGGCTGCGGCAGCCTCAGGGCCTTTCCCATTCCCTGGGAAGCTTTTCCACCCTCTGGATGAGGAATTTTCCCTAAAATCCACCCTAAACCTTCCCAGGGGTCCTGTCCCAGCAACTTCAGATCATCCTTGCTCCAATCCAGGGAATTAAGGTTGGAATTACCCAAATTCCAGCTCCTCTTCCCAATCCCTGTTTTCAGGGCAGATTTCAGGAGCGTTGTGCTGGAATTTTACTGGAATTCTCCTCCCTCTGGAGCAAAAAAAGCCCCAAGGGAGGCTGGAGATCATAAAAACAAAAATGATAATCCATGTTGAAAATTCCTAGGAATTGCATTTTCCCGGGGTGGTTTTCTCTCTCCGGAAGGTGACGGAGCAAGAACCTGTTTGGGAATATTTCGAAATCCAGGGAGAAGCTCCGGAGGAGTTCTGGAATTTCCCACAAGCAGGGGCAGCTTCTGCCTGTCGGCCTCCCCTGGATTTTGTTTGGGATATGAGAGGAAGGATTCCTTGGGCAGTCTGGGATTGGGAAATAAAGGAGCAAAGGAAAGGATTTGGGGCAGGAGGAGGGAATCCAGGAAGGGTTCGGGGGAACACCAGGGAAGATTCTGTGGGAAAAATTCCTATTCCTGGATTTTTTTGGGTTTTTCCTTGGAAAAGGGGGGAAGCTTCTCCATGGAATGACCACAGTGGTGCTGGAGGGATCTTTTTTTGGGGGAAAATCCTGGGAAAAGCTCAACTCAGTTGGATTCTCCCATTTAGAAGGAGCAGTGGGATGTGTTTGGAACACAGGGAATGGCAATCCAAGGGTTTAACCTGGAATATTCCCATTTTTTTATGGGATAGAGAGAAAACTGGGATCTGTGGATCCCAAATTTCTCCTCCCAGAGTCCTCTCCTGTGCCAGGCCTGGGGAGCTCTGGAGTTGCCGGGCTCGTTTTTCCCAGCTGGAATTCCCGGGGCGTTGGATCTGTCCCTGCTCTTTGCTCTGATTCCGTTGGGAAACTTTCACCCCTTCCCTCTCCTGGTTTTCCATGGATTTTTATTTATCTGGAATGTCCCAGTGCAGCAGCTCCTGTGGGGTTTCAGGAATTCTTTGTCTGGGGATGTGATTCCACGGGATCTTCACCAAACATGGGAAGGGATCCCCAGGGATTCTCCAGCCCAACCCCGAGGCCTGGCTGGGAAAATCCAAATGAAAACAAAATTCCAAAGGAATTAAAGGAATGAAGGGGAAAATCCAGGCTTTGGTTGGGAATGGTGGGAGAGGAGAGCTGGGAATGCTGTCCCAGGAAATTCCAGGGAAAGCCCCAAAATCCAGATCTTGGCCCAAAATCCCCCTCAGGAATCCCTGGAAAACAGCCCCAAAGCAGAGGGAATTATTTAATTGGGAGTTTAATGGGATTTAATGGATTTAATGGCGCAGGTAGAATTTGGGAATGGGGTTTGGAATGGGGAAAAAAGCACTTTTTACTCCCTTTTTAAAGGAAAACATTCCAGACTCACCGGGAATTTTTAAGGAGTCTTGGGGTTGTTTTGCCTCATTAGAGAGGTGTTAATTGAGCCTCTCCCAATCCCAGAGCTTTCCCGGCATTCCAGAATCCCAAAAATTGAAATTTTTGGGTGGTTTTAATGCCCAGAGCAAATGGGAATAAAAATTTCTTGCCCAAATCAGGGAGAAACCAAGGAAAAATCCTGAATTTTAGGGATAACTTTAGGACTAAACCCCCGATTTTGCCCGAAATCAGGTGGAATGAAAAGAGAAGTCACGAACTTTGTGACAAATCCCAGTTTCTTCCCCCTGCCAGCCATGGATCCGGGCGCTTCCAGCACCTCGCTGGCCGATCCCGCCGGGGATCCCGAGCGGAACGTTCCCAGGATCTGCGGGGTCTGTGGGGACAGAGCCACCGGCTTCCACTTCAACGCCATGACCTGCGAGGGCTGCAAGGGCTTCTTCAGGTGAGCCTGGATCTCTGGGAATGCCCATCCCAAAAAAACCCCAATGGGAAACCAATGGGATCCTGAAACAGGCCCGGAATTCCAGGTGGTGCTGCATTCCCATGGTTTCAAGGGGGGGAAATGGTTGATTTCTTTTGTGGGATGGTTTTTCCCCCGTTTTTCCAGGGTTTTTCATGGATCTGAGAGCCTTGCAGCACTCCAGGAAAAGGGGGGAGTGTGGGAAAACTCCCCTGGGGGTCACAAATTGGGATTTTTCCTCAGCCCTAAAATCTCAAAAAACTCTGGGATTGGGGGGTGAGGAAGGGCAGGGGATCCCCTGGAGCAGCTCTTCCCAAAATCCAGTATTTCCAGGGAATTCTGCTGTCTCTCTTGGGAATTCTGTGTCACTCTGGGAATTCTGCCCCCATCCCCGCTCCCCCCTGGAGCCCTCCCCACCTCCCAGCACGAATCCCTCATTCCATGTCGGGAATGAGGCTTGGAATCCTCTATTTTTAGCCCCTGGGATCCCAAATCCGCCTGGGAATGGGTGGCTCGTGAAGGTTTCCATAGAATTCCAGCCCAGCCCGGCTCCGGTGTCACCCTGGGAGCCTCCGGAGCCACCCAAGCTGCAATTTTCATTCCAAACCTGGAATTTTGGCCTGTCCCGAGCCCTGGGAATGTTTTTCCCTGCTCCAAGGCCTCGTTGTTTGTGCGTTCCTGGCCTTTCCTTGGGTTTTTGTGGAAAAAAGAAGCTTTTTGTGCACCAAAATCGTGAATTTTCGGGTGTCCAGGGCTGAATTCCAAATGCTGGGATTGTGTTTCCCCATTGGGAGTAGCAAAATTCCAAAGGTTTTGGAGGAATGGGGAAAAACAGGGCCCTGCCATCCATTTTTCCAGGATGAATTCCCAAAAATCCCAAATTCCCAGCAGGAAAAGGCAGAGTGCAGCCACTTTGTTTACATCTCCCTCTCTAAAAGCAGCTTTTAATTCCTGGGGCTGCAGCCAGAGGAAATCTTGAAGATTTTTACCCAGATTTGATTATTTTACCCATTTTAAAGTATTTTACTTTATATTTTACTAAATATTTTCTTTTATTATCCATCTTTGATATTTTAACCCATATTTTACATATTTTGCCCCTATTTAATATTTTTTACCCAGTTTTTGATATTTTTTACCCATTTTCTGTCTGAGTATTGGTCTTGGGCACTTCCAGGGATGGGGCAGCCACAGCTTTTCTGGGAATTCTATTCCAGGGCCTCACAGGGAGGAATTTCTTCCCAATATCCCATCTGCCACCTTTTTCCTGGGAAATTCTGGCTCTGACCCCTTGTCCTGGGAAGATTCTGATCACTTTTCCTTGGAAGTTTCTGGCCTTGACCCTTTGCCCTTGGAATATTTTGGCTCTGACCCTTTATCCCAGGAAGATTTTGGCTCTGACCTTTCGTCCTGCAAGGTTCTGACCATTTTTCCTTGGAAATTCTGGCTCTGACCCTTTTTCCTTGGAAGGTTTTGGCTCTGACTCTTTGTCCTGGCAGGCTCTGACCCTTCTTCTCTGGATTATTTTGGCTCTGACCCTTTGTCCCGGTGGCTTCACGTTCCCACCCGCTCGGGCTGTGGTTTCGCTGCAGCTCAGGGCTGTCATTTTCGGGCTCCTTTCTCTGTGTCCTGCAGCAAGAATTCCTCTCCCTGCACACCCAAAATGTGCTCAGGCCAGTTCTGCCAGCAAAGCCGGGCTTAGGGTGGCTCGGTTTAAACCACACGGCCCCAGCTCGGGTTTGTTTTGCTGCCGGGGGGGTTTCTCTGCAATCCTGCAATCCTTCCACCCTCCTGGCCTTAAAAATCCCTGTTTAGACCCAAAAACCTTCTTAAAGCCAGCAGGCTGGGCTGGGCTTAGAGCAGCCTGGTTTAGTGGAAGGGGGTCAAGCTGGGTTTAAGGTAATTTTCCCCAAACCATTTTAGGATAAACCCAAATGGTTTATCCTAAAATGGATAGGGGGATAAATGGCTGACCCCCTTGTGGGCTGACCCCCTTGGATGTTTCCCTGTGGGAAATTTTCCTTTTCCAGCAGTGCCTGAAGCTCCCAACTCAACTGATGTTTGGGGCATCAGCCAAAACAGCAGGAATTGAGCCCACAGAGGGTTTTGTCCCTTTTCCTGCCCTTTTCCAGGAGGAGCATGAAGAGGAAGGCCATGTTCACCTGTCCCTTCAGCGGGGACTGCCACATCACCAAGGACAACCGGCGGCACTGCCAGGCCTGCCGGCTCAAGCGCTGCCTGGACATCGGCATGATGAAGGAGTGTGAGTGTCCAGCTGCTGGGAATGGCCTGGGAATGCTCACGGGGCCGTGGCTGTGCCTTTGCCACCTCCCTGGTGCCAGGGCTGCCGCTGGGAACCTCCCGGGGGATGCAAAGGGCAGGGGAAGCAGCGGGTAATGATTGAGAGGAGCTGGTTTAATGATTCCTGCCCATCCAGGAGTTGTGTTCTCATGGATTCTCACGGGGTTTTTAAGGAAAATCAGCTCCATGGCTCCCAATGGCTCTGAAAATCCTCTTTTCCAGCATTTTCCGTGCTCCACAGGGAGAGCTGGATGAGCTTCCCCATCCCCATGGAGCGGGGCTAGGTTTTCCCCTTCTCCCTCTGGGATTTTTTTTTCTGACCCTTTTTTCCATGTGGGATAAAGCAGGGACTTAAGTCAACAGCAGAGGGAATTAAAGCGGTTTTTAAGCCCAGTCCAAACACACAAATGTGGTCCAAATGTTTGTTTTCTCCGAGTGTATTTAGAGATAAGTGGCTTTTAAAAATAAAACATGTTTGAGGTGCTGGGGAGGAGCTGGGTGCTCCTGGAGAGCTCCAACCAAACATTTTCTGCTGGGAGATTGTGGCCAGGGTGTCCATGGAGCTGGAAATTTGGGATATGGAAGCAGGGCCCTTTTCCTGATGTGCTCAACAGGGTGCAAACAGAGCCTGATGTCACCCAGGGGTCTCCAGAAAATCAGAATTTGGAGTGTTTGTGGGAGGGGGGAAAAATGCTTACATTTTCAATGATCGTGATGGGAATCACTGGATTTTATTCTTTGGGATTGGCAGGTAGATGAGGGAGGAAAAGGCCACACCCCACTGGCTGTCCCCAAATTTTGGGGAGCTGTCCCTGGTTTCTGAGGAGCCCCTAATGAGGGAAGGGCTTTAATTTGTATCAGCAGCCAATTAATCACCCAGGAAGGGCTGGCAAGTTCCTGGGCAGCAATTCCAGGGGGTTTTCTCCAGGTTTTCTCCATGCTTTCCCCACAGGAGTTAACGTGTAAACAGCCCCGTTAGCAAATCCTGCCTGCATTAACCAAAACTGACCCAGACAGGCTAAAAATAGCTAAAAATGGACTTTGCCGCTGGAAAAATGAGGGAGGACGAAGGGTTGGGGTTATTTTTAGGTGGAAGAAGGGAATTAGGAAGGTTTTGAGGCCTTGTTTTCCACAGGGTGTTTGGATTCAGGGCTGGGAATGTGGAATAGGCAGGAAGAAGCGGAAGAGGAGCAGGGCAGACCCTCGTGCCGAGGTTAATTCGGGCTCTGAGCCAGGCAGACCCTTCCCCACCTCTGGAATTGGGGGTTTGGGCCCCACTTGGGGTCCCCCCTGGCTGCCAGTGCCGGTTTGGGGCCAGGAGGAGCCGGGTTTGCCCAGGGGAGGAATGGGGTGACCCCGGGCTCTCCCAGCCCTGCGCCAGGCCTGGCAGCCGAGGCCACCACGCGGCACTTCCAGCCCCCCCAGCCGCCGGCTTGGGCAAATATTTGTGGTTTTCTGCCTGTCTGGAGACAAACAGGGCAGAGAAAAGCCCCTGCAGGCCTTGGGATTTGGGAATTGTCACCCCTGGGGTGGCTCAGGTCTCAGCCAGGGCCTGTCCTCTCCTCGCTGCTTTCTCCCCTTGCACAATGGCCTGGAAATCCGGCCTTTCCCACCTGCTGGCTGGCCAGAAAATGTGCAATTACCCCTTCCCTACCTTTTTCCAGCTGCCTGGAGCTGAGGGAGGGACATCTGTCCCTCAGGGATGTTGGGGCTCCCCTAGATCCTTCCCTAATAATCCCTAAAAATCCTTCTCCACGGATTTCTAACAGCTCCTGCTCTTTGTGCAGCGCCAGGGCTGGGTGACCCCGAGCAGGCAGTGCCCGTGTGGATCTGATGCTTCTTGTGATAAAAACTGGGATGGGGAAGTGGCAAAACCCTGATTTTCCTCCCCGAGCAGCCGAAGGTGGAGGTGGGAGCCATCTTTCGGCCCCTCCTGAAGTGTCCCGGGCCTCTCTCAGATTGTGCAAGGCGGGAGGACGGAAAATGGAGAACGGAAAATCGCCCTCGGCCAAAGGAGCAGGCAGGCCGAGGGTTCCTTGCCTCGAGCTCCTCCCGCTGACCTCCCGCCCTGAATTCCACCTTGACCCTCCCAGCACGGGATCCCTGCACCCAGGGAATTCGGAAACAGCCCCGGGGGTGTCCAGTCCCTGGAGAAGGGCTGAGGGAAGGCAGCTCCTGGTTTGAGGGGGCTCCGTCGTGACCCCAGAGATTTCTGCAGCTCCCCGGTGCCTTTTTCCCTTCCAGCCCCTCTGAGGCTGCTCAGGGCTTGGAGTGGTTGATAAAAAAGTGAAGATTTGAGCCCAAATTGCCCCGGCTGCTCCTTTTCCCTAAGCAAACAGGCCCAGCCTTGCGTGGAGCCCAACCTTTGGCCGCTGCCGAGCGCCGCCACCCCAATAAAAGCCATAAATCCCCAACCCTGAGGGCGGGGGGAGGCTTGGCTGTGCCTTGACCTTAAAAATCAGATTAAAACTGCCCTGAAGCAGCGCTGGACACCCCTGGTGGCAGCTGGGAGCCAAGAGGAGCTGGGTGAAGCCAGCAGCCCCAAGGGTTTTGGGATTTAAGGGAGCAGAGCGGGCACGGGGCACGGCTGGCATGGCCTCGGTGCCCCCAAAGCCTCCCCTAAAAGCACCAGAAACCTCATGGACACAGCAGGAAACTGAGGCCAAGCTGTTGTAGGAAGAAAAAGGGATTTTCCATGTGGCAAAAGCTATTTTCCAGGGGCTGCGTGTGGCATCCAGGGGTTGTTCCAATCCCTAATTCTGCCCCTTTTTCTTTCCCAGTCATCCTTACGGACGAGGAGGTGCAGAGGAAGCGGGAGATGATCCTGAAGAGGAAGGAGGAGGAAGCGCTGAGGGAAAGCCTCAAACCCAAACTCTCGGAGGAGCAGCAGCAAGTCATTGACATCCTGCTCGAGGCCCATCGCAAAACCTACGACCCCACCTACGCTGACTTCACCAAATTTCGGGTACTGACCCCAAAAATCTCTTTTATCCCTCAGATTCCCCCTGCAAAATTCACAAACCTGTCTGCCAGCCCCGCTCCTCAAGTTTTCTCTGTTTTGTCCCCCAGCCCCCTGTGAGGAGCCACCCCAGCAGCAGAGGGGCCACAAAGTCCTCGTCCCTCCTCACCCAGGACCTGTCCTCAGAGGATTCCTCGGATCTCTTCAGCTCTGAGGCCTTCAGCACATTCCCAGGTGTGCCACAGTTCCTCCTGGCCCCAAACTGGGATTGGGAGCCAGGGAGGGACCCCAGGACTCTGTTTGGGCTGTAGGTGACACCTCAAACCACCCCAAACCCCAAATTCCAGGGGTGGGGAAGGGTTGTGCCAGAGCCCAAATTCACCCCGGCACGAGGCTCTGCCCTGCTCCTCTTCCTCCTCATCCCACATTGCCAGACTGGGATCCCACCCCTGAATCCCAATACCCTGTGGAGAACCTGGCCTCAAAAACACCCAGATTCCCTCCTCTCACCCCTCCCGAGGCCAGAGGGGCAGAAATGCAGCACCTGCACCCACATTTGGCGTTCCAGAGTGTTTTTCCAGCCGCTGCGGGGCTCCCCGAGGCGCACACCCCGCGTTTCCCTCCCGCAGACTCGGCGGAGCCGCCGCCGTTCCCCGGCCTGGCGCTGCGGGAGGAGCAGGACGAGAGCTCCTCCGTCAACCTGGAGTTCTCGCAGCTCTCCATGCTCCCACACCTGGCTGACCTGGTCAGCTACAGCATCCAGAAGGTGATCGGCTTTGCCAAGATGATCCCGGGATTCAGGTGAGGCCTTGGATCCCAAATCCGCTGTTTCCCGCTCCCGGGAAACCCGTGCTGCCCTTCCCTGCTTCCCCTTCCCAGCCATTCCTCAGCTCTGCTTTCTGTCTCTCCCCCTCCCTGGGGGTCTCCTCTTTTCCCAATACCCTGGAAAACACACGCAGATTCCACTAGGGAGACACCCAGAGCTCCTGCAGCACCCGCGGGGCTCAGGAGGGGCCTCAGGTTCTGTTCATCCCAAGATTTGGGGCAAAAATGCACCTGAAAAAATCCCTGGAATGGGAATTCCTGGGGAGGGAGCTCAGCTTCTGTTCATTCCAAGATTTGGGGCAAAAATGCGCCTGAAAAAAAAACCTGGAATAGGAATTCCTGGGGAGGGAGCTCAGGTTCTGTTCATCCCAAGATTTGGGGCAAAAATGCACCTGAAAAAAACCTTGGAATGGGAATTCCTGGGGAGGGAGCCCCGCTGAGGGCCTGGTGAGCACCCTGGGGGTGGCAGCTGCTCCTGGCCCTGTCCTGTGTCCCCTCTGTCCCCTGAGCATCCCGATCCCCATCCAGAGGGCAAATCCTCCTGCAGGGATCTGTCTGTGGAGGACCAGATCGTGCTGCTCAAGTGCAGCGCCATGGAGGTGATCATGCTGCGCTCCAACGAGTCCTTCACCCTCGAGGACATGTCCTGGACCTGCGGCAGCAGCGACTTCAAGTACAGGGTCAGCGATGTCACCCAGGGTAAGGGAGCCCCAAATCCCAAAATGCCCTGACTTTCCCCCTGCTGGGCCTTCTCTGTGCTGAGAATGGGGCTGAGTCCTGCCCCAAGTTTTGGGGGTTTGGGGGGTGACAAGTGGTGCGCCAAGGTCTGCAGTGCCACCTCCTCAATGGCCCCAGGGTCATCCCAACGTGTCTGGAAAAATGTCCCCTTCCAGAGGAAAAATGTCCCCTTCCAGAGGAAAAAAAATCCCCTTCTAGAGGAAAATAATCCCCTTCCAAAGGGAAAAATCCCCCTGGAAAGGAAAAGAGCCTTTTCCAGAGCCCCCTGCGGGTCCCTTCTCTCCGCAGCCGGGCACAGCATGGACCTGCTGGAGCCACTGGTGAAATTCCAGGTGGGGCTGAAGAAGCTGAACCTGCACGAGGAGGAGCACGTGCTGCTCATGGCCATCTGCATCCTGTCCCCAGGTAGGGACAAACCCACCCCAAAACCTAAAAACCCACAGAAGGGAGCGACAAACCCTAAACCCTAAAAACCTACAAAAGGGAGGAAAAACCCCTAAGTATGGCTGGCCCTAAAAATGGATGAAAGGGAGGAAATCACCCCAAACCCTAAAAAGGGAGGGAATCCCCCCAAACCCTAAAAAGGGATGAAAGGGAGGGAATCCCCCCAAACCCTAAAAAGGGACGAAAGGGAAGGGAATCACCCCAAACCCTAAAAAGGGATGAAAGGGAAGGAATCACCCCAAACCCTAAAAACCCACAAAAGGGAGGAAATCCCCCCAGACCCTAAAAAGGGATAAAAGGGAGGGAATCCCCCCAGACCCTAAAAAGGGATGAAAGGGAAGGAACCCCCCCAGACCATAGAAAGGGAAGGAACCCCCCCAGACCATAGAAAGGGAGGGAACCCCCCCAGACCATAGAAAGCCAGAGAAGGGAGGGGACCAGCCCAGCGCCTCAGCCCCGCGCAGCCGAGCCCCCTGAGCCCTGCCCGTCCCGCAGACCGGCCGGGCGTGCGGGAGCCGCTGCGGGTGGAGGCGCTGCAGGAGCGGCTCTCGGAGGTGCTGCAGAGCTACATCCGCGCCCGGCACGCCGCGCCCGGCGGCCGCCTGCTCTACGCCAAGATGATCCAGAAGCTGGCGGACCTGCGCAGCCTGAACGAGGAGCACTCGCGGCAGTACCGCTGCCTGTCCTTCCAGCCCGAGCACAGCATGCAGCTCACGCCGCTGCTGCTCGAGGTCTTCGGCAACGAGATCTCCTGAGCGCCCGCACGCCGGGGCCCGGTCCCGGGAGCCCCGGGAGGAGCAGGGCACTGAGCCCGAGCGGGGTTGGCGTTTGGCGTGGCTGCTTCAGGAGCAGCTTCCCCGCCCGCTGCTGCATCCCCCGTGGATGTTTTGGGGCCGAGCTGCCTCGAGTCCCTTCTTTTTCCGAACGCTGGGAAGGGGAAGTGCCAGGACATGAACTTGGGGTGCCGTGCTCTGCTCCCCCCGAAATCCCACAGCACCCGTGGGCTCGGACACCCCAAATCCCGGCCAGGAGGGGCCAGTGGCGATGTGCCCGCAGCTCCAACACAGCCCGTGTGCTGCTGCCGCCGGACTGGGATGAGCCAGAGACAGCCAGGAAAGCCCCGAGAGGGGAAATGTCCCCGACCCTCAAAGGGAAGAGCAGGACGAGCTCTGTTTGCACTCCCTGGGAATGGGGGAGCAGGGGCATCTCCAGGAGCCACCCCCACTTTGGAGCTGGACCCCTCTATGGGATGGGGGATGACTCCTGGGACCCCTGGGATGAGGCAGGGACCTCAACTCCAGCTTCCTCCCCCTGCCATCTTCTGGAGGTGGCTCCAGGCCCTTGTTCCCAGCCGGAGCAAACCCTGGGAAGGGGCATTTGGGAGCTGGGGGGCTTCAGATCCCTGGGAAGAGCCATCACAGCCCCCCGGGCCATGAGCAGGGGTCAGAGGGTCCCCCGTGGCCGGAGGGTCCCCGGCTCGGGCCAATAAACTCCTGCTTGGGCGAATCAACTCCCTCCCAGTGCCGTGTGTCCGTCTGTCCCTGTGTGTCCGTCCCGGGGGTGCCCGCCGTGTGTCCGTCCATCGCTGTGTGTCCGTCCATCGCTGTGTGTCCGTCCCGGGGGTGCCCGCCGTGTGTCCGTCCATCGCTGTGTGTCCGTCCCG
>VZRH01005222.1:20692-31255 GCA_013397555.1 Urocynchramus pylzowi
GGGGCGGGGGCGGCGGCGGCGGCGGCGGCGCGGGCTCACCTGTGTCCCCCGCAGCGGGAGCCCCGGAGCTGCACACCCACCACCTCATCCCGTCGCTGCGCCAGGTGGTTTTCCAAGGTGACCGGCTGCCCTTCCAGTGCACGGCCACGTACCTGGATAACAGCACCCAGATCCGGTGGTTCCACAACCGCGAGCCCGTGCAGGAGGATGAGCAGACGGGTGTCATCGTGGAGGAGAGCCTCATCCATGACTGCACCTTCATCACCAGGTCAGGGATGAGGGACCGGGATGGGAATGGGGATGGGATCGGGACTGGGATGGAGATGGAGTTAGGGTTGAATGGGGAGAGAGATGGGGATGGAGATGACCACCCGTGGCCACAGGACTCACAGGTTTGTAGGTACCAAGTGCCGTGGGTGGGCTACCGAGGGTGGGCACCTTTGGTGCTTCATGGCCTGTGTCCCCCCGTCCCCTGTGAGGTAGCCCCGCTGTGCCAGCCCCTCTCCTGTGCCCGCAGCGAGCTCATCCTCTCCAACATCCACGTCTCCGCCAACGGCGAGTGGGAATGCGCCGTCTCCACCTCCCAGGGCAACGTCAGCAAGAAGGTGGAGATCGTGGTGCTGGAGACCTCTGCATCCTACTGCCCTGCCGAGCGGGTCACCAACAACCGCGGGGACTTCAGGTGGGGACCACGGCGGCGCAGGTGCCGCGGCAGGGGGGACACACGTGGCCTGTGCCACACGGAGAGCAAGCGGTGCGTGCGGGGGCCTCTGCTCGCCGCAGGTGAGCGCGCGTCTGGCAGCGATTAACGGCACGGCTTTTGAAGGGCTTTCCGTGCCGGCGGCGCAGCCTGGCTCCAGCAGCAGAGGTGTTGGAATTTCTCTGGCACGAGACAAAAGG
Organism: Urocynchramus pylzowi; assembly: GCA_013397555.1. Lineage (NCBI taxonomy): Eukaryota > Metazoa > Chordata > Aves > Passeriformes > Fringillidae > Urocynchramus > Urocynchramus pylzowi. The sequence goes on from VZRH01005222.1 coordinate 21,593, forward strand.
CTCCGGGCACCCGCCGTAACCCCGGCGGGGCCCTTACGGAATATAAATTACTGGCACAGTCAATGTGGCTTAAATTAGCGGTGCCCCCCCACTGCCCTCTGCTTCCCCCCGCGCTGCCGGAGCCCAGCGGGATACGGGGCTGGAGAGGGTGGGGGGCTTTTGGGGGAGCACCACGCCAGCCTCCCCAAAGCCCGGGGGTGGCAGCGGCTTGCAGGGGGGGCTGCGGTGCCCGGGGGCGGAGCTGCACAGGAGCCACACGGGGGGAGCAGGCTCGGGGCGGGGCTGCCCCGGGGTCACTGTGTGCGGGTGCCCGCAGGTGGCCCCGCACCCTGGCGGGGATCACGGCCTACCAGCCCTGCCTGCAGCACCCGTTCGCCGCGGGGCCGGCGGGTGTGGGCTCGGCGGGCGAGAAGCAGGCGTGGCGGCGCTGTGACCGCACGGGGCACTGGGAGGACGGCGACTACTCCCACTGCCTCTACACCAACGACATCACCCGCGTGCTCTACACCTTCGTGCTGGTGAGTGGGGGGCCCGGGGGCTCGGCTGGGCCGGAGGGGGCCCAGCTGGTGACCGTGGCCATGCCGCCCTGCAGATGCCCATCAATGCCTCCAACGCCCTGACCCTGGCTCACCAGCTCCGCGTCTACACGGCCGAGGCAGCCAACTTCTCAGACATGGTTGATGTTCTCTACGTGGCCCAGATGATAGAGAAGTTTATCGGCTACGTGGACCAGATCAAGCAGGTAACGAGCACTGCAGGTGTCCCCTGCCTGCCCCAGTGCAGCCTGGTGTTTTTGGGGCAGAAAAGCATGAATTGGGGTGTTTCCTTGGGGGACAGCGGTAGCTCTTTGCAGAGCTGCTTGCTGTCCCCAGCTGACAGATGTGATCGTGGAGATGGCCAGCAACATCATGCTGGTGGACGACCATATCCTGTGGATGTCTCAGAAGGAGGAGAAGGCCTGCACCAGCATCGTGCGCTCCCTGGAGAGGATCGCAGCCCACACGCTGGGCAGCAACTCCCAGCACATGGCAGTGGTGAGGGGGAGCATGGGCTGGGGCTGGATTTGGGGAGGAGGGCTGGGTGGGCTGCTGGTGTGGGGTCTCTGGCCATGCCAGGGGGTCTGTGCCCATGCCAGGGCTGATGATCCCTCCGTGGTGCTGGCAGAACTCTCGCAACATCGCCTTCGAGGCGTACGTGGTGAAGCCCGAGAGCTACGTGGGGCTGAGCTGCGTGGCGTACCAGCGGAGGGACGGGGCCCCCCCAGGACGGCTTCCCCTGGCCGAGAGGGGGACAGAGCCCACGCCTGACCAGCAGCTCAGGCTCCGCTGCACCACGGGGCGGCCCAACATCTCCCTGACCAGCTTCCACATCAAGGTACGGAAACGCCGGGGGTCAGGGGCCCGGCATCGGCCCCCGCTCACCAGTGACCGTGCACCCGCAGAACAGCATCGCCCTGGCCTCCATCCAGCTGCCGCCCAGCCTGTTCGCCAGCCCCGCCCCAGCCACACCGGGGGCCAACTGCAAGCTTCAGCTGCTGGTCTTCCGTAATGGGAAACTCTTCTGCAGCACTGGGAACTCCTCCCGCCTCGCCGACGATGGCAAACGCCGCAGCGTGGCCACCCCAGTCATCTACGCGGGGACCTGTAAGGGGGGCAGCATGCTGGGGTGCTTGGGGTGCCCCGTGGGGCTCCCTGGGGCATTGTGCTGGTGCTCCCCCAGCGCAGAGCCGTCCCTGGGGTTCTCAAGGGAGATGGCAATGTGCCTATGGGATGTGCAGGGTCCCCTGTGCCCAGCCCCTCTGGGGGTGGAGAGGTGTCATTTGTCCTGCTGACCTGGTTTCTCTATGGCTGCAGATGGCTGTGGAGTGGGGAACCTGTCAGAGCCGGTGGCTGTGTCCCTGCGCCACCCCGGGGAGGGCACGGACCCCGTGGCTGCGTACTGGAACTTTGAGGTGCTGGGGGGCATGGGGGGCTGGAGCTCCGAGGGGTGCCAGCTGGCCACCCACGAGCCCAACGTCACGTCCTTGCACTGCCGGCACCTCAGCAACGTGGCCGTGCTCATGGTAGGTGTGGGGCGAGCAGCAGGGCGGGGGTGTTGCCAGGGCGGGGAGCGTGGGGGCAGCAGCAGGGTGGTGGGAGGGGTCAGGGTCACAGGGCTGCTGCTGGGGGGTCTGACAGGCTGTGCTGTGCTGTGCAGGAGCTCAGTGGGTTCCCCAGCGAGGCGCAAGGCGCTGTGGAGGTGCTGCACCCGGCCATGTACACCTGCACGGCCGTGCTGCTGCTCTGCCTCTTCACCACCATCATCACCTACATCGTCCACCACGGGTGAGGGAGTGTCTGGTGCCTGTGCTGCTGCTCTGGGGGCTGGGCTGGGCTGGGCTGGGTGTCTCTGTGGGCAGCTGGAGGAGCTCCCCAGGTGCCAACAGCCAGGAGAAGGTGTACAGGCATGGCCGTCCAGTGACATGGCCCTTTAGGACAGGGGTTCTCAGGAGACAGAGGAAGCACATTCTCAGGGAAAGTGCTGCCCAGTGAGTGGCCCTGGGTCCTGGTCCTTTGCCCCTGTGCAGGCATGTCCTCCAGCCACGCTCCGTGGCCAGGGACAGGCTGTCAGTGCCTCCCCCCAGGTGCAGGATTTGTGCCAAAGGGAACCGTGTCTCTCTCGGGGCACGGCAGGAGCTCACAGGTGCCCGCTGTGCTCTTGCTCTTGCAGCACCATCCTCATCCCACGGAAGGGCTGGCACATGCTGCTTAACCTCTGCTTCCACATCGCCATGACAGCCGCCGTCTTCGCAGGAGGCATCACCCTCACCGGCTATCGGGCCGTGTGCCAGGCCGTGGGTACCGGGCAGCGCCCAGCACCATGGGGGGCTGCAGGACAGGCACTGGGGGGCTGCAGCATCCCCTCCCCAACCACGGCCTCCTCCCGCAGGTCGGCATCATCTTGCACTACTCGTCCCTCTCCACGCTGCTCTGGATGGCGGTGAAAGCCCGAGTGCTCTACAAGGAGCTGAGCTGGAAGGCGCCACAGCAGCCGGACAGGGACACGTCCCAGGCAGCCCCCAGACCCATGCTGAGGTATGGACCCCCCTTCCCCCTGCCTCCCGGGGCTGGGGTGGGACTTGCTCCCCTGGACAGCTCATCCCGTGCTCTCCCGCGGGCTCCAGGTGTGCGGTGACACTTCCCCTCCCCGCAGGTTCTACCTGATCGCCGGCGGGATCCCCCTCATCATCTGTGGGATCACAGCAGCTGTCAACATCCAAAACTATCATGACAACAACCCCTAGTAAGTGTCCCTGCTCGACCCTTCCTCCCTCCCACATGGGTGGCCTCCTTCTGCTGGGGCAGGGAACTGGTGGCACTGGGAATCTGGAGAAATTTGGGAAAATGTGAGTTTTTTCCTGAGAGTTATCCATATACTGGGAAAAAGTCGTCCAGGCAGCTGGCACGGCTCCACGGAGCCCTGCCATCAGGGCAGGGGTGCCGAGCAGCTCCAGGCCACGGCCCCTCAGAGCCCCTCTCCTCCCGCACAGCTGCTGGCTGGTGTGGCGGCCCAGCCTGGGTGCTTTCTACGTCCCCGTGGCTTTCATCCTGCTCGTCACCTGGATTTATTTCCTCTGTGCCGGGCTCAGCCTCCAGTGCCGACCCTCGCAGCAGAAAGACATCCCGGAGCCGCTGGAGCCGCCGCCGCGGCTGGGGGGCACCAGTGACCTCCTGACAGACTCCGGGTCCATCTCGGTGACGCTGAACTCGGGGCCGCCCTGCCCCGAGGGGGACGGTGTCTACTCTCTGCGGGTGCAGTTCTGGGCGCTGGTGGCCACCCACGCCCTGTACGTGGCCCTGTGGACGTTCGGCGCCATGGCCGTGTCCCAGCGCTGGTACCTGAGCATCGTCTTCAGCTGCCTCTACGGCGTCACCGCCGTGGCGCTGGGGCTCTTCATCTTCGTCCATCACTGCCTGCGGCGCCGCGACGTGCTCAGCTCCTGGTTCTCCTGCTGCCCGTCGTACCGGAACGCGCTTCCCATGCAGGCCTACGTGCACCCCGGGCTGGGGCCGGAGGACGGCTCGCAGGTCTTCATCGGCTGCGAGCCAGAGGCCGCTCGCTCCGGCGCCTCCTCCTCCTCCTCGCCCAGCAGCGCCGGCTCTGCCGGGGGCCGCTGCAAGCTCACCAACCTGCAGGTAGCCCAGAGCCAGGTGGAATCCCGGCCGGCGCCCTGCCCGGAGCCGGACGCTGCCGACGGGAAGCCCGTCAGGCACACCAGCAACCTGCACGGCCGCAGGAGCCACCGGGGCAGAACTAAGCCGTGCCGGGACGGGAAGCACCACCGCTTGAAAATGCTGCGGGGCCCCTCGGAGCAGCCGTCCAGCGAGAGCGGGAGCCTCCACAACAGCCACTCCGAGAGCTACCCCAGCGGCAGGACCAGCCCGGCCAGCGGCGGCCGCGCGGGGCCGCGGGTGCCGCAGGACGGGGACGCGGTGCCCAGCCCCTCGGAGGGCAGCGACGGCGGGCGGCGGGGGCCCGACCTGGCCGAAGCTCGCCGGAGGAGCGGCAGCCGGGACAACCTGCGGCCGGGCGGCAGCGCCGAGAGGGAGGCGAAGCGCCGCTCCTACCCCCTCAACGTGGGCAGCCACAACGGCGGCCTCAAGGGCAGCAAGTACGACATCAACCTGGCCAGCGCCGACAGCGTGGCCGGCATGAAGACCGGCCTCTGGAAGAGCGAAACCACCGTGTGAAGGAGGGGAAGGACCGACGGCCGCAGCGTTTTCCTGCGGGAGCCGCGGCCGGAGCTGCTCGGGGCACGGCGGGGGCAGCGCTGCGGCAATCACCTCGTGCACTAGCGGGGATGGGCGGCACGGCCGGGGGCTCCGGTCCCCCCGGGCACAGCACGATCCCGGGCACGGCACGATCCCGGGCCCACCCATCTCCCCGAGGAGGCTCCGAGCTTCCCGCCGCGATGCCGGCGGCTCCAGGCAATCCTCGCCCGCCAGCGGCCGGAATTGCAACCGTGCTTTAATCACTCCTGCATGTCACTTGAGATTGATCCTAAATGCTATTTTATATTCTACAGAGGAAATGTCTATTTTTCAAAGCTATATTATTGAATGTATATATGTATAGACAGAGCTGTAGGTGACGCAAGGGCCCGCCGTGCCACGACTGCAATATTCCCGCCGAGGGACCACTCCAAGTGCCCTTCATGTGCAGGCACTGCAGCCCCAGCCTGAGCACACTGCTTCTGGAGAGCAGCTGCTCCCTCTGGAATGTTTCTACCCATGCCAGCCCTGGGGGCTGCGCGGTGCCAAAGCCATATTGCAAAGCCAAGCACAAGGTAAGAGGAGCCTCAGCTCCAAGGTGAGGTGATTGTCTGCACTGCTTTAATGCCAGACACTAAAATGATGGCCAGAAAAGGCTCCAGACACTAAAATCACAGCCAGAAAATGCTCCCAGGCCCTCAGAGGCTCAAGCCATGCAATGGGGTGGGCTGGCAGACCTGTGCTGCTGCCAGGACTGACCCTCTGTGCCAAAGCACCAAAGAACCAAGGTGTGGGAGAGACCCAGAGCAGCTCTGTGTCCTTAATCCAGGTGTTCAAGCTCAGAAAATACCTAGGTTTGCTCTTAAGTAGGCAGAGACCATTCTGGGGAGCGGGGACCATTCCTAAGAATGCAAGAGAACGATGCCAAGGAATTAGGGACCTTCCTTGGACCGTCAAAGGGCTGGAACTTGGATAAGCACTTATTGTTCCCATTGAAAAACAAATTTCCCCCTTTTCCCAGCACACAGGTAAAACAGCCAGGCTGCAGAGAGGCTGCAACAAAGCAGATGAGAGGAGGAAGGTGGGAGCTTGGTGCCTCCCCTGCCTCAGTTTACCCCGCCTGCAAATGAGTTTGATAACGTAGCTACCTCCGAGAGGTTGTGGGGCTGGCAGGGCCACGAGCCAGGGGAGGAAAAAGCACTGAGTGGGGATTGGTCTCACCTGGGAACCACTCATCCCACGGGGCTGGGGCACCCCTGGGCTTAACCTGCCACTCCCTGCCTACCTTGGCTTCTTTTCCCAATTAAATGTTTAAATATTTCATTGTCCCTGGTATTTAGCACAGTTTGAACCCTTACTGCAGCTTCTGCAGCCTCCCCAGCCTGGCTGATGCTCCGTGGTTCTATCGCTTGCTGCATTGTGACAGTATTAGAGAAAAAGCTTTGTATTCTTAATTACACTTTGTTTTGTCTGTTTACAAGCGAATGACATATCAACAGAGCTTCCTGCAATATCCGGGGGGAGGGGAGGGAAATATGCCAAAGAAATGTCTTTAAAGGGGTCTTTTTGCATTTTTATATGAATAGAATGTTTCTAGCAGATATGTTTTGTTTAATATATTAAAGACATGCCAATCTGCCAAGATCTACTGTGATTTCTCTCCGAGTTCATGTTCAAATACAGCCTGGCCTGCAGTTTTTTGACCTTCACAAAGTCATTCTGCTGAAGAATGAGAAGTCCAAGGTGAGGCTGCCCTGGAAAACCTGGCACCTGCACTTTTATTTACTTATAACAAAAAGGTAACATAACTTGAAGCAGTCACTTCATAAAAAGTCCCATTTTGGTCCAGCACTTTAAGGAAAACCCAGCCTGCTCCTTCCCCACAGCCTCCTTCCCTGGGCGACTGTCTCTGTAACACAATCACTCTGCCCCTGGTGGGTTTCACACTTCTGCTCCCAAAATTGTCCTTCTGGGCCAGGGCCACCTTCAGGACCAGGCCTTGGCCTTCCTGAAGGCCTGGATCTCCTCGGGGCTCCGCAGGTACTGCTCGATCTCGCTGTCCGAGATGGGCTCGTTGCCCGTGAGGGCGGCGGCCGGAGCGCTTGGAGCTGCCGGCCGCAGCCTCTTCCTGGGGTGGATGAGGCAGGGAGGGAGCAGGGGCCTCAGGGTGCCCCCACGCTGCTGCTTCCACACCGAGGGACGGCCCTGCTGCTGTGCCACCGCAGGAGAGCTGGGGGGGCCCTGGCCTGGGGAGTCCTTAGCCAGGGAGTCCTTATCTGGGCAGCTCGGGCCCACAGAGCCCTGGGCAGCCTGGCCTGGGCAGCCCTGGCCCAGAGAGTCCTTGCTTGGGCAGTCCTGGCTCACAGAGTCCTGATCTGGGGAGTCCTTATCCAGGGAGTCTAGGCCCAGAGAGTCCTGGCCTGGGGAGTCCTTATTCAAGGAGTCCTTATCCAGGGAGCCTGGGCCCAGAGAGTCTTGGCCTGGGTAGCCCTGGCTCACAGAGCCCTGATCTGGGGAGTCCTTAGCCAGGGAGTCTAGGCCCAGAGAATCCTGGCCTGGGGAGTCCTTATTCAAGGAGTCCTTATCCAGGGAGCCTGGGCCCAGAGAGTCCTGGCCTGGGTAGCCCTGGCTCACAGAGCCCTGGCCCGCAGAGCCCAGCCCCGGGGCCGTGTCCCGCTGCTCCTGCCCGTGCTGCTGGCTGAAGGCGTGCTTCAGCAGGAAGAGCCGGTGCTGCAGCAGGTCCCCGATGTGCTTCACCACCGTCTTCTTGTCCAGGCAGAAGCCACGCAGCCAGGAGAGCTGGGAGGCCATTGCCAGCAGGATGTCCAGCAGCTCCCTCAGCCTGAGGTGGGCCGGGGGGGGCAGGTCCACCCCCGCCAGGCGGCAGAACCGCGCCAAGGGGCAGGAGAGGCGCGGGCCGGGCCGCAGCGACTGCCAGGCCAGGAACGCCGCGGCCGTGACCACGGGCACGGGGTGCCGGCCGGTCACCAGCCACGTCTCGCTGGCCAGCTCCACAATGGCCATGGTCCGGGCCAGCAGCTTCTCCTTGTCCTCCAGGAAGGGCGCGGGGACGCTGGCCGTGGGCTGGAGCAGCCGGAAGCTGCGGGGACAAAGAGCCACAGTCAGGGGGAGCCTTGGGGACAAACACGGCCTGCTCCTGCCAGGGCTGCTGCTCGTGGACACCAGGAAGAGTTTCTTTCTGGAAAGGGTTCTCAGGCGCTGGAAGTGCTGCTAGGGCGGGGCTGGAGTCCCCATCCCTGAGGTGGCACTCAGTGCTCTGGGCTGGGTGACAAGGTGGGCACGGGTTGGACTCGATGGCCTCAGAGATCTTTTCCAACCTCAGGGATCTGGGATCCTGTGATCCGTGGTGCCTCCCTGAGCGCCTCTCTGCCCTCCCCAAACTGAGGAAAACGGGGCAGGATGAGAATCACAACCCAGGTGTGACAAGGGAGGGACAAAAGCCAGTCCAGCCCGAGCGCACACGCCCGTGTCACACCCCAGCCACGACAAACAAGGGCTGCCAAGGGGCTGGCAGGGCCCCATCACCTGTTCAGGTGCGTTGTCACCAGGTCTGCCAGGCTGAGGGCAGGCACCGAGAGCCCCAGCTCCCTCTGCAGGCTCAGGTAGACGCTGGCAAACAGCTCCTGCTTGGCGTACAGCAGGGAGCACACGGTGCCCATGGTCAGCGGCCAGCGGTGCTGGCGACATGTCACGAACACGCAGCAGCCCCCCAGCAGCTCCTTCTTCTCCAGGCTGACCAGGTGGAAGGCAGGGAGCTGCAGAGCCCTCTGGAAGTAGGACACGGCCGTTTCCTCGAACACCGCCGGGAGCTGCAGCACCTTGCAGAGGTCCTGAACCCGCCGGATCCCTGCGGGGAGACGCCACCCTCAGGCACGGAGGAGGAATTTCTCCGCCCTCAGACACGGAGCAAGGAATTTCTCCTCAGAACTCGGGCAGGCAGCACTCACTCAGACACGGAGCAAGGAATTTCTCCTCAGAACTCGGGCAGGCAGCACTCACTCAGACACAGAGCAAGGGATTTCCCCTCAGAACTCGGGCAAGCAGCATTCAGACACAGAGCAAGGAATTTCTCCTCAGAACTCGGGCAGGCAGCACTCAGACACCAGAGCAAGGGATTTCTCCTCAGAACTCACCCAGCCGGGCACTAAAGCCCCTCCCAGTCCCCCAGGGCAGGCAGGCACCGGCCGGATGCAGCACCAAATGCCCTCCCCCGGCTCAGCTCCAGGGGTTTTGGCATTTTTTCACCGCTAGAAGCGGGTGAAACAAACTGGAGCGCAGGCAGGGAGGATGGGGTGTGCAGGAGCTACTCTTACCTCGCTGCAGGCAGCGGCTCAGCTGCTCCTTCTGGCCAGTGCTCTGGGAATAGGTGACCTCTGGAAAACAGGGGGGGATCAGTCAGTCCTGGAGGGAATCCAGGGCCAGAGACACTTGGATCTGGGGCCAGCAGATGCCCACAGAACCAGACTGCAGCAATCAGAACTGTTTGAGGGCACTGAGCTGGAGCAGCACAGGTAAAAGCGACCTCTCGGATCTCCTCTGAGCCGGGGATTCTCTCTAGACAGAGCCAGGCAACGGCCTCGGGGCTGCTCCGCTGCACTCAAAGCTCTTCTAAGAAACTTCAGTGAGATTTTAATAATCTCTTTGAACAATAAGAGATCCCCCAGTTTAAATTTAAAGCCCATCACCGGCTCTAAGCCAAACCCTGGCCGGGAAGTGCTGCGGGTGTGCCCTGGGATGGAAAACCCCGCTGGTGTTTGGGGGATGGAGGGAGGGGAAGCGGCCGGTCTGACCCGGCAGTGCCCGAGACACAGCTCAGAGAGCGCTTCCCTTCTCGGGCCGGCTCGGAGAGGCCCAAACGAGCTGCGGACCGTCGGTCCTGCACACCCCCCCC
>VZRH01005224.1:2886-18208 GCA_013397555.1 Urocynchramus pylzowi
GGAGGGGGCCGGCGGGCCGGGGCTGCGTGTCGCGGGTACCGCGGGTGCCGCGGGTGCTGCGGGGGCTGCGGGTGCTGCCAGCTCGGGCGAGGGTGGGCAGGGAGGGCTGCAGCAGATTTGGGCGGCAGCGGGGAGAGCGGAGCCGCGGGGGCAGCAGATGGTGCTTTGCCGGCAGCAGGAGCCCACGGCACCGCCGCACCCCAAAGCCAGCCTGGCACACGCCCAGCTCCGGCTGCCGGCACGGGCTGAGGGGTCCCCTGTGCCCACAAGACGGAGCCCCCCTGGCTGGCAGCGTGCTGTGGCTCAGGGGCACGTGGGCACAGCAGGCAGGGTGCCAGGGGAGTGGGCTGGCGGGTGCTGAGGTCGGGGGGCTGGTGGGTGCCGTCGCCAGGGAATGGGACAGCCCAGGGGCAGTGCAGGGCTGTTGTGGCAGTGGTGTCAGGGCAGCGTGCAGTGCGGTGTGCGGGGCTGGTGGCAGCAGCGCACTGGTGACAGTGTGCCATGTTGGTGGCAGCAGTGCATGGTGCTGGTTGCAGTGTGCCAGGCCGGTGGCAGCAGTGCATTGGTGGCAGTGTGCCAGGCTGGTGGCAGCAGTGCATTGGTGGTAGTGTGCCATGTTGGTGGCAGCAGTGCATTGCTGGCAGTGTGCCATGCCAGCGGCAGCAGCATGTGCAGCGCAGGGCAGTGCAGAGCACAGCGCAGAGGCCCCTGTGAGTGGCAGCAGAGACATGGCACAGCAGCCCCAGATGGACCTGTGGAATGTTTTGCAGGGGCTGAGCCCAGGCCCAGGCAGCACACAGGGGCCAGGTGCAGGGGACACGCTGGTGGCCGCTGTCGGTGACAGCGTAGCTGGCGGCACACAGGGTATCGATGAGAGTGCACAGCACCCGGCCAAGCGCCAGCTGAGCTCAGGGCAGGCAGCAAACGCTGCAGGACTGCAGCCAACAGCAGCTGGCACTGCCACCCCGGGGCTCGCCTTACCTTGACGCCTTCGGAGCCGGCGTGCAGGGCGTGCGCCCCGCTGCCCGCGCTCTGCCCGCTCCCCGAGCTGCGCGCGGAGGCCACGCTGCCCGTGCTGCCCAGGCTGCTGCGGTCACCACCTGCACACAGAGAGAGGCTGTCAGGGCTCTGAGCCGCTCTTAGGGGACACCACGGTGTGGCCGTGCCCTGCGGAGCCGCCGCCACGTCCCGGCACGTGCTCGGCGTCCCGGCCGCTCCCGGCTGGCCGTACCTGCGAAGGGTTTCCGCAGCACCCAGATCTCCTCGGCGGGGGCTGGCGTGGCCGGTCCGCCCTGCGACGGGGACAGGTGGGACGGGCTCATGTCGGCCCCGCGGGACCCTTGGTGGCAGAGCAGAGAGAGCGGCCGTCAGGCGCGTGGCTCCGCGCTCCGGCTCGCACGGGTGTGGCACGGGGAGGTGACCACGGCGCCGGGACTGGCGCTGCTGCACGTGGGAACAGCCCCACAGGGAAGGTGTGGGGACCTCGGCTGTGTCTGTGCCCGGGGATGCCAGAGCCATCCTAGGGCCCTGTCCCACACCAAGCTGGCAGAGGTGACAGTGACCAGCCCTGGGCCCTGTCGTGCAGAGCATCCCCTCCTCACTGCCAGCCAGGGACAGACCCGTGGTGGGGTGTTCCAGTGCGCTGGCTGAGCCTGGACAAGGGACAGGGACTGTGTCATCCCTTCACAGGACAGGATGGGGACATGACCCAGTGCAGGGAGCAAAGGGAGCTGGGCAAACTCAAGCACTGGGGACCAGTGTCCCCACCCCACATGGCCCCTGTCCCAGGCAGTGCTGGCCATGTCCCTGCAGCTGCCTGCACCCATATGCAGGGCCACGGGGGCCATGCAGGACCAAGCACCCTGGTGACACACAGGGGACACAGCAGTGGATGAGAGGATCTGGCCCTCTTCTGGGGCACAGCTTCAGGGTCACCCCAGGGCACGGCTCCTCACCAGCTCACTGTGCTAGCCACCTCTGCCAGGTCCCACTCGCACCAGGGACACCCAGCTCTGAGCCCAGGGGGGAAAACAGCATCAGATGAGACGGACAACAGCCCCACAAGGCCAGTGCTGCCATGGCCCCACCACGGCTCCACCACTGTCCTGCCAGCCACGGGGCACTGCCACCCTGCCACCAGCCGTGGGGTGTTACCACCTCACTGCCAGCCATGGGGTACTGCCACCCTGCCACCAGCTGTGGGACATTGTCACCCCACTGCCAACCAGGCCAGTTCTGTCCATGGAGCTGCTCACTCAGACAGCACCAACTGTAGCAGGGGACAGGTGGTAGAAGGTGATAAAGTCACTGAAGGAGCACAGCAAGGGGCAAATGGCCCCACCGAGTCAGGCTGGGACATCCCTGAGCTGCACATGCCACGGTCACACCGAGAGGAGCCTGGACTCGTGCAGCTCCATGCGACCCCAGCAGGAGAGAAAGCTCCAGGGAAAAGAAGCACTGTTCCCTTGTCCCCAGTGCCAGCACGGCCACCCAGTGTCCCCAACACAACCTCCTTAGCCGCTGCCACCAGGGCGTGTGCAAAGACCCCTGGGCCCCGCCATCGAGGACTGCAGCCCTGCAAGCCCCCTGCCCCTGGGCGTTCCTGACGCACTGCCCTGCAGCATCTGTCACCTGCCTGTGTCCCAGGGATGGTCCCCAGGGTTCAGCTGGGCTCTGCCTGCGCTGAGCCAGCCCGAGAGCATCCCCTGGGAAAGGCCCCATTGCCACAGCCCCTTCCAGCTCCGCGCGGTCAGAGCTGGGCCCTGCAGGGAGGCTGTGCCCAGCGGAGGGTCCCTGAGCCCGTGGCACAGAGCTGCGGCCCTGGCACAGGGCCGGGAGTGCTTTGGGGGTGCCCACGCACCTGGACAGGAGCGCAGGGGACACGGGGACAGCAGGGTGGAGAGGCTGTGCCTTGGGCACACGGTGTGCCAGCGGCGCTGGAGCGGGTGTGGCGGGCAGCGGTGGCACGCGTGTGCCACCCCAGTGCCCCCAGTGCCCCCACCGCACGCATGCACGCGCATGCACACGCTGCATGCACACACACACGCCCTGCAGCCCCCCGGAGAGGGGGAGAGGCCGAGCAGAGAGAAAAGACTCGACACACGCTTTACAGGAAAAGAAAGGAAAATCCATGGAGAGCACGAAGCGAGCGGTGAACTACCTTGTCCGTAACGCGGCTCGTCGGCACTGCTAGGGGAGAGCCTGTGATAGCCAAAGGAACTGAAAAGAGTCTGATGGGAATGTGGTGGTGGAGGTGGAGGTGGAGGCAGGGAATGGAACGGATGGGACGAGGCGTCACCGTTTAGCACAGCAGCCCCGTAAGCCGGGAGCGGGATCTTTTGGAAGTGTTGGGGGATTGTTACAGTCTCCCATGAACCTGATAATAAAACATAACAAGAGACAAAATGAAAAGAATCAAAATAATAGAGACACGCTCAGTGCCACCAAAAAAAAAAAAAAAAAAGAAAAGAAAAGAAAAAAAATAGGAAAGAAAAGAAAAAAAAAGAAAGGGGGGGAAAGGCAGCAAATCAAAAAGCGACCAAAGGGACATGGAGAAGCCAGAACCGAGACCCAACCGATGCGGAGCCGAGCCGAGGAGCAGCAGCGGGAGCTCAGCACACACACAGCCCGGCGCAGGGGACGGACACATCCCGTGGATCCAGCACTGGGACAGCCCCACGGCTCAGCTCTCGGGGGTCTCACAGCCAGGCTGCCGGGGTCCTGCTCCCTGCAGGGCCGTCCCAGGGCAGCGGGGCTGCAGCACCGACACCCCCGTGTGACACAGCAACTGCACCCCACACTGCTGCCCCACCGCAGCCAGCGGGGTGGCTACAGAGCCCCACAGCTTGGCTAGCACTGCTGTGGGCCGGCTGCAGCCCAGGAGCCACGGAGCACAGCCCCGGAGACATGGATGGCATCTCTGGTACTGGCACATGACCCATACCTGGAGGGTGGCTTTGCCCCTGCCTGTCCAGCACCAGGTGCCTCCAGGGACACTGTGGGTTGCCTGTCAGCCACTTGTACTGCCACTCCCCTGAGACATTGTTCACGTGCCACTATTCCTTGCCCATGTCCCCATGGTGTGGCTGCCCCCAGGATCCACTCCCGGGGCTGGGGTGAGGTGGTTGATGTGGGGCCTTTCAATGCTGCTTGCAGAGGCACCAGCCCCATTGGGACACTCCTGGCAGAGGGCACAGCCCAGGGACATCCCAAGGGGCTGCACACCCCCCAGGAGCCTAAAGGGATGACGATGGGAGTGGGACGGGGACAGGCAGCCCCAGGGCAGGGGAGCAGGGGCCGATCCCTGAGATGGCCCCTGGCTGGAAAGACGGTCTCTGTGTGGCAGCATCAGCTCCCTGGCGCTGGTGCCCAGCCCCTGCACAGACCCTGAGCACCAGCTCCTGCGACCCCACTGCTGTGCCCGTCCCCACAAACCGCAGTGACGCCCCTCATGCACCAACCTCCCGGCACCTCAAACGCCTCCCCCAGCCCAGGGGCAGCCAGGGCTGACCCTCGAGCACCCCAGGGCTGCCAGCACCAACCCCCAAGACACCGACCCCGCAGCCACAATGGGAACACGGGCCCTGCACACCGGATGGGAGCGCCAGCCCCACAGGCACAATGAGCACGCTGACCCTACACACTTTTAGGCACCGTCCCCACGCTCACGGCAGGGACACCGACCCCACATGCATGAGGGGCATCGCCCCGCTTTGTCTTCACCGCTGCAGCCCCCGACACCCCGGTCCCCACCAAACCAAGACGGGGCTCCCCGGGGCTGGGGGTGCAGGGGGGGATTATTTGCCTGTTCGTTTGCTTATGGCCTCGACGAGGCTGGAGGGGAAGTAGCCCACGCGGTCGTTGCCGGTGCGGTTGTCGTGGATGCAGCCCTTCCAGCGCCCGTCCGCGTGCTGCTCCAGCACCTGCGGGAGGGGCCGGGTCAGGGGCCGGGCCAGGGGCCGGCACTGCCGCCGGGGTGTCCCCGGCCCCCCCGGCCGCACTCACGGTGATGACGTCCCCGGCTTTCACGTTGAGGCTGGTCAGGTCGTAGTTGTTGCAGTAGTCCTTGACGGCCCGGACCTGCAGAGCTGCAGAGGCGTCTGCGGGACAGAACGGCAGCGTCACCAGCCGCTCACCCCACGGGGGTTGGCACCCCCAGCCCGGCGCCCCTCGTGCCAGCGTGGCCACTCTGTGCCCTCCAACCCCCTACCCCGCAGCATCTGCTTGATCTCCTTGCTGGCCTGGCTGGTGGTGAACTGGTTGACGATGTCCAGAGCCGTCTGGTTGTAGGTGTTCCTGACGTGGGCGTTGATCCCGCTCTGCAATGGCACCGAGAGGGATTGGGAGGAGGCTGGTCCCCATCCTGCCAACCCTGGGACTCCCTAGGCCACCGGGAGACCAGCAGCTGGAGGGCACAGCTCTCAGACCTTCGTGTGTACCCCCCTTGTGACCCTCACCCCTTAGTGAGTGGACCCTCAGGACCCTCAGTGCCTTGGTGTATCCCCTCCAGGACGCTCAGCTCTGCTCCCTGGGAGAGCTGCACAAGCTGCTCTGAGCTGCCAGCTGTGGGGTCAGCCCCTTCCCACAGCCCCTGGCTGGCTTGGGGGTGCCTGGGGGTATCTGGGGGTGTCAAGGGGGGCCCTTACATCCAGCAGCAGCCGCACCACATCCGTTTTGCCGCAGAGAGCGGCCTCGTGCAGCGCCGTGCCCGCCTTGGTCTGCCGGTTGATGTCGATGCCAGCCTGCAGCAGGAGCCTGCGGGGCACAGCGGGGTCAGCGGGGCACAGGGGGACACCGGTACTGCCACCCCTGCCCACGGCACCCACCGGATGATGTCGATGTGGCCGTTCTTGGCGGCGAGGTGCAGGGGGCTGGTGCCGTTGGGGTCGGTGGTGTCCCCCGGTTTGGGCTCCAGCAGTGCCGCGCACATGTTGCTGTTCAGGAGCAGTTGGACCACCTGGCTCAGCAAACACAGACGGAGCAGGGCTGCAAGGGCGGCTCGGCCGCCCCCCGGGGCTGCGGCCCCCGGTCCCCACCTGCACACCCCCAGTGCTGGCCATCCTGTGCCCCTCCAGCTGCTCCAGCATCCCCAGGACCTCACAGTGCCCCTGTCCCTGCTCCGGGGACCTCACACTGCCCCTGTCTCCCCCGCCCCCCAGGGGATCTCACAGTGCCCCTGTCCCCTCCCAGTCCTCCTCTGGGGACAGCCAGCCCTGAGAGAACTTACCCCGACCCGGCCAAACTCGCATGCCAGGTCCAGGGGTGTCTTCCCCGAGTTGTCCATGATGCAGGGGTTGGACTGGTGCTGCAGGAGCATCTCCGACTGGGGACAAGCAAGACCCCGACCCGGTGAGGGCAGGGGTAGAGGGGTGGCACCACCCCCTTCCAGCCCTGTGCCTCTCCGTACCACGTCGTAGTGCCCGTGCTGTGCTGCCAGGTGCAGGGGGATCTGGCCCTCGTCTGACGGGATGTTCACAGAGGAACCTGCCTTCAGCACCATTTTCATGGGCTCCTTCTTGCCCTGCCAGGCCGCGTAGTGCAGGGGCCTCATGCCTGCAGGGGCAGGAATCCATGAGCCTTCCATGTGCCAACACAGCAGGCAGAGCCTGCGGGGGGCATGGGGCAGGGGGCACGGCCAGGATCCCGGGACTCGCCTTTGTTGTCCTTGATGTCCACGGCAGCCTGTGCCTCCAGCAGCAGTGAGATGAGCTCTGTGTTGCCGTTAAGCGCCGCATGGTGCAGAGCCGAGAACCTGGGGACCGGGCTGGTGTCAGGGCCCACAGGCCTGTCCCCTCCACAGCCCTGCCAGCTGGTGTCAGGGCCCACAGGCCTGTCCCCTCCACAACCCCTGCCAGCACCATGGCCTCAAACCTGCACCTCTGCAGCACCCCGGGGCTGCTCTGCCCTCCACAAGCACATGTCCCTGGGAAAGCCACCCTCACGTCCCTCTGGGGGCTTTGGGGCGAGAGCTGCTGCAGGCCCGGGAAAGCGGAGACCCCTCCGGGCTGGGGGCGGTGGGCAGGGCAGGCACAGGGGTGTCCCGCTGGGGTGGGGGTGCCGGGGAGCCCCCTCCCCACTGACCCACTTCCCCCAGCCTGGCCCAGCAGCGGGGCCGTGAGCAGATGGCAGCGCTGCCGTGCCCGGTGTCGGGCCTGCCTGTGGGGTGGGGAAAGCCCCCGGCCCCGCAGCCGCTCTGCTCTCGCAGCTCCCGGAGCCGGAGGCTCCCGCCTGGGAAGCAGGCCAGGAGCTGACCTACTTGTGCTCCCGGCAGTGGCATCCTCCGTGCGACTGCGCTGGCACCCGCCGCGCCGCTGCTCCGGGCCTGGCCCCGCTCCGGGCCTGGCCCCGCACAGCGTCCCCATCCCCTCCCCGGGGCTGCCACCGGAGCATGGGAACGGGCCGCGGAGCCCCCAGGACACGCTGGCCTCTGTGGCCGCCCGTGCCCGAGGGGCAGGTGTGGGTGACAATCCCCCTGGGCCTCTCCCCCCTGCCCCCGGCCGAGGGGACACGGCCCCGTGGGGAGCGGGCTCCAGGCGCCACGATGCCCATGGAGCCGCCGGCCGCGATCCCCGGCGGGGAGCGGCGATGTGAGCAGACAGCCGGCACAGGAGGCCGATCCCCAACGTCTGCCTGGGAAATGTCAACATTTTCCGCTCCAGCGCCCTGCTCAAATCCGCTCAAGATGGTGCAAATCGCAGCCTTCCCCGGGGCAGCCTCCGGGGCTTCCCTCGGGCGCCTCATGGCCCAGCCGGGCGCCTCATGGCCCAGCCGGCCGCCTCGGCCATGAGCAGGGCACCGGCCCCGGGGCCAGCGCGGGGACACGGGCACGGTGCTCACCCACGGCACTCCCCGCTGGGAACAAGCCAGCACTGCCAGGGTGGGGAAACTGAGGCACAAAACTGGCTGAGCTCACACGGAGCAGAGCACAGCCAGGATGGGGAAACTGAGGCACAGGGCTGGCTGAGCTCACACAGAGCAGAGCACAGCCAGGGTGGGGAAACTGAGGCACGGGGCTGTCTGAGCTCACACAGAGCGGAGCACAGCCAGGATGGGGAAACTGAGGCACAGGGCTGGCTGAGCTCACACAGAGCAGAGCACAGCCAGGATGGGGAAACTGAGGCACAGGGCTGGCTGAGCTCACACAGAGCAGAGCACAGCCAGGCTGCAGCCTGGATCCCAGGGGATCCGTCCCAAGAGCAGCGCCAGAGGCTGAGGCTGCTCCCCTTTTCCTTCAGCACCCCCTGAACCTTCCAGGAGCCGGATACGCGCCGGGCCCTGCCTGCAGCTCCCCAGCCCTGCCACGATGCTCACCCTCCTGCAGGCTCTGCAGAGCACGAGGTGGCCCCTGGGGTGAGCCCCATTGCCCCGGCACAGCGATGAGCTGGCAGGTGCCAGGGGATGCCCACTGCCACCACCCTGGTGTCGAGGATGTGCAGCCCCAGGGCATGGCCCCCCGTTGCTGACCAGCTGCATTTCCCTGGCATTTCCCTGGCCACAGCAGAGCCATCCAAGGGAACAAGTGGCATGGCATTGTGCTGCTGCCCCACTCAAGGGGATCTCGGGGCGGGGGGAGCCGGGGGCAGCTGCTGCCCAGCCCCACAAGCAGCACTCCCACGGCAGCCCCTCCTGCGCGGCTGCCTCCCTGCAGCCTCATTAGTGTGATTAGCGGGGGAGGTCCGCGGCCCCTTTCTGCCGCTCCCGCCTTGGATGTGGCTGTGGAGCCTGGCGGGGTCACGGCTCTCCCACCCGGCACCCCACAGGGCTGATCCCTGCACAGCTCCCGGGGAGCCCCACAGGGCTGGGAAAAGTGTGGTGAGACTTTTCCCTGTCTGACTTTTCCCTGTGGGGCACAGCTCTGCCTCTGCCTCCTCTGGTGCCTGTGGCTGCTCCAGGCCAGCACCCTCTCGGGGTGCAGCCACGTGGGCTGATGGTGGCCAGAGCCCTGGCACTGGAGCTGGCAGCTCGGAGAGCCTGGCATTCCCACACAGACACTCGGGACTCCCACAGCAGGTGCCCCCCCGCTCACAGCACCCACGGCACGCACCCCACAGCACCCACACCCAGGCTTGGGCTCCCACTCACCCATCCGTGTCTTGGAAGTTGACATTGACTTTCTTTGCTGATCCGAGGAGCTCTGGAAGGGAGGGAAGGGGACAGGATGTTAGAGGAGGTGGCTGGTGCAGGGACACGGGGCACACCAGGGAGGTGACGTGGTGGCAGCTCCAGGTTTCCCTGCCTACCAAGGCTGGGGCTCCCTGCGGCTCCGCAGGTGCTGCGTGAGGCTGCCTGAACCTGCAGGCAGGAGGTTCAGGGTGGGGGTCCCTGCTGAAGGTGGCAGAGCCCAGGGGCTCCTCCTGGCACCAGGTTCTCCCCTGGTTTGCCTGGGGTTCCCCCCTGGCTCCTCCACCCGGCTGAGGCTCCGGAACGGCCCCGTGGAGCCCCTGCCGGGCAGAGCTCAGCACGTTCCCCTTACCCCAGCCCCCCTGGCACTGCCCTCCCCACGCTTCTGGGAAATTAAACCACGGCAGGGCAATCCAATTAGCAGCACGAGGAAGGATAGAGCCAGATTTACATAAGATTTACCCGAAAAATGCCACTCAGGCTTTCCAGTGAGCTGCTCTTCCCACAGCAGGAGCGGGAGCAGGAGGAGAAGGAAGAGGAGGGTGGGAGCAGCACGGCAGAGCCCCGGGTGGGGGACCCACACAGCAGCCCCTGAGCCTCACACAGTGAGCACAGCTCCAGCACGGCCCTGAGTCCATGGGAGAGCACCCAAAGGCTGCATGGCCTGGAAGGGAGAATGGGCAAAGGCACTCCAAGCCAGGGATGAGCTAAGCTCTTGTTGGGAGAAGCTGGCTGGCAGGGCTGCTTCAGGCAGGGAAGGGGAATGTGGGGCCAGAGAGACACTCCCTGTGCACCTTGGCCATGGCCTTGCTCTCTCCCCCTCTGCCATGTCCCCTCGTCAGTGTCCCTGTGTTTATTGAATTGTTGGACACAAGCGCTGTGCCACAGCCCAGGAGCCTCCGCATGGACAAACGGGGCTCAGAGGGCACCAGCAGCAGGAAGGGCAGCTGTGTCCAGCTCTGACCCTCAAGCCTGGGGAGTGGTGCCAGGCTGAGCCAGCCCTGCCCAGGCCACGTAGCACAGATGGACCCGGGACAGAGGCTCTGGCACCCAGAGCTGGCTCCCTCCTGCACTCCAGGGCTGCCCGGCTGTCCGAGCTGCAGGACACTTGCTAATGCTGACACAGCCCGGTGTGACTGCAGAGGACAGGTTCCATCAGCCACAGCAACCACCCTCCAGCCACCAGGTCCCCAGGCTCTCCTCCCAGATGAGGTGCCTCATGTGGGATGAGAAGGAGCACTGCAGGGTGCCTGGAGAGGGACGGGGACACCGTGGGACCCCAGGGTGTAGGGAGGGACAGGAATGCCACAGAAGTCCCCAAATCCCATCCTCAAATTAGCATCCCCATGCTCCCCTGGGAAGAACTGGACATTACTGGTGGGCAGAGCCCCTGTGACACCGGGGCTGACCCCGTCCCCGCCAGCCCCGTGCTGCCGCCAGCGTCCCCAACAAAGGTGCCATTCAGCGGCGGTGGAGAGGAGCCCAGCGCCGCTTCCGCTGCCGCCCGCGCCAAGAACCAGCTCCCAGGAGAAGGGGCCGAGCTGCCCCCAGGGATGCAAAGGGCCAGAGGACAAAAGGAGCCGTGGGCGCAGGAGCGGCACCGTGCCCGGCGCTGGCTCCAACCTCCGGCCCCGAGACGGGCCCCGCTCCGGCTAACGGGGCCTCGCGGACGGACGGACGGACGGACGGACGGCTGTCAGCAGGTCTGCAGTGCCTGGCCTTTCCCACGGGTTGATCCCGGCGAGGGGCTGGGATGGGGCGATGCCCGGGCAGCAGGGTGCAGTGGTGACGCTGTTGGCGATCCCCAGGCACGTGCCACCCTCGGCGTCACCAAACCACCATCACCCCAACGCACCGTAGCGGCAAATTTTTCCTCCCTGCACCTGCAGGAGAGGCTGCAGCTGCCAAAATCTGTTTAGCACTTCCATCAGTGCCCGTGCCAAGTGCTTAGTCAGTGACTTCCAGCCATGCAGTGGTTTGACTTTCCTTAAAGCTCTGGAAGTGGCCGTCAGCATGCCGAAGGCAGCTGGAGCACGGAGCCCAACTGGGGTCTCAGAAAAAGCCCAGCTCCCAGAGCAGGGGAGAAGGATGGGTGCCCTGGTCACCAGGTCCACAGTCAGATTTGCAGCCTGTCTGGGGGGCAACAAGAGCCAGGAGAGCTCATTAATGGCTGGGAATTAATGACAGGGAAAATTCTTCCACTAACAAGGCAGAGAGAAGGGAGCTGAGTGCTTCCAATTAAAAATATCGGCTACAAAAGGAGATGGGCACAGTGGGGACGAGAGCAGAGCTCCTTCATGGCCACACTGCCAGTGAGCACCCAGTGTGCTCCTGGCTGTCCTCTCTGCTCTGAGGGGTGGCAGGGACCACCGAGCACCTGTAGTCACCATCCTGCCCTCTCTATGCAGGTGCCACCAGGAAGGTGCTGTTGCAGGGGTGGTGCACCTTTGCTCAGGCAGCCTGAGCCCCACCACCATCCCCGGGACACCCCAAAGTCCCCTCTTGGCTCCCCGTGGGCTGCTCAGGTGATGGTTGTGCCGTGTGGGATCACAGGGCTCCCCTGGCGTCTCGTGGCCCAGTTCTCCACGGCTCTCAGAGCAGTTTGCACCCCACAAACACCCCGGGGAAGGACCACCATGCCAGCCCCAGGAAAGGGGGGCACACAGAGGAACCTGGCAGCACGGGGTGCGGCTATCAGCCGTGGCTATCAGCGCTGTGCACCGGCAGCCGCAGCAGCTCTGCCATCCACACCAGCTATAAACCGCACCTGCCGGAGCAAACACCGCNACTGCGCACGGGCGACCCGCTCTGCCCCGGCCCAGGGCTCGGCCACGCGTCACCTTGGCTCCTGGCACTGAGCCTGGCAGCTGCTCTGGGCATCCTGGAGCACGCCATGAGGAGACCCCCCATGCCCAACCTCAGCTCCTGCATGGCCGCGTGGAGACCCCCATGCCCAAGCAGGAATCCCAGTACGTGCCACGGGGAGACCACTGTGCCCACCCGCTGCTGCAGGTATCCCGGAGCACGCTGTATGGAGATGCCTATGCCCAGGTGCATGCCATGGTGGGACCCTAGCGGCCAAGCACAGCTCTGGGCACCCCAGTGCATGTTGCAGTGAAACCCCCGTGCCCGCTGCCCCATCCCTTCCCTGCACACGTGTCCAAGGCCACACGGTGGGACTCCTCAGGGGGCTCCTCTCCCTCCCAGCACCCCCTCACGTGCTCATGCGCCAGCCCCTGCCTCTGCAGCCAGCGCAGCGCCAGCAGCGATCGATGCCCGGCCGGAGCGTGGGGGCTCCCGGCCAAGCCCCCGCTGACGAAGCACATCCTCACCCAGCTCCCCCCGGCAGGCAGGCAGCAGGCGGCTGCTCCAAGCAGATGGCTCCAGCCTCCGCTAAATCAACATCTTCTTAATGAGGGGAAAGCATTGCTGCCCCCTCCCCAGCATGGCGGCGGCGGGTGAGCCGGGAGAACCCCCCAAATCCTCCTCTCCATCCCCTCATCACCCCTCCGCAGTGACCCCACTCCCCTCCAGCCCCGTCCCTGCTGCTTCCCCGCTCCCCAGCTCACGTGGGCAGCCGGACCCCTGCGTGTGCCCCCCACAAACACGACAGGACCCCCCAAGCAGCCAATATCCACAGGGAAGACATTCAAGGCAAGCGCCTATTTCAGAGACAGGGGGGAGGATCCTGCAGCGGCATCGCTGGGAGCTGCCGGATAAAGGAANCGGCCCCCTGCGTGTCCCCCCCAAAACACGACAGGACCCCCCCAAGCAGCCAATATCCACAGGGAAGACATTCAAGGCAAGCGCCTATTTCAGAGACAGGGGGGAGGATCCTGCAGCAGCATCGCTGGGAGCTGCCGGATAAAGGAAGCATCCAAAATAGCTGCTCTTAATTATATCCCTGCTAACGAGCGCCACGCAAACAACGGGCACTGCACGAGGAGCCCTGGCGTGGGGGTGTCTTATTCCTCGCTGCGATGGTGGGGTCCCCAAGGCGACGTGTGCCATGGTGGGGACCCCACCGAGGCAGCCACAGCAGCCCTGGCTGGCTCTGGCGGCGCCGGTGACACCGGGGAGCGGGTCCTGACAGGGAAAAGCTTGTACTCCTGCAGCCAAGGTCGTGTCAGGCGCTGAGGCCGGCGCGATGCTCGGATGCTAATGAAGCCGTTATCATCTTCCGATCGATCTGGACTGTATAAATAATGCACCGGGAAGCTCGTTGTACAGGGAAAGGGATTGCCTGGGGCTAAGAGGTGGCTGGGATGGGATGGAGCAGTGCTCAGCACAGCTGGAAAACTGCTGCCCACCACAGCTGGACGCCCCGCTGTCCATCACAGCTGGATGTCCACTGCCCATCACAGCTGCACAGCCCAGTGCCCATCACAGCTGGATATTCACCTCCCCCCGCAGCTGGACCTCCCAGTGGCCACCACAGCTGGGTGACAACTGCCCATCACAGCTGCACACCCACAGCTCTGTGCCCCGCTGCCCAGCGCCAGCCATTCCCCAAATCCCAAGGCACTTCTGGGGGTGCTGCCCATGTGCCCGGCACAGGTACAGGTGCTCCGCATGCCCGTCCCTGGCAGAGCCTTCTCCAGGGAGCGGCGAAATCCGCACTGGAGGCTGGCTGGGCTCTGGCAGCCTGAGTCACCGCGCAGCGCTGTCCCCTGGGGCTGCAGGAAGCAGCTTAAATGCAGCTTTCAAGAGGCAGCAGGGACTCCACTGTGATGCTTTTATTTTTACAAAAAGGAAACTTTTCAGTCCCCTGGGATGGCGCGGGGCTGAGCCTGTGGGCTGCCGGGGCAGGCGGGGACAGGGGACACGGGTGTAGCCAGGCCAGAGCTGACCCACCAGGGCTGGAGCTGTCCAGGGGAGCAGCACCCACCAGCAGCTCCCGTGGAGATCCCCACTCTCCCCCTGCATTCCCAAGTCATATCCTCACCTGACCTTTGCCGTGCGGTGCCATGCAGCCAGGCCAAGCCGCGCCGCACCAGCCGGACCCCTTCGGGGCAGTGCCACCCCCCCCCCAGCCCCCCGAGTGCCACACGGGGCTCTGCTGAGCGGGGGCTCCCTGGAGACCCGGCCCGGGGCACCCAGGAATGCGGGGAAGCGGCAGCAGGGACGGGCAGGAGCTTGCTCAGCGCAGGGATTGCCGCCTGTGCCCCACGGGTGGGACACGAGGGGCCGTGCTCAGCTCCGTGGCACCAGCAGCGAGCGTCGCAGCCGCCCGCCGTGCCCGGTGCCAGCCGCATGCCCACACTCGTCTCCGCGGAAATGAATGTTGGTGTCGCTTACAGGGAGCCCTAATTGCCAGCCTGGGGCTAACAGGTAATTTTCACTAATCACCCTGGCTGGAAGGAGCCACGGCTGGCACAGCGAGGCTGGCAGGGCAGGGATGGGGACGTGGCTGCGCAGGGCCACTGTCACCTGTGTCTGCCCGTCCGTCCGTCCGTCCATCCCAGCACGGCTGGCACTGCTCCACAGGAGCAGAGGGAGGTGGAGGCGCGCTACTCACCTCCGCCCTGGGGCAGGGAGCATCCTGCCCCATCCCCACCCTAATCCTCACCGTCCCCAGCTCCTCCCCCTCCTCACTCCCTCTGGGGGGGATCCCTGGGAGGACGGACCCTGCCCACAGGGCGGGACCCGGAGCTTTGTGCATCTTAAAGCATCATTAACCAAGACACGGCGGTGGTCACTGGCCTCCCATGAACCCGGCACTGTGCAGCAGCACCGGGGAGTGGCGGGAGCTCCTGGTGTGCCCTGAGTGTGTCACATCTGTGTGCAGGCGGCCCAGATCAGCTCCTGGTGTGCCCTGAGTGTGTCACATCTGTGTGCAGGCGGCCCAGATCAGCTCCTGGTGTGCCCTGAGCGTGTCACATCTGTGTGCAGGCAGCCCAGATCAGCTCCTGGTGTGCCCTGAGCGTGTGCACACGTGTCACATCTGTGTGCAGGTGGCCCAGATCCATCAGAGGCTCCTGGCGCTGCTGCAGTGCCAGCTCTGAGCTCCCAGCCATGCCAGGCAGAACAAGCCCCAGACTCTACTCAAACGTGATGCCTTCAGAGCCATCGTTTGTCCTCATCCACGGCCAGTGCACGGTGCCCACCTTCTGCTTCAGGGCTGCGTTCCCGGCGGGAATGGAGGGGCAGCAGGGGCACAGGCATGGGCAGCTCTGTGGGCACAGGCATGGGCAGCTCAGCG
>VZRH01005226.1:0-33035 GCA_013397555.1 Urocynchramus pylzowi
GGCTCAGGTAAGAAGTCAGGCTCTGCAGATGCTGGCTCAGTAAGAACTCAGGCCCTGCAGACCCCAACCCCAGCAGATCTGACACCAGACCCAGCAGGGACATGTGACACTCAGCCCCTGGAGCGCCCTGGAGCAGCTCTCTGGACACTGCCACCACCCTGGGGACACTCACGAGGGGACAGTGCTGAATGCCAGATCCACACCAGGGACCTGGAGCTTCTCCCCAGCCATGCCAGCACAGGGAAAGGCCAACCAAGAGCTCGGAGGGACAGAGTGTGGAGGAGACCAGGCAGAGCCAGGCCTGAAAGAGCAGGAGGAGATTGTGAACAGGGAAGGGACCAGTCAGTCCGGGCCAGGAGGAAGGTGTCTGAGTTAAGGGGAAAATGCTCAGCTCAAAAGCCCTGCCTGGTGCACAGCAGGAGGTTCTCATTCTGTGAGAACCTGCAGGAAACTTCCAGCTCTCTGTGCTCTGTGCCCTGGGCATCTCCTGTTTGGCGACTGTGAGCCAGTCCCCAGTGTGAGAAATGATCCTCACTTCTAAAAAAAATATAAAAGGTTTATTAAAACCTTATCAAAAATACAAAAATAAAAAAATACAACGGAAGATTGAATAGATAAAATATTTCAGCACTGGTAGCAGAGGATTTTCCCCACCATGTCTCACCCACACAGTGCAGGTGTCACCTTTTAACCCTTTGTCCCTCCCACAGCTCTGTCCATCGGCTCCTCCTGCGCTGCCCAGGGCTGGAGATCACTGCCTGACAGCTCCAGGGGAGGGCAGCTGTGGCCATGGCAACGAGCCCACCCTCCCAAATGTCCCAAACCCAGGGCACCCCTGATAACAACACCAGGGGGGGAAAACACAACTATAAATCTATAAAACTTCTCCTAACATATATCCATGATATTTGTCTTTTAACTGTGAGTGTCACCCATGGCATTACTCATCTGTGCCACCACCATCACATCTCCTCCAGCTGTGCAGCCCTGTCCCATTCACTGGCTGTGCTGTTGCATGACTGAGTGCCTTCCCTCAGTCAGGGCAGCCTTTCCTTTTCCTCTTCCATTTCCACATTTGAAGCTTTCTGCACTTTCTTTGCACATCTTCACCCCACTGCTGTGCTCTCCTGCTCCACTTTTCCTTCCCCTTCCTTTATCTCCCAACCTTTTTGTTGTTATGACTACTCTGATTAATTCAATTTTCTTCCTTTCACGTTTTACTCTCTGCTTTTCCTTGCACTTTCCACAGCAGGCAAGTTTTTAGATTTAAGTCAAAAAAAGAAATAGGACAACAGGAAAGAAAAGGGATGGGGCAGAGAGGTTGAGACAGGAGATGTGGAGCAGTGAAAGAGAAAGAAGCAGAAGGAAAGGGCATCCTAATCTCAGCTCACACTTCTGGGGTGGGCAGTGAAATGAGTTGGCCTCATTTATATTAAAAATTTATATTAAATATATTACATTTATATTATTAAAGGCACCCACCCCCAGGCAGAGCCCACCCCCAGCCCAGTGGGAATGAGCAGCTGTCCTAGGGTGATGTTATGATGCTTGCATCCCCAGCTGTCTGTTCTGTTTGTGCTGGATGTTGTGTTCTGTGCCTTCAAGACTGGCCTGAACAGTGAAGTTTCGTTTTGTTATCAGCCTGCTCACTCCCCCACAGCTGGCAGGACACAGACAGTGCAGTATATTAGTGCTGCTTGGGCTTTCTGCTTTGCTTTCACTTTGCTCCTGCTCTTCCTCCTGCTCTTCCTCCCGCTTTCACTCTTGCTTTTGCTTCCTTGTTAGTTTAGCTAGGCAGTCCGAATTTTCCCTGGACTCTTTCCCTTTCTCTCTCTCTTTGGAACCACCTGAACCTGCTCTAGGCTGGGACCCAAGGAAACACCGAGAACACCTTGCAGCCTGCCAGGGCTCACTCTCAGCCTTTCCCAGCAGCAGAGGGATTGATAACAGAGCAACCACCCACCGGAGAGACTCTCTGAGTTTGTCATCTCTTCAGAGCAGTGACCGCGTTTTGTCCTCTGGTATTGTTCATTCTGTGTGCTGGGGAGTGCTGTGTCTGATAACAAACAGGTTCTTTCCACCTCTCCCTGAGGAAAATCCTTCCCAAACCGATTGGGGGGAAGGGGCTGTGTGGGTTTGTTTTCTGGAGGGGTCCCTTTGGAGGTTTTCTCACAAATTTGCCCTAAACCAGGACAGCAGCTCACGTCCCACTGCTCAGAGGGGCTTCTCCAGGGCACAGGGCCTGGGCCCAAGCTCTTCTCTGAGCTTTTTTTGAACTCTCATTGTTTTTGTGGTGTTTTCCCAGGCTCCAGTGGGGTAAACCAGCTGGGAATGCCCTTGGGGGTTCCTCTGAGGAAGAGCCACGAGGGCAGGAGTGCCCTGAGGAGCCAGGGGAAGGTGGCTCCACATCTGTGCCCAGCTCTGGGTGCTGTGCTGGGCGTGGGACCCTCTCACACCACAGGAGCAGCCTCTGGGGGCTGTGGATGGGAGATTTGGGCTGCTCATGAGCTTGGCCAAAGTCTCCTTGAGCAGATTCATGGCACGTGTTGGGTCCAGCAGTGAAAGGAGCCATGACAGGGAACAGGGAGAATTCTCCAGCCTGACCTGAACAACGTGTCAAACCAGATGGGTCCTTCCAACCTCACAGTGCCACTGCAAAGGAAGGGGAGGGTGGAAGAGAAATTTTGGGCATGGAGAGAGCTGACAAAGAAGATGCCCACTGCAGAGGAAGGGGAGGATGGAAGAGGAATTTTGGGCATGATGGAGAGAACTGGCAGAGGGGTGGGTGTTCTGTGGCAATGGCTGGGCAGTCAGATCCTGCCCCTTGAGGGTTTGTTCCTTTTCAGCTTGCTTTATGATGTGTAAAACCTCAGGTGAAAGGTGCTGAGCAAATACAGAGCTCCCACACATGTCCTAAATCTAGAGAGGAATTACCCCTTTTTGCTGCCATGGGAATGTGCCAGCTCTTGGACATGGCAGGGAGGAGGGGGCTCAGCACTGCCTCACCCCCCTGCCCTGGAGATTTGTGGGCACACTCCCTGTGTGCCATTCCCTGGGAAAACAGGAGCCTGAGTGCCCAGGGTGCTGCCCCTTTGCACCCTCCTCCTTTTGCCTTTCTCCTCAGCTACACCTCGAGCTGCTCCTGCAAACTCGCCTCACTCTGGCTGCTGAGAGAGGAGCTGGAGGGCTGCCATGGGGGGCAGTTTGAGAGTTCTCAGGGCCGTGACTCATGGCTCTGGGAAAGGGATGAAAATTGGGGGAAAATGAAGTGCAGCTACTTCAATAAAGACATGTGTAAGTTGCAGTTCCGGAGAGCCTGCGGTTCAGCTGCTGTTTTATGGGTCATATCCCCAGAGGGCTTTGTAAAATACTTTTCTCTCTTAGCTCAGAAATGTTAAAGATCACGAATCTGTATGAAAATGACTCCAGTTTAATGCTGGCTTCAGCATCTGGCTGTGTAGAGAATGTCAGTGTGGGTCTATTGAAAGGTTTTTTTTTTTGATACTGAGCCAGCAAATGTCACATTTGAAGTGTGCTTTTCAACAGGGAGTCCCTGTGCAAAGAGCCGAGTCTCACATCCCACCATCGATCCAGAAGCTGGGATTTAAGGGAGATGTCAAATGCAGGTTGTAACTCCAATTGCTACATCCTGGTTTTGGGGAGGGATCCCCTTTCCAGTGAAAAACCTGGAGTTTCAGCCCACCTGGGTGCGGTGCCAGGCTCTGTGCAGGGGTGCACAGGACAGCATGAGGAGCTGTGGCCATAATAAAACACAACTTCCACCTCAACATGACAGGGAACTTCTTTCCATGGAGCATGGGAACAGCTGCCCAGGGAGGGTGTGGAGTCTCCCTTTTGGGACATCCCAAACCCACCTGGATGTGTTCCAGTGTCACCTGCTCCGGGCAGCCCTGCTCGGGCAGACCTGTGATGCCAGAGGTCCCTTCCAACCCCAATATTCCATGATTCTGAAGTTCTGTGGGCAGCTGTTTGTGAGATCTTGGGCAGAAACCCACTTTTCTGCCCCGTGAAGCCCTCCAGGCTCCTCAGTGTGTTTTTGGCACCCTGGGAGCCCAGTTCCCACTGCCTGGGCTGAGCTGGATCTGCCCTCTCGGATCGGGGGAGAGGGAGAGCCTGGGCAAGCTGGAACAGCACCTCCATGTCTGATGCTTCGTTCAAGGGCTGCTCTCTCTGTGTCACCTTTGAATTTTCGCCAATTAGCCTCTAGAGTGTGATTTAAATATTGTTGCTGATGTTAATGGAGGGTGTGCATGTTTTTGTATTTATAGTTTGCCTGCAGGCTTGGAATAACACTTGTCATCCAGACAGGAGAAGGAGCAGCAGGGTCAGAGTGCTGGCAGTAGAGAGGAAAGATTTGCTGCCCATCAGAGATGCCCAGTGCTCCTTGAGGTCCTGCTCAATCACCAAAATTGATAATTTTATAGCTCTATTTCTGCAGAACCCCTTGAAATGGGTGAATTTCATCCCTGGTGTGAGTTTTCAACTGCCCCCAGGAAGCCTCTGATGGGGAAGGAGAACAAGACAGGTCCTGGTGTTCCTGGTGTCCTCAGTGTGGAAGAAGCCCCTTGGGACTGGGATCAGAGCAGTGATTTGCTCAGATCATCCCACCCTGTGCAGCTCTCAGCCAAGAATGACCCCCTGCTCCCAGCATGTGGGAAACCCTCCACGGCTGGATGGGCTGGGAGAGGGGATGCTGCTGGGGTTTGCAGCTCAAGCAGGGGCAATTAAAGGTTCCTCTGTGGGTCTTGGTGCTGCTCCAGTAGAAGGAATTCATCATTGTGAGGTTCAGAGCTGCACTGCTTAAAAAAGGGGTGGAAATCAGTTACTGAGAGAGAGGTGCTGCTCCCAGGGCAAGGGCTGAAACCACGGCAGCTGCACAGAGTGGAGAACCAGGGACACAGTTTAAAATGGCATTAATTAGCTGTACTGGGTAATGAATGAGCTCCAGGTAAGCACATCCTGGATGAAACTCTCTGTCCCCTGTGCTGGGGACAGGGAGGGAGGTGCCACTGGCTCAGCCTGTGCTGGGAATTGTCACTCCTGAGTGCCTCTGGAAGCACAGCCTGGAAAACAGGGTGTGGACACCTTGCTGAGCATCTGCCCCCTGAATTAGTGGGAAAACACCTCAAGGGCTGGGTTCTGATGGGGAGAATGACAAAGCTGATCTGAGAGACCTCCCCTGAGCACTTCCAGGGATGGTGACTCACCTGCTGCCTGTTTGCTGCTCCCCTTGGACTGGGAAGAGCTGGGAATGCTGGTAATCACCAGCACGAGGTGTGTGGGGAGACTTCCAGCTGAATTTCCTGTAGGATAACTCAAGGACTGTCACCAAGCAGAGCTTTCTTGGATCACACTCACCATTTCACAGAATCATCAAGGTGGGAAAAGACCTCCAAGATCACCAAGTCCAACCTTTGGTTGAATCCCACCATGTCACTAAACCAGGCCATGAAGTGCCACCTCTGCTTGGTTTTTGAGCACTTCCAGGGATGGTGACTCACCCATTGCCCTGAGCAGCCCTTTCTGATTCCTGACCACTCTTCCAGAGAAGAAATTCTTTCCTAATGCCCAGCCTGAACCTCCTTGGTGCCTACCTAGATTTTCCCACCCGTTAGGTATGGCATCTCTATACCCACATCATTTCTGAATTTCACTTTCACTTTCAGTGTGAGAAGCTTGGCTGGTCACAGGAGATCAGGACAGCCTCTCTTCATCGTCACAGATGGATCCATCAGCTTTGTGCTCCACTTCCTCTGGAGTCTGTGTCTCCAGAGGCAGTGGGGGATGCTGTGCTGGAGAAGAGGGATGCTGGTGCTGCAGCCCAGGGATCCTGGTGGCACTGTCTTGTCTTGGCAGCAATTCTGAAACTGATAAGGGAGTTTTGCTTACAGGTGCAATCAGGCAGGAATGCAGGACAATCTATCCTTCTGTTGACCTACCTGTGACAGTGATCTAGAAATTATCGGGTGTTTAAAGAAGCAATTCTGAAATCAAGGGATGGTGCTTCAAGGAAAGCTGTTATGGTTTATTGTCATTGGAACGCTCATCCTGTTCTGGGACTGTGAATGATTAACTCCATGTGCTGTAGCATGAATGAGTTTTGTGCATTTTTAAAACTGCATTTGTTACTGGAAGAGCTGGGCCCAGCTTCTCAGAGTGAAGCCACCTGCAATTGCTATATGGACCCCCCCAACTCAACGAAATAAACGTGGCTGGTGCAGAAGTTCTCAGTCTGAGCATGGTTTGCAAGCAGCAGTGAAGGAGCTGTGGTGCAGAGCAGAACTCTGACAGCTCCTGGGCACTCCCCAGGCTGAGCCAGCCCTTCTTCCCAAAGGAAAAAAAAAACACTTTAATGTCACTTCAAGAGCTTCAAGTGTATTTAATAATTTCTTTTACTCTCTTAAAACCTGTGCCATCACTGGGCGAGGAGATATCAGAGATGGTTCCCTCTGATGGGTAAAAATGGAGGAACTTCCAGAGGGAGCAGCTGATCAGAGACATTGGCTTGAAGGACAAAGAAAATGATCCTGATGATCCCCAGTTCTGATTCCAGTCCACAGGCAACCATGCTCTTGCTCCAAGAATATCAGATCTGCCCTGGAAGTCATGGAGGAGGCTGCAAGGGCACGGGAAATCAAGAAAAGTGGGGTAGTGAGCTTTAATCCTCTCCCAGAGTCAGGAAGAAAATGTGTCAGCCATGGAATTATGACAACAATGCCCAGATTCTGGGTATTCCATTTGGAGGAGGGACATGGAGACACCACTTTGGCAATGTTTTATTTTAACTGGGCAACTGCCTGACATCTGCTGAACTCTGAGGCATAAGGAGCTGGACAGGCAGTGCTGAGGGCACTGCCCAAGGCCAGCAGGGTGGTTTGGGGTTAAAAAAGAGCTGTAACTTCAGAGCAGAGCCATTTGAGTGGCCAGGTTTGTCTGCAGGAAGGAAACAAGCCTGGATTTGGAACAAACAAGTTTTGTCTCTGATAGCCCCAGACCTGAGGAGCTGTCGTGGTGCCATCAGTTGGTCCCTGAACACCAGGAGATGCTTGACCTGAGCAGATTTTTGTCCTGGTGTTGGTGTTGGGGGTTTGGACAGGGTGGAATATTCAAGCCCTCCTGGAGAAAAGGGGGGTCTTCCTTTGGTGAAAGAGTGCTGCTGCTCTAATCTTGTGCTGCAGGGCTGATCTGGGACTGTGATTTTTGTAGGCTCTGAATTCTGTTTTACCTCGTCCAGAACACCCCAGATGAGATGGGATTTTGTACTAAGGTGGGGATGAGACCCTCCAACATCTCCTTCCATGCCCAGGGCCCCAGGTTATCACCAGGTTTGGGGTAAGAAAACCTTCCTAAGCTGAGTTTGGCAGGTTCACAGCTTTCCTTCACTTATTCCGAAAAATAAGGAGACACCTCTTGATGAAGTGTAAGGAGACAGGGTGGAATATTCAATTCCTCTTGAAGGAAAGGGGTTTCCTCCTTGGTCTCTGATAAATCTTGTGCTGCAGGGCTGATCTGGGACTTTGCTGCCTGTGGGTTGTGAATTCAGTTCTGCCTCCTCTAGAACAGCCCAGATGAGACAGGATTTTGTCCCAAGGTGGGACAGAGACCCTCCAGTGCCTCCTTCCATGCCCAGGGCCCCACCCTACCACCAGGTTTGTGGTAAAAAAACTTTTCTGAGCTGAATTTGGCAGCTTTCTTTCACTTATTCCGAAACACAGAGCCACAAGAGTTTCTGGGTTCATCCCTCACCCAAGCCATGTCCTGCTGTCAGAGAGACTCCAGGATTCAGATCTGGCCAGACAGTCAGACGTGCTGAGCACAGAGCTCTGCCCAGCAGCACCCGGTGGTGTTTTTCCCTAGGAAATGTTGATTTAACCCTCTCAGGAATCATCACTCCTCAGGGCAGTGCTGCTTTGAAGTGGTTACCAGCCTGGTGAGCAGTAAGTGCAGGGCGTGGTGTCTATCTGCGAGGCAAGGGTGGCATTCTGTTTCCTGGGGACAGAAGCTTTAATAAAGGGAGTTTCCCTCCTTGCAGTGGGCAGGTGTGAGGCAGCTGCTGTTCTGGGGAGCCAGGTGAGATGCAAAATTTGGTGCAAAAAACACACTGGATTGCTGTTTTTTTGTTAAGGCCACTTCACACTTGTTCAGTGGCACAAAGCTTAAGGGTCCGAGTCAGCAGGACACAACACTGAGTGATTTAAGAAGTTTCTGCTGCTGTTCAGGACTGAATCAGACCTGCTGACCCAGCTCTGGTTTGTAGGGGATCTGCAGTGATGCTCACCTTGATCCCAAAAGGGTTAACTCAATTTCTGCTGTGCTTGTGGACTTTTAGCAGGGAAACAAGGCATGTAAAACTGGGTAACAGCAGCCTGGATCTCTGGCCTCTGCAGAGGCAGTGGCAGGAAACCCCTCACGTGTGAGGCTGGAATGTGGAACAGGGGCTGTGCAGGGGGTAACTCCATGGATCAGGATTTACACTGGAAACATGGATATTTTCCTGGCTATTTTTTCTCAGCTTTGCCCCACCAGCTCTGTATTTGGTAAAACAGCTGCCACCAGAGGCAGAGCTCCAGCTCATCCCTGTTGCAAAACACCTGGTGAGGTGTGAGAGATGCTCCCTGCCCGTGCTGCAGCCGGTGCTTACTCATCCCACCGGGTGCAGAGCTGGTCCCTGGGCATTTGTGTTGGCAGCTCTGCTGGAACACCTTCCCTTTTGGCAGTAGTTATGTAAGGAGCTAAAAATGCTGGGGTGACTCACGGGTGTCTGAGCAGAGCTGTTGGAACAGGAATGGAGCAGTGAGTTCCCCCAGCCACGGCTGCACAGCAGGCCCTGCAGACCTCTCCCCACTTGGTGCTGCCCCTGTTGAGGATCCTCTTACTCCAGGGGATTCTCTTCCCTCTTATTCCCCACTCCTGCCCTCCAAATGATGTTGGAGCCCCTCCACACCTTGTCAGCCGTGCCTCTGATCCCTCCAGCAACCTTCACTGGAGCCATCCCAAGCCCTTCTTATCTCTAGGCCTCCTGCATCCCATCTCCCTTTGTTATCTTTTCTGCCATTCCATTCTCCTGCTCTCTTCCCAAGGAAAACTTCAGTCCAGAAGCCCCTGGAATTAAGGGAGGATGGATCCAGGTTATTTTCCTTCTTCACAATCTTGTGCTACATCCGCTTGTGGGTACCTTGGTGTTTTATTCCTCCATCTGATCCCTTGAGAAGGCTGCCCTAGAACAGAGGCTGGACAGAGCTAAAGAATAAAGCAGGGATTTATTGAAAGGGTCTCCTCCATGGATCCACCTTGGGCAGCACCAGAGCCCAGCCAGGGCTGCACCCAAGGTGACCCAAAATGGCCCCAAAATGCACGGCCGCTCCCGGGGGCTCTCACTGGGATCAGCTCTGCTCCGTTTGCACCTTGGAGTTCATTGTCCCATTCCAGCTTTAGCCCAGGCAGCCCCATCCTGCTTGTTTTTCTCTCTCCAGCCCACGTTGTTTGTGCTCTTGGGCCTGAGGTTTGGATCATTTGTCCTTGGTCCCCAGCTGGAGTAGGAATTGTTTTGTCTCCCTGCTCTGTGCAGAGAGCTCAGCATCCCCGAGTGTGAACCCAGCCCCACACACTAAAGCAGCACAGAACCTGAAAAACAGAAAATCCAAACCTGAGGCATCACATCCTTCCCAACCTGACCTGATCCATGTTGGGGTATGGGTATCCCTCTCCAGAGGAGACTCAGGGAGCACCTCAGATCTTCTTCCAGGAACGGCTTTTCCTGATCTGGGCTCATATTTGAGTTCTTCATCAGATCCAAGAGAGGTCTCCACCAAAGAGGCGAATTTGTACTTTTGTGGGCTTGTTGTGCCACTTCAGAGGCTTTGTCCTGCACTCTCCAAAGGGATGTGATTTTTCCATAAATGGTGAAGACTCACAGTTGTATTTGCCCAGAAGTTTTCAGCCCATTGTGCTTCACAAACCTGGACTCCACATCTCCATGTCTGGAGGCTGTAGCCAGGTAGGATTCAGCCTTTTCCCCCAGACACCTGGTGATAAAAAAGGAGCAACAGCTCTGTGGGAGGTTCAGGTCGGACATTGGGAAAAAATTCTCCACTGAAAGAGTGTTTAAATATTGGCAGAGGCTGCCCAGGGCTGCTGAGGTCACCATTCCTGGAAGTGTTCAAAAACCAAGCAGAAGTGGCACTTGGAGATGTGGTTCAGTGGGCACGGGGGGATTCAAAGGTTGGATTTGGAGGTCTTGGAATTCTTTTCCAACCTTTCTATGATGACTCATATCAAAGGTTGGATTTGGAGGTCTTGGAATTCTTTTCCAACCTTTCTATGATGACTCATATCTCCTATGACATTACCCACGGTTCCAGTGGTGCCATTGTCACAAACAGAAATAAATTGAGGAGCAGGATTGATCCCTGTGCTGCTGCTTCCTCTCTGAGTGCCTTGGTAGCTGTCCAGAGATGCCCATTCCAACACAATGGAAATCTCTGCTCCCTCATCCCCCATGGGGGCAGGAGGTGGAAAAGTCCCTGTGCATCACTCCCTGGAGGTGCCTGTGGTGCTGCAGGTGGGAGGCCTCAGCTCCAGAGGGAGCTCCAAACTCTGCCTGCTGGCCTGGGAGAGGCCAGTGGCCGTGGTGCTCCTCAGCAGCTGGATGTTGGAGAGGCCACAGCCAGCTGCCCACTGCCTGGGACATTCCTCTTGGCTGTTCCATGACATGAGGAGGCCCCAGTCCCAGTCCCAGTCCCAGTCCCAGTCCCAGTCCCAGTCCCAGTCAGTCCCAGTCCCGGTCCCAGTCCCAGTCTCAGTCCCTGCCTACTCCCAGTCCTAGTCCCAGTCCCCCTCAGAGTTCCAGTCCCAGTTCCAATCCCCATCTCAGTCCCAGGCCAGTTCCAGTTCCAGTCCTAGTCCCAGTTCCAATCCAAGTTGTAGTCCCTGTTCCAGCTGCAGTCCCATTCCCAATCCCAGTTCCAGTCCCAGTTCCAGTCCCCATCCAAGTCCCATTCCCAGTCCCTGTTCAAATCCCATTCCCAGTCTAGTTCCAGTTCTATTCCCAGTTCCAGTCCCAGTCCCAATCCCTGTCCCATTTGTGATCCCAGTCCCAGAGTCTAATTCCCATTACCTGTCTCATTCCAATTCCATTTCCCATTCCCAGTTCCCAGTTCCCATTCCCAGTCCCATTCCCATTCCCATTCCCATTCAATTTTCCATTCCCAGTCCCATTCCCAATCCCTGTCCCATTTGTGATCCCAGTCCCAGAGTCTAATTCCCATTACCTGTCTCATTCCAATTCCATTTCCCATTCCCATTCCCATTCAATTTTCCATTCCCAGTCCCATTACCATTCCCAGTCCCATTCCCATTCCCATTCCCATTCTGTGTCCCATTTCCATTCCCATTCCCATTCCATGTCCCATTCCCAGTCCCATCCCAGTCCCATCCCAGTGCCAGCTGCTCCCCTCCAGTGGCTCTGTGCTGGTGTCTAACCCATCACAGGGATCTCTGCTCCTGAGTCACCTTGTGCTTCCCAGCCCCCGATCCCACGGAATCCCGGGGTGTTGGAAGGGCCCACAGAGGGGCCCCTGCTCCCGTTCCCTGCTCCAGCAGGGCTGTCCTGGAGCAGAGGGCAGAAATTTCCACACCATCCCTGGGCAGCTTTTCCACTGCTCTCTCAGTGAAGAAGTTTTTTGTCTTGTTCAGGTGGAATCTCCAACCTCCTGTGTGTGGGGAAGGGCAACAGAGCTGCTCCAGGATGGAGCTGCCCCATTAAAATCCCCAGCAGAGATTTTAATTTACCAATTCCAGCTTCATTTTCCCAGTGACCCTGAGGGGAAGGGTCAAACCAAGAGTCAAATCCATGTTAAAAGTGGAGGTTTGGAGCACAAGGCATCACCCACAGTTTTTATGGACAGGAGGACACTGAAAATAGGGAAGTGGGATGCAGATGATTTATAGAACAGCTCAAATACAGAATAATGGAACCATGGAATGGTTTGGGTTGGAAGAAACCTTAACATTCTCCTTGTTCCGCCCCCTGCCATGGACAGGGACACCTTCCACTATCCCAGGTTACTCCAGGCCCTGTCCAGCCTGGCCTGGAACATTCCAGAGATGCAGGTGGGTTTCAATGGATGAGTACAGCACAAACTTCACCTTTCCCAGTGCTGGGAAACGTCCAAATATCCTTGGAATTTTGTCTGGAAGAGCAGGAATGAGTTTTCCCTCGTCAGAAAGAAAGCAGGAGCACTGAGTCCACTCCAGAGGCATGGATGGCTCTCAAGGAAAACATAAAATCCCAACCCAGCCACGCCACCAAAGTGCTGGTTAGAGATTAAAGGGAGAGGGCGGGAGCTTGGAGGAAAGGTCAGGCACACAAAGGAAAACATCTAAACCGAAAACTTGGAAACTTTCCTGCCAGTGGAGACACTTGAATTACCTCAGAACAAAGACTGTTGACTTTCCTTATAAGGAGGGAAAGTTTTGATTAAAAAAAAAAAAAATGGAAAAGCTTGGTCAATAATTGTTTTCTTCTTTATTGGTTTGTTGGGAGTTCAAACAAGTGAAAGGGGCTAGTTTAGAATGAAGTAAATGTTTCATTTCAGCAAAAGAAATGGATAAAATTCCAGTTCTCTCACCCATTTTAAAGTGCATTTTTTCCCTGTAATTTATGCACTTGTTTGCACTATAAAAAGAAGTTTGAAACTGGAGTTATTACTTTTTTTAGTCCATGTTTTGAGGCCTCTGTCTTCCCATTCCTGGGTAAACAATTTCTGAGGTAGGGATGAAGTCACGGCTGCATCTCTGAGAGCCAGGTCAGGGGGTTGTGGCCACCTGATGATGCAATGGGGAGTCTTGGCAGACAAATCATGAGGAAAATCTCCTTGTTC
Source organism: Urocynchramus pylzowi (assembly GCA_013397555.1). NCBI lineage: Eukaryota > Metazoa > Chordata > Aves > Passeriformes > Fringillidae > Urocynchramus > Urocynchramus pylzowi. The sequence goes on from VZRH01005226.1 coordinate 12,903, forward strand.
ATGTGCAGGACACGAGCAGAGGCCAGCAAAACATTCCCTCTGGGTTGCCAAACTGTGCCTCCATGAGTAAACCCTGACAATTTAAACGTGGTGAGGAAATAAAGGAGAGCTGTGAATAATTGTGAAAGCCATGAATAACGGCTGAAAACTCCTGCCTGAGGATGGATGGTCACTCAGAGTCCTTTGGGGGATGGTCAGTGAGGCTCCAGGTCTGAGGGGGTCCAGGACAGCTGCAGAGGGATTGTCCATCAGGAGCTGCAGTGATAGGAAAAGTGGGAATGGCTCTGCACTGGAAGAGGGGAAATTCAGGTTTGATGTGTGGAAGGAATTGTTCCTGGAGGGTGGGGAGGGGCTGGGATGGAATTCCCAGAGCAGCTGTGGCTGCCCCTGGATCCCTGGGAATGTTCAAGGCCAGGCTGGACACTGGGGCTGGGAGCACCTGGGACAGTGGGAGGGGTCCCTGCCATCAATGGGGTGGCACTGGGTGAGTTTTATTATCTCTTCTGTGTGGATCTTTGTTTTGAAGTTTGCAGTGTTAATACCTTTTCTCTTTCCCTTTCTAGATTTTCTGCAATGGAGTTTTTCCTTTCATTTTGTTGGAGGGAACATGAACATGTTCTGTTGGATGGTCTGAATTTCTTCTTTCCTGGGAGCTGTTCCCCATCAGACCCAGCCAGCAGAGCTGCTTTCATTTCATGGTCATTATTCTTCCACTCCAGCTCTGTCCACAACCTCTCCTCTTGCTTCCAGGCAAGAATTCTGATTTTAATTTCCTATTTCTGGTGGGTCAGCTGGGAGATCAATGACACTGTGCCATGGACCCCCAAATGTCCATTCTGGAAAAGAAAAATGCTTTTGCTGCTTCAGAGTGGTGGGAGGGTCAGGGACCAACAGTGTGAGCGAGGACCAGCACTCAGCACTTTGCCACCACAATACACAAATATTTGCACACTTGAGCCAGCCAAAGAAATTTCTGGGCTTTGTGATCTCCTCAGGAACCTTCCAGGCCTGTGAAGTGCTCCAGAGGATGTCAGGGGAACAGGAAATGCCTCAAGGATGGGACAGCAAGGACATCCCTGCCTGGCTGTGCTGACTCTGCCCTTTCCTGGCACAATGTCACCAAGCCTTGGCCTTGATACCAAAAGGGTTAATTCCATTTTTACCGTGCCTGTGAACTTTCAGCACAGGAACAAGGCTGCTTTCCCAGCAAGGAGGGTTGGAAGAGAAGGAGACATCTGGCTCAAGGGTGCAGTGATAGAGAAAACAAGGAGTGAATCTGGGAACTTGGGGTGGGTTTTATGGAAATGGGTCAATTGTAATTCACATTTAGTGACTGTATATTAGCAACACATTGGAAGAATTACATGTCCACATAAGGTTTGGAGTTATCCCATGTTGAACCTTAGGCCTGAATAAATTATGTCCTCTTAAAACACCCAATTAGTGTTAAGGAGTCTTATTCTGGTATTTCACACATTTGGTGACAGCAGAGGCTCACAGGACCGAGGGGTCAGCTGTGACACTGTGGAACTCTGTCCTGCTCTCCTCAGCTCCAGCAATGCTCATGCAGTTCTTTCCACACCAAAATTCTTCCATGTTCAGGAAAAACAGTCAACCATTAACCAAAAGACCCCTAAATAATGGATAAAATGAAGGATGACTGGGGTATTATTCAAACACGAGCTTTTCTTTTCCAGCTTCCTCTGCTGGCTCTGAGTGTGGCCATAACTCACAGATTTGGGCAGGTGCCACTTTGCCTTTGACTCGTGAGCCTGACACCCATCCCGGGCGGCCCCGTGTGTGATCTTGAAAGGAAAGGGAACAATGAACCACCCACAGATCACACGGAATCACTGAGGGCAGTCAGGACCTCAGGACAATGAGGAAAACTCCAGGTGGACCTGCCAAGGGCAGGTGAAGTAGGAGGTTGGGGTGGGGTGAAATGGAAGGTGGAAAACCACCAGGTTAGGAGGGATAAATTGAGCAATTTTTTTTGGCTGAGCAAGGAAAAGCCACAAAAAACCTCCGCCAAAAACTTGGGGTTGCAGGAGAGAAAGAGTGACGGTGATGCTGGGCTGTGGAAAGGAAAATTATTTGGAAAATACCCAAATATTTGATCCATCAATGCCTCTCTCTCGTGGCAGTGTGCTGGGCAGTTGTCACCTTACCTAAGGGACAAAAATGGGATCATTTCAGAGACAAGCAGTGGAGATAAGTGACCTGAAGGAATTTCTGTGAGGGGAGATGGTGAAAAGCCCCTTCCCCACATCTCTGCTTTGTGCCACGCTCTCCATTTATCTCCTCCCTTTGCCTCCAAGTCATTTTGTTCTCCTGGTGCTCTCCATGATTTTGATTAAGCACTTTTGGGGACTCTGATGGATGAAAGGCTCCATGTGAAGTGCACTGGAGCAGCGTTGCCCCTCCAGTTCCTGCTTTGCCTTAATTGTGCTCTTAGCCCTTTGTTTGGGCATCCACTTATTTCATTTGTCAGGATGTTGGAAAGTGGCCTTTTCTTTGAATTTTTTTTTTCCAGCTAATTTTAGTTTGTTTTATTACATGCCCACTGTCCAAGGAGGTGATTAATAATACTGCAGTGCCTGCTGAAAAACTTAGGCTGATTTTTTTTTTTTTTTATTTTGACAAAATAATGAGCCTTGGAGTTTATGAAGCCTTGGAGTTTATGAAGCTTTTCCAAGAAGCAGTAGCTTTCTTCAGAAGTTTTTTTTTTTCTTTCAATTAAAAAACAAAGGGTAAAAAACATGCCAGTTTTCTGTTATTTTGGAAGTATTTTTATTTGATACCTTAAGAAAAATTTAACTTTTTTTGCTTATGGCTCCTGTGTAGGATTCCACAAACTGATTTGTGCATCCCACAAATCCCAAATCATCAGTGAGGGTTTAACCCCAGCTGTTTGCAGCTGGCTCAGCCAGGGCAGCTGTGCAGCATCTGTCCTGTGAAGAGGTCTCCCACACCTCCAGGTGCTGGAGATCCTCTTCCATTCTCTCCCCAGGGGCTCCTTTCCCTCCAGGGTGGTTTCCAAGTGGCTCTAAAGAGGATTTTTAGAGCACTCCAGCACTGCTCTCAACTGCTCCTTCAGATGTTGATTTAAAGGAGAGGAAAAACTTCAAGGATTAATTATGTTTGGAGTGCAAGGAGATAAACCTCATCCAGTCCTGGGCAGCAAGGAGATAAAACTCATCCAGTCCTGGGCAGCCACAGGAGCTGCTGCCCCACAAGACAGGGCCTCCATGGCTGCAGGGTCCCTCTGCAGGTGTCCCAGGGCAGGTGACCCCCGTGAGGGGCTGGGGACAGGAGATGGGGCAGCTCCCAGCCAGGTGTGACAGCGTCATGGGCCTCGAGGGGTGCAGACAGGGAGAGGTGACTGAGGTGGGCTCTGTGGTGGGAGCCAGGCTGCACACCAGGCATCAGAGCTTCTGTGGAGCTGGGCTGGTCCACTGCCAGCTCACAGGGACAGCAGAACAGACAGTCACAGAGCCACAGAGCACCCTGTGCTGGAAGGGACCCACCAGGACCACCCAGCCCAGCCCCTGGCCCTGCCCAGACCCCCCAGCAACCCCACCCTGAGCATCCCTGGAGCTCTGGCAGCCTCGGGGCCGTGCCCATTCCCTGGGGAGCCTGGGCAGTGCCAGCACCCTCTGGGGAAGAACCTTTCCCTGCTCTCCAGCCTGCCCTGCCCTGGCCCAGCTCAGCCCTTCCCTGGTGCTGTCCCTGTCCCAGAGCAGAGATGGGAGCTGCCCTCGGGAGGAGCTGCAGATCCCTGAGCTCTGCCCTCAGCGTGCCCTGCTCCAGCTGCACACACCAAGAGCCCTCAGCTGCTCCTCAGGCTCCACCAGGAGAGGCTGAGGGAGCTGGGAAGGGGCTCAGCCTGGAGAAAAGGAGGCTCAGGGGGGACCTTGTGGCTCTGCACAGCTCCTGCCAGGAGGGGACAGCCAGGGGGTCGGGCTGTGCTCCAGGGAACAGGGACAGGGGGAGAGGGAACGGCCTCAGGCTGGGCCAGGGGAGCTCAGGGTGGCACCAGCAGGAATTTCCCCATGGAAAGGGGGGTCAGGCCTTGGAACTGCCCAGGGAGGTTTGGAGTGCCCATCCCTGGAGGTGCCCAAGAATTCCTGGATGTGGCACTCAGGGCTCTGGGATGGGGACAAGGTGGACATCAGGCACAGGGTGGACTTGATGTTCTTGGAGATCTTCCCCAGCCTAAATGATTTTGTGATTCTATCTTTTTTCCTACATCACAATGCATATTCCCATTTTTTCCCTCTGGTTGTTTGTATGTTTAGCTGGAGGGTAACATTGTCCTCTCTGTGTTGAATAACATATGATACTGAAAGAAAAATCAGCAGTTCCATCTTGGTGTGTAAACTTTCCACTCTACAGAGTTCTCCCTGTGCCCCTGTTGAATTGATTTTTCCTTGTCTTTTTATCACTGAGTGGTCCAAGCTCATGCAGGGTCAGCAGTGGCAACAACACTCTGGATTTGTCCATGAATTGATTGCTTTTTTCACTGCATCTCAGGGCTTTTGAAAACAGGTTGTAACATTTTGTGTCAGACTCCCAGACTGGCATTCCTGTGCTGTTACTGCCCTGGTGAGAAGGAAAGGGAATGGAGAACACCATGGGCAGAGCAGGGGGCTGTGTTTCTGTGCCACTTTATCCCAGGTCAGATCACTCCCTGTCCAAGTTCCAGTTTGCCTTCCCATGTAAATGCAGAGGATGATGATAGTGAGGAAATCAGAAATGCTGACCTAGTGTCTGTCACACTGAAAATGGGGACAAAGTTCCATTTTTATTTCCTGTGAGGGCAGCTTTGATCTTCAGGGATGTTCAAGGGCCTTGAGCCGACCTCTCCTGGTCATTTGGTTTTGTTTGCACTATTGCATTTTTATTTTTAATTTTCCTAATAAATAACTGTTATTCCTAGTCCCATATCTTTGCCTGAGAGCCCCTTAATTTCAAAATTATAACAACTCAGAGGGAGGGGGTTTACATTTTCCATTTCAGAGGAGGCTCCTGCCTTTCTTAGCAGACCCCTGTCTGTTCAAACCAAGACATCCATGGATCATGAAATGGTTTGGGTTGGAAGCACCACGATCTGCTCCATCCTGGGTGGATAAGCAGCAGCACTGGTTTCAGGGCTGCTCTTCCTCTGCTCCTGGTGTTCCTTTGGAGGTGTCACAGATCCCCCTGGGATGCTGTCTGAGGGCTTTTTGCTGCCCATTGGGGTTTGTTGCAGCTGGTTTTTGGCTCAGGGAATCCAGAATTGATTCCCTGGGCTTGGCCTGCCCTGGGGTTTGATTCCTTCCCACCTGCCTCAGCTCTGAGCTCTTTACAACCTGAAGTGGATGGGGTGGGGACATCTGCACACAACTGTGGTGTGCAAGGGGAAAACAACTCAGGAAAAGTCACTGCAGAATGTAGAGGCCCTTCAGAAGGCACCAGATGCACCAAGCCTTCCTGGGTCCTGCTGTTCTTCCTCATCCTGTAATGAAAACATCCTGGATCAGTGTGACTGAGAGCAGCCAGCACCAGGCTTCAAAGGAAGGCCCAAGAACTGCTCCAAAGAGGATGCTCTGCTCTCTTTGTCCCTGTACCCACATGAGAAGTGGGTCTTTATATCTGAAATATTTGATATGAGAAATATCTGAACCTGGCAGCAGATTGCATGAGCTGGCAGCACATCTTCCCTCAGCACCAGCTCCCACCCCAACAGGAGGAATCTGAGTCAAGACAAAAATCATTCTCCTCTGGCAGCAGCTCTGGGCCCCTGGGCCCACAGGCTCTGCCCAAGCCTGGCTGGAAGGTGGCACCTGCATGTCCCTTCAGATGGAGGGAGGCTGCAATGTCACCCCACCACAAATGTCCTAGCCTGGGGGTTGCCTGCCTTGCAAAGTGTCTATCTTCTTTCTGCTGACTCCATCAAACCTGGACTGTGACAAATGCAGCAGCTCCAGGACAATCCAAACTGGTGTCACGTCCCAGGTGTCCCTCACTGCTGTGTTTGGATGCATTGTCTCAGAACAGAAATGCTAATCCAGATTTCAGAGCTTCACCTAGACTTGCCTTTAATACCAGACATGCTTAAGGGTGAGAACAAGTTTATTCTGGCAAAACAAGAGGTTAAATTCCTCATTCCGATAGTTCGAGAGAAGATTACAAAAGAGAAAATAAAAGACGATTGGTGATCACCCCCAAGAGCAGGATTCCTTCTCAGCCCTGGTATCTCTCACCTGAGATCTCTGGGGTGTGTTTGGGGTTCTTGGCACCAAGGGAGGAGCTGCACATGGCAGAGTGGCTTTTGGACAGGCATGGGGAGAGATGTGGCTCTAGATAGGGCTGGCAGCAACAGCCACAGGAGCTGAGTGAAAGAAGAGGGGTTTGTGTGCCAGGCTGGCACGATAATGGGAATTTCAGCAGGCAGAGGCAGGAGGAGGGGGAAGGTGGGAAACATGGAATCCATGTTTGTGCACTGGGAGAAAGGAGCATAAACAAGAGCAGCTTGAACACACAACCAACACAGGGAATGTTGATTCTTTAACTTCTTTTCTGCCTCTGTCAAGGTCGGGATTGAAGCGCTAGAGACGGTATTTCATATTTGGGTTCAAATGTTTATTATTTATTACCTATCACAGTCTTACAAGTCATGAGATCTACAGCACTCCACTGTGGCTTGACCCCATCGACACCGAGGACCCACAAACAGTCTCAGCTCAAATTTGGGCACAGCTTTGGGTGGCATAATTTAAGAAAGGTCTAAATAGTGTAGGGGGTTGTGGGAGCATGAGGGAACCCAGGTACATCCTGCAGTGTCACAGGTGAGTTTGTGAGCTCTCCTTGCATTCAGAGTGCATAAGGAATGGAGGAGCAGCTGCTTGGCCAAACCAACAGCTTCCAGTGATGCTCTGTGTGTTCCTGCCGTGTCAAGAAGGACAAACCCACTTCCCTGGGCTGAGTTGTGTAGAAACAGAGGACAAAAAGATGCACCCAGGAGCTCTGGACTGGCCCTGTGGCTTGGCCACGTTCTCATGTGAGTGCCCCACGCTGCCATGCTCTGTGCACAGCAGTTCCCATGGGCACATCTGGCAAACCCCAGCCTAAGCCTGTGGGAAATCAATGTCCTGTGACCAAACTCAGGGCTCTTCCAGTGCTGGGGTGATTTCTGTGTAGATGTGTGGGTTCAGGAGCAGGAGCTGCTCACAGTAATTAAGGGAATCGACTGTCTCAGCTCTTAGGAATTTGTTTTAAGTTGTCACTAAAGGGACCCTGACACTTTGTAAAGACTCCCAGGGAGGCTGCTCAGGTCCTGCAGAGTTTGGAATGGTGTGCTCAGCTCACCCCACTGCCATCCATCACCAAACTGTGCAAATGGGACAAAATCCCATTTTGTCCAAGCCAAAGGGAAGGCAGCAGATGCAGGCACAGACATGGTGTGGTGGCAGAGGAGTTGCCATCCCCTCTGCCCTGTGCAACATCAGTAAAAGTCTCCCTTGGGAATGGCCTGAGCCAGGCTGAGGGCTGGAACACAACCACAGCACTGCCACTTGCCTCCACTTCATTTTCCCCAGAGCAGGGAGCAGGCCACATAAAGAGTTTGTCTTTTTAAATACGAGATGGACAGGGTCAAGCTGAGCTGTTTGTGCAATAATCCTTGTATGAAATACCCTGACTGAGTCACCTGCCAGGACTTTGCAGGTGCAATCTCTGTCATTCTGCACCACCAGGTACTGACCTGTCCACAAGGCAGATCCATTCCCTGCGTGCTGAAATCCCCGCTGGCAGTGACAGACCTGCAGCCCAGGCTTCTCCAGCTGCTCCCAGCCGTGTTTGTTGTGGAGGACACGCACCTGGGGCTCTCTCTCCATGGGAGATTTCATTGTCTTGCTGTTTGTTCCTCTCCTTTGAAGCAGAGCCTGCAGGTTCTGCCTCAGTCCTGGAGCTGTGTGTGGTGTCTGCACTGTGCTGCTGCACCAGCTCAGCCCACTGGACCTCTGGACCTGTCTCCACTTTGCCTTTTCTTTTCAGCTGAGGTGAGAGGCTTTTTTGTCCCTCAAATGCCAACCTTTGTATTCAACACCACGGATGTGCCTCAGCCCAGCCCTCAGCACTGGGCTCACGTTTAAAGCTCACCTGGTCACAGCTTTGTGGCCAAAGCAGACACAGGTCCCGCTGCCCACTGATGGAATTCCTGCTTGGATATATCCACCATGGCTGTGTGTCTGTCCAGCCTGTCCCCAGCAGGGTCTGGGGCACTGCTGCCTGCTCAGAGAGACACTGATTTCTCATGATTGTCCTCATCAAGCCTTGGTCCTGGCTGCAGGCAGCACAGGAAGGCCTTGCAGGTGAAGCTGCTCTGCAGAGCTGCAAGTGCTCCCTAATCCTGCAAATAAAGCCAAGCTTTTCTTCAAAAGGACCCTGAGAACATCTTGCCTTATCCATGATTCACCTGCCTTCAGTTATCTTCTTTTTTTTTTTTTTTTTTTTTTTCTGAAAGGCTGTGAGGTTTAATTATTCTGGAATCGGTACAGGGATCCCAAGGAAAAAAAAATAGGAAAAGGTTTCTGTATTAAAATATTCTTCCATGTCTTTCTAGAACACCACTGAGAACAATTTCTGGCTCCTTCCTGAATGTGTCTGGAAACCCTACACCATTTCAGGGTGTTTGGCAGGAATGTTGTACAAAAGGCTTTTTAATCCCCATCTTGTTTCCGTGACAGGAGATGTGGGCATGGGCTGAAATCCCACAGCAGGGACTGAGCTCAGCCCCTGAACTCCAGCTTTGGGTGGAAATGGGGTCTCTCTTAAACATCAGCTCAGGGCCAGGGCACAACCAGCTTTATCCCAGGTCCAGCTCATCTCTGCTCTGGGAAGTGTAAGGCAGCATCTCCAGGGGAAGATGCTCCATTGCATTTCCAGTCTGGGAGCAGGAGGGCTCTCTGAAGAGGCAGGAGGCTCCTAAATAAAGGAATCTGCTTTTCTTTTGACCCTGAATTCTTTCAGACTCACCTCAGTCACAAAATCATCAAGGTTGGAAGAGACCTTTAAGATCCTCAAGTCCAACCATCAAAGCAGCACCACCAAATCCCACCTAAGCCACGTCCCCAGGTGCCACATCCAGACACATCTGGAGCACTTCCAGAGATGGTGACTCCACCACCACCTCCCTGGGCAACTTATTCCAGTGCCTGAGCAATTCTTCAGTGATTCTTTGTTTTGTTTTTTTTTTTAATACCTAATCTGAGCCTCCCCTGGTGCAGCTTAAGGTCGTTTCCTCTTGGGACGTGGCAGAAGGAACCGACCCCACCGCGGCACAAGCTCTTGTCGTGGAGTTGTGACAGAATTGGGGACCTCCTGAGTCCCCTCTCACTGCAGCTGCTCCAGCACAGCTTCTGCACAAACGTCCCCTCCCCTGGGGCAGCAGGGGAAGGCGGCAGGGCTGGACTGGACAGGTGGACGGGTCAGCTGTGCTGCCTGTCCCGGACACCCCGCTGCACACAGGTGTCCCCCTCTCTTCCCTACGTGACATTCCACCTCCCCTTCTCCTGCAGATCCTGTGTGTACACACCACATCCTCAAAAATGCCGGGAGCTCCAGCTATTTCCCTGGCTGGCAGCGAGCACAAAGGATTGTTCCTTATATCTGCTGGCTACTGGAAAACAGGAAATGTTCTTTCCTCGGCGCTGCTTTCCAGCCCTGCCGGGCTGTGCCTCTTCTCCTGCTCCCCGGCAGGATTTTGGTCACGGCTCTGCCTCATTTGCACGGGGGAGACAGGCAGCACATCCCGAGGGGACAGCTGGGAACAGAAAGAACAGCGTGGAGATGGCTGGGGTGGGTTCATCCAGCGGCTGCAAACAGCACAGATCAGTCCCTGCAAACCACAAGCAGCGAGTTGGTTGGTGTTTTCTAAAGTGCCTCAATTTGAGGCTTTAACAGCAGTGAAAATGCAGAAAAAAGACCTTTTGTGGTCTCTTAACTTTCTCTTGCTGGTGGCTTTTGCTCTCCACCTTTGGACAGGTCTGCACGCATGGATTGGTGTTTTCCCTTTGATCCTGTGTGTGTGTCTGCCTTGTAATGCAGAAAATTTGGAAAGAACCCTTGCAGGGATAATGCTGGATTGGAAGCCAGACAGGGAGGCATTTCATCAACAGGCAATAGCTTTTCTGAAAGCAGAAGGAGAGCAATCAATGCAGAAAGTTTCTTGTTTTCTTAATCACGCTCCTGTTCTACCTTTCCAGGGAGATTTATGAGCCTCACAAAGTTGGACAAACACCAACAATAGTTGCACATTTTTAGCATCTGAATGCTTTGCTTTGCCTGGCTTCGTGTGGAAAGACAAGTCCAGGCAAGGTGGTCCTGCAGAAAATGGTTTATTGGGACAGAGCCCTGGCCTGCAGCCACGGCCCCTTGGGCAGTGATCTTATCAGACCTCCTGAACAGAGCAGGGTTGGGCCTGTTTGTTCCTTCAGTGGAAGACCTCCGAGGAGAAGCTGGGTGTTGCAAGACCCTGGTATCAATTATTCCCTGGGCGATGCTTTCCCGAGAGGAGCGAGCAGGGAGTGCAGGCTGGTGCTGCTGGGCTGGCCCCACTTCAGGGGGTGCAGCACTGGGGATGGGGAGCAGGAGAATGAACAAAATCAGCTCGGTGCTCGCGGTGAATTCGGAGAGAGGCAGAACTGGTTCTTGACTTCCAAGGAGATCTGGGGAGCTGAATAGTGCAGGATCCTTTGGGAGTCCCAATCCCAATCTCCCTCTCTGAAGTGCACAGCTGATTTGGCAGAGATAACGGCAAGGTATCAGCTTGATTCTTATTTTAGCCAGCTTTGGCTTGTGGGCTGAACTTTACCTTCGCTTTGAGCCCCCTGGAAGTTCTCTCCTTCCATTTCCCATGGAGTGCTGGCTTGCCTGGCAGGCTCTGGGATTTCAGATTACCTTCTGCTGGAAACAGCCCCATCCAGAATGAGGACACTCCTGGCTGGCCACGACTGTCCCTTTGGACTTGATGAAGATTCCTTTTCACAGAGTTCTGGGGACATTTGGGGCACCTTGGGGAGTCTGGGACATCTGACAGATGTGATGGGTGTGCAGGGGATCCGTTCCCTTCCCTCCTGGCAGCTGGTGGGGTGTGGTGCCCCATCCCTGTGGAGTGGGGCTCATCCCTGCCCTCAGCTGGCACACCCATGGGTTTTAGAGCCAGGAGGGGCAAATGTGTGCTCAGGGTGAGACTCAGCTCTTGGATAAGGCAGGTAAACGTGGGTGTGCACCCCTGAGGCACCACGGCTCAGCAGGGTCTGATTCCAGGTGAAGAGGAGCGAGCCAGGCCCTGAGCCCACCCCGAGCCCCCCTGGACCACCTGGGCCACTCCTCAGGCTCCACTGACCAGGGGTTCAACCTCACCTCCACATAAACATCACGGGACACTTCAAATCACCCCTTTATCTCATCCAGTCTCCAGCTCTCAGTGTAGAAAATCAGCTATTCCAGGCTCCTATGAGATATTTATTCCTTGTGGATATTTGGGATGCCTCAAGGTGTCTCAAACTACAGCTGATGTCTCTCTAGAGGACAGCACAGCCCAGCCCACATGTCCATCACCTTTATGGAAGCTCAGAGCTGCAGTGCCCAGAGATGCTCTGGATTTCAGCTGTCTCAAGTGCAGAGTGCATCCCACCCCTTTCTGGCCTTTGGAATAGTCCAGAACTTTTTCTGGTTGCATGCTGCATTAGATTTTTAAATTTTTGAAGAAAGATCTCTTATGATTTTGGTGTTATTCTCCTATTAGTACAAAATCCGTTGTCATTAATGCTTCTATGCAGACCATTCCTTGGATGGAGCAGAGACAAACAAACCAGAAGGAAATGCAGCTTTTTGGAATGATGTTTAGTGCAAACGACCCTGTGAGACAGAGTTGCTGTGACTGGTTTTTATACCACCTTTGTTCCTATTGTGACTGCACAGATTTTGGGGTTTAAGGGCTTTTCTTGCCTTGTACAAACCCAGGTTTCAGTTGCTTGGCGTGGCCTCTGTTGTGGGGTTGTACAACTCCCATATTCTAATTTCAGTTTTCTTTTTCCAGCTCACTACAAAGAAAACCTAAATTGTTGGTTCTTTCTGCCCCTTCCCTTGGGAGACTGCTGCACATTCCCTTTGCTCCCATTTGATGCCTAATTCTGGCTGATTATTCCTGATGGTGTTGGTGGCAGGTTACCAGTACCAGAACTTGTTTTCCAGCATCATAACTCCTTTTCTGCTTGGGATTTTGCATGTAATAAAAGCCTTTATTGGTTTTTATTGATGAAATGATGTTGTCACTGGAGGATGACCAGGCCCAGGGTGGGGTTCTTGGGGTGTCTGTGCAGGGCCAGGAGTTGGGCTGGATGATCTCTGAGGGTCCCTTCCCACTCTGTGCTTCTGTGATTGTACCCAAGGATATTTTTCAGCTCTTCTCTGCTGCTTTTCGAGTTTTATCTTTGCAAAAAGACAACCAGACAAATAATTTCCTGACTCCTACATTTGCCAACGACTTCCACAAATGCTTAGAGCTGCTCTATGTACAGCCAATTATCTTGGGTGACTTTCTCTCCTCCTTGGCTTGATCCCCACGAGGGGAGGGGTTGATGAGGCCACTGATTTAACTTGATCTTTGACTGACACCAGCAGAGTCATTCCCTGGCCCAACAGGGTGTAAATATGAAAATAAATGAGTTAATTTTCTGTGAAATCTGAGCAATGATCACTCCTTCTCAAGCCTCTTCTATCTCAGGCCTCCTGCTCAGAGTCATTGAGGAAACGTTCAACCTTAAAGACAGGTAAGAAAAATCCTCTGCAGGCTCAGGAGGAGAGATAGCAGGAGGCTCTGGGCTGAGGCAGAATTCTTTATGTCTTTATATCAAGACAGATATGAGCATCTTTTGTGTTGTCCTTAAAATAACCCTTAATCATGAAGATGTGGCTGGAAGGATCCCTGTGAAAAATGGGGCTGCCCTGGGCAGAAATGTGCTCTGCATCCTGAGGCTGTGCAGGGACATTTGTCTGCTTTGTGCCAAGGTCACAGGGGAGCTCAGTGTCCTCCTGACACAGCAGAGCCTTGGGGAGAGCAGTGCAGGATTTTCAGCTGAGCCTCAGCAGATCTTGGTGGCTTGGGTGGGCACTGCCCTTTCTTACAAACTCCTCAGCCCTTTCCTGGGCCCAAGGGTCCTGGCTTGGTGTGGGCACTGTACAAATCCCAAATCCTGAGTCCTGAGCCCTTCATCTTCTGCCTGTAAATGCTTGGGAAGTTCTGCTCACCAAAGTCATCACTGGAGGCTTCCCCTGGCTTTCATCACCATCTCTGTGCTCCTCTTATTGCAGGTCTCATCCTTCTGCTGTCCACAGCAACCTCGACAACCTTGCTCAGATATTCCATGAAAAATTAGATTTTTAGTAATATTTTAATGCTAATGCCTAATAAACAAGAGAATATGACCAGTGAATGGGTTCATCTTTTCGTTCCCTGAACCATCTTAATAATTTGGCATTTCCCAGAGCTGGGAACACAATTTATACAAAAGTCCTTTGAGCCATGTCCTTGACTTGTCCTTGCCTTTCTTTTTCCCTGGAAAAGAATCCTCCCTGTTGTCCCAAGAGCTGAGGAATCCCCCCCAGAGCAGACCCAGGGGATGGTGACAGAAGGAACCACTGATACATATAAAAAGCAAAAATGCTGCCAGGCTTCAGATAATTTCTCTTTTTGGGGGGATTTTTCTCTCCTAAGGCTTTGAACACTTACCCAGGAGAGAAATGTAGGAAAAGAGGTGCTAATCAATGGAGGTGGGAAAGCAGTGACAAAGCTGAAGGATGCATTTGCAGGATGCAGAAAGCAATCAAACCATCAGGGAATTGCAGCTTCCCAGGATCAAATGCTGATAGGAAGTGTTGGTTGGTGCTCCTAAAAAGCCAAGGATGGGAAATGAATGAGTGAAGGAGGGTTTAACTGGGCCAGTGGGGGAAGCAGGGCTGATAAGGAACTCCTTATCCAGGAGTGTTTGGGTGTTTGGATGCATCTGTTTGTTTTCCTCAGCAGGACAGATAAGATAACTCCAGGCTGTGTTTAGAGCAGGTTAAAACTGTTTAGTAAACAGATTTATATGCATGAACACACTGGCAGAGGAACACTCATATGGTAACTCAAAGATCAGCATCCACTTGGGTTCAGGAGGTTTTTCAATCATGATTATGGTCCCTCTCATTAGAGAGGTTTTTTATCACAGAAAGCCAAATTTTCCAGACAAACCACTCTAATTAAACCTGGGAGATAAAATTAAAAAATAATTAAAGAATGAAGTAGTGGGGTTTGGCCAAAGCAGCTCCCTCCACCTCTGGTTCCTTGCTCTGAGGGAGTACAGCCAGCTTGCTGAGGCTCCAGAGGAATTGTTTGGAACCCAAATCACTCATCTTTGGGGGCTGCACAGAGCCTCCTCAGGTAGGAAATCCCAGGGTGAGCACAGAGATGGGAGGGAGAAGGGAGGGAGAAGGGAGCCAAAGCTCCTGTGCAGGAGATAAAAGATCCCACAACCCACCCAGGAACTTGCTGTGGTGCCCAGGATGTGAAAAGGGGGAGAGACTGACTTTGAAGGAGCAGAAATGGGCGTTTGTGTGCTCAGGCCCCTCAGTCTGGAGGGAGAGCAAGGCAGGGAGAGCAGCCCTGGGTGGGAGCTGCCCACAGTGACAGAGCCACATGGCCTGGGGACACTCAGAACCACCAGGAGCACGTGGAGAGGGCTCAGGTGAGGATGAGACTGGAGAATTCATCCTCAGCCTGGCCTAGAGGAGGAGGATGTGCATTCCCATGTGGCAGAGGATGGTCCCAGGCACGGGCAGGGGGCTGCAAGGGATAAATGAACAAATTTATCCCCTGTGGGACTCTCCCACGTGGGAAACCCCTGCTCCATTCGTTGGTGCCCAGTGGGATGTGCCCAGGAGCCCCCCAGTGCTCTCCAGTGCTTCACCACTGATCCTGGAGCTCTGGGGCTGCAGAAGGGCCCCCAAATCTGGGATTTTTCTCCTACCAATGGTACCCTGTGCCCCCCTGCACCAGCCAGGGCCCACATCCCACCCTGGAGCGCTTCCCCAGCCCCTGGGCACAGCACAGGACCCATCCAGGGGTGCTTCAGCACCTGCTCAAGATAAAATTTTATTGTTGTGGCCTTGCTCAGGAAACATTTCCAAAGTGGAGCCTGGTTTCTCTTCCACAATTGCCCTGGTTCTGAGACAGAGCTTCCATTCAGGACCTTAAAATCACAGAATCATGGAATGGTTTGGCTGGGAGGGACCTCAAAGCTCATCTTGTTCCACCCCCAGGGACACCTTCCACTATTCCAGGGGGCTCCAAGCCCTGTCCAGGCTGGCCTGGGACACTTCCAGGGGTGGAGCAGCCACAGCTTCCCTGTTGCAGGGCCTCACCACCTCACAGGACCTCAACAGAAGATTTGCAGAGCATTTTTATTTCCTTTGTGATTGTAGGTGAGGTTAAAGGAGCCCAGAGCTCAGCACAGCTGCACTCTCCTTTCCTCTCCTGGGCACTTTGGGTCTGTCTGACCTTCTGCTGGATCTCCTGCCCTGCAGCCTGATGCCAAGAGAAAAAATAGAGCAAAAACTTCCAAGAGCATCTCCTGGCAGAGCCCAACAGGGCTGAGGAGCAAAGTCATTGACTGCAGGCTGGGTGGGGGTGATGGTTTCAATATCTGGAGTCTTGGGTTCTGTAAGAAAGTCAGGGACCCCAGAGAAGCCACAGAGCTTCATCAAAGGAGGCAACACCTGTCCCTGAGGCTGGGAGAAAAAAGGGACACGGGGAAAGAGGCAGGAATTCAGATTCCACCATGCTGAAGGCGTCTGCAGAGCCAAGTTGTGCTGCTCTGCCCATGCCTGGGCTCCCAGAGGAATGCACTTGCTGCTGCCTGTGGAGCAGTGTCTTGGTTTGAACAGCCAGGTGTCTGCTGAGGAAGGCAGGAGCCTCCCCTGAAATGGAAAATGCAAACCCCCTCCCTCTGAATTATTGTAATTTTGAAATTAAAAAGCTCTCAGGCAAAGAGATGGGAATAGGAATAACAGTTCTTTACTGGGAAANGCAGGGCAGAAGAAAGCTGCTCCTCTGGGAATGCAGGGGGCAAAGGCTGCTGGGGTGTTGCCAAGGGCAGATTGGATCCAGGTAGGAATGCTTGGCTCCTGCCCTGGGCGCAGCCTCTCCCATGGGATGCTGGAATTTGATCAGCCCTGCAGGGACACTCAGTGGCCATGAGCAGCAGAGATCTCCTGGAGGGAGGATTGGCTGTGGGAGAGATAAAGAAACTGCCCAGAGAGCAGCAGATACCTGCCCAGCTCTAGGGAAATCGAATACACACATCTCTTACAACCCAGGACACAGAGGAAAAGGGAGATTCCCAGGAGCTGAAGCAGAAGTTCCCTGGAGCAGTAGTCATGGGCAGACAGGGATTTGTGTCTGCACGAGCAGCCAGGCACTGCTATGGATACCCTGGACCACAAAGAACCTGAGGAGCCCCTACCTGCAGCATTCCCTGGCTCAGAGATGCCCAAAGCTCACCTGAGCAGCTCCAGCCCAGCCCTCAGCCCTGCCCATGCCAGTGCTGAACCAGAGGAGACTCCAGGTTTTGCAGGGACAATCATTAATTTGTGTAAACCTGGGCATTTCCCCTAATTTGTCTTCAGACCAAAGGCTTGTCAAGCTCTGGAATCTCTCTGACTGCACTTCTCAGGATACACCTGGCCCTTGCTTTCCTGTGTTGAACAAACAGGAATAAATCACTTGTGGTTTTTGAAGAGCTCTGTCTGAAATCTGGGGTGAGCTCAGAGTGGAAACCCACAGCAAAATGAAGATGGGTTTGAGGAAGAGACAAATCCGCATTAACAGAAGTCATGGGCACAATCCTGAACATGTCATTTGTCATTTAGCTGGAGGAGTGGTGAGCTCCTGAGTGCTTTCCAAGGCTTTTGCCTGGCTGGTTGTGAGCTGCTCTCAAGCTCTGTGTGTTTGCACCTCCACACACTTCAGCACCCCTGGTCTAACCTCAGCCTCTTTTCCTTCCTTTATAGATTTCACTGACACCTTCTGCTGGAAATATTCTCCATCTAATTTCCTCTGAAGCAGCAGAATGAGTTAGCACAGACCCCTTGATCCTGAAGGCCCTTCTGAGGGTGAGGGGAGAGGAACTTCTAGCAGACCTCAACCTGACAGCAGGTCATGAACTTGAGGCTCTAAAAGGAAAATTTGCCCTCACCCTTGTGGGAAGGGAGCTGTAGGAGCAGGTGTTGTGGCACAAGTGGAAAGCCAGAAGTCCCTCTGAGTGTGGAAAGGTGGGTTGGAATGGGATGTGTGAGCCCCTGGAGCACCCAGGGGCACCACATCCCTTCAGAGGTGCCCTGCCCTCCCTGCTTGGCGTTTTCCACAGCAGCACCTGGCAGGCCACGCTCTGCTGAGGGCGTGTGGGGCTGTGTGTCTGCCCTGGGCTCCCTCCCAGGTGTGCAGGGCTGCTTTCCTCTCCAGTTCACCTCCCTTGCAAAGGCAGCTCCATCTCAGAGCCTTGGAGCAAAGGGGAGCTGGGATCTGTCCCCTCAGCTCTGTCCTTGGCAGGGCCAGTGCCAGGAAGTGCAGGGAACACACGTATTTCCCTGGACATGGCACCCAGGTCCTGGCAGGGCACAGAAGAAGTGTCTTCCTGCCTCTTCCAGTCTGGCAGAACGTCTTGTTCCTCCTCCTCTGCTTTGCACAACCCTAAGTTGAGGACTGGGAAGTTTTTCCCAGTGGTAGAGACGAGGTGAGGATCTTTCCTCTCGGTGCCTGGTGCCCTGGACTCTCTGAGTTAATGCTCCACAGCCTTTCAAAGGTTTCTTAAATTTCCTGCCTGACAGACGGGGGGAGGGCTGCCAGTGAAGGAGAAAGATGAAGGAAGTGAAGGAGAAAGATGTTCCCCTCCAGTGCCCTGATCCTGCTCCATCCACACCCTCTCCTTCCAGCTGTTCCCAGAGCAAACACCCCACTCATACCAAAATAAGGAAAGGCAGGAAAATTGTTTTCCCAGCAGAAGTCAATGAAGAAACTGCTGCCGTGGCTTGGTGCCAGGAGAGGTTTGCACATTTTTTAGCATCACTGCAGTGTGCTGGTCAGCACAAGCTGCCACTGCCACAGTGCTGAGCTCAGAGCTGGGCCTCGAGAGGGGTGAAAGGAGGGCTTCATCCCCCAGGGATTCCCCTGGAGCAGATGGGTCTCCTGTCTGTGTCCCTGTCACCTGTGGCCTCCCCAGAGCTGGGGCAGGAGCTCATGGAGCAGTCACGGCGATCAGGCAAGGCTCACGTGCAGCCACCTCTGTCCTGCCATGCTCAGTCTGTCCCCTCTGAAGCAGGTGCCACGTTTCTTGTCCCCATCTTGCCACCCATCCTGATTTTCCTGGTGGCAGTGGGCAGCCTGCTGTTCCCCGGGAATTTCTTCACTTATGGTTTCACTCACCCTGTACTGCAAGTCCAAGGACTTGATAAGAGCTAAAAGGATTGAGTGGACAAAGTGCTAGAAAGAGACCCAGCTCTACAGGGTGCTGGTCCTTCAGAGTCCAGCAGAGTGAGAAGTTGTAAAATATGCAGATTCTTACCATTTTTCCTCAATTAGTTGCTTTCCCTGCAGTGTTTGCTGCCCTCTCTCCTAAGACCTGCTATTTTTAGGAGTTCATAGAGATTTCTGTTGGCCATCACCTGGGAACACAGCCAGCTGTGAACATCAGACTCCTGATGGAGCCAAGGCTGGCTGAGCTGCCATCCCATCCCATCCCATCCCACCCCATCCCATCCCATCCCAGAGGCCGAGGGTCATGGAGAGGGGGCAGAGCTGGCCTCTCCCAGCGGGATCTTTGCCATCCTGGAGCCCACCCAGGGCAGAGCCTGAGCTCAGCCTTGCTAAGCCTGGCCAGGTGCCAGCACAGCCAGCCCTGCTCAGTCAGGGGTGCCCAGCACCCACACACATCAGCATCTTCCACGGGCTGGGAAGGGGGAAAGGAAGGATGTGCAGGGACTTTCCAATTTTTCAGGCTTGGGTGGAATCTGCTTTTCCAGCTCATGAATTCAGATCTGATAGCGCCTGGGGGCAGACACTGCAGATTCCCGGGATCAGGGCTTTGGGAGGCAGTGGTGCAATGCACCCAGCTGCCCCACACACTGAGGCTGGAGCACGTCCATCCCTGCCTGAGGACGCAAGCCCTGTGCTCATGCCTCGCACACACGGCCCAGGAGGAGCATTCCCTGTGCCAGCCTATCAACCCTTTGGAAAAAACAGCCAATTCCAACAATAGCCCAGTGTTTTCCTTGGAGCTGTCAGCCCCAGCCCAGTCAGCAGCACAGCCCTGGCTGGCAGCTCACCCTGCTGTCCCTCCCCAGCCACCGCCTGAGTCACGGCTGTGGCCACAGACACTGACACAAGGCCATTGTCATCCCAGGAATGCAGCGTTTTCCTGCTCTGCACAAATATTTTGTCCAGTGCATTTTCCGTGCTCGTTCCTGCTGGAAGCGCCCCGGGAGCGCTGCTGACTGACGCTGCCGTCCCTCCTCGAGCTCCCCAGGTCCCAGGCTCATTCTGCTCTCCACAAAGGGCACCGGGTCAAGGCTGGAGGAGTGCATTTCCTCCAGCAGCACATGCACTGGAGGGTGAGGAAATCGTGATTTAACCCCTCCAGGTACAGCTCCCTGGGGCCAGCTCGCGGCTCGGGGCTGGCCTGGAGGAGCAGGGGCACTGGCAGAGCAGGGCCACAGTTTGTCCCCAGCTCCAGACACGGCCATGGGGTCACTGGTCCCCTGGAGATGCCTCTCTTGGCACGGCCTCCCAAGGGAAGGGGACAGGAGCTCAGTCAGAGTGAGCTCTGCAAAGGTCTCCTTTAATCCTGTCCTCAGGGCACTGCGGCTCCTGCCCTCTGCTGACCTCCTCTCTCTGCTGGGAGATGAAATCCCAATTGCTTCCCTCGCTTGAAGCCCTTCTGCCTCCTCACACTGCCCAGCAGAGAGCCAAGGACAGAACTTGTGATTTCTACCTCTGCCAGGTTGTTATCAGGGTGATTTAAAATCCAATTTCTGGCAATATATAGCATCCTA
>VZRH01005226.1:34639-66939 GCA_013397555.1 Urocynchramus pylzowi
AAGGATGGATGGATTGGGGCAGCCAGGCTGGACTGGGGCAGGATGGACTGGGGCAGGATGGATTGGGGCAGCCAGGATGGTTGAGACACCTTGTATTGAGGCAGCCAGGCTGGACTGGAGCAGCCAGGATGGATCAGAGCAGGCAGACTGGATTGGGAGAGGATGGATTGGGGCAGCCAGGATGGTTGAGACACCTTGTATTGAGGCAGCCAGGCTGGACTGGAGCAGCCAGGATGGATCAGAGCAGGCAGACTGGATTGGGAGAGGATGGATTGGGGCAGCCAAGCTGGCCAGGGCTCCTGGAGGCTGCAGCTGAGCTGGAGGCTGCAGTGAAAGCCCTGCCCTTGCCCGGAGCAGTTGTGCAATAGCGGATGTTTGGGAGCAGATAGGTGATGCAGAAGACTTCCTTCCTCAGCTCACAAGGCAAATAATTTGTATCCTGATTACAAATTATGAGGGTTTGGAGATTGCAAGGTCAGGAGGGACCAGTGTAATTATGTCATCTGCCCTTCCCAAGGAGTGCAGCCTCGGAATGGCACTTGGTGATTGCCACGCCGAGGCCGTCGGTCCTGGCTGTCCCACAGGGAGCTTTTCCTACAGCCTGGGAAAGGCACAGGGGGTCTGTGCCTGACCCTGTGACCTGTCCTGTTACCCCAGCACACAGAATACACAGCTCACTTCCAGGCTGGAGCTTTTCCTGAAAGATTTGGGTCTAGGGAGATCATGGAAGAGAATGGGATGGGATGGGATGGGATGGGATGGAGTAGAATCTTCTAAGCTCCCTGAAGGGACCCACAAAGATCATCCAAGTCCAGCTCTTGGCCCTGCACAAGACAACCCCAAGAGTCCCCCCCTGATTTGTGTCAGATTTAGGATCACCTGCCCTGTCCAGCAAGAACAGCAGGACTGTCCTCCTGTTTCCAGACCCCCTCTTCCCACCTCACAGAACAACCTGGACTGCAGGAAGGAGGGGACAGTTTGGGAAGATTTGGGGTGTCCCATTCCCACCAGGGCTGTGCAGGTGGCACAGGGAAGGTCAACTGAGAGCCCACACCTGAGGCTTTGACCTCTGCGGGATGTGAACACATTTGAAACTTGTGTTCCAATTTCTTCACTTCAGAAGAATTCCAGGTTTAAATCCTGGAACTCTCAGGAGGCTCAGACCACAGAGAAGTGTATCAGCACAGAAACACCAGCCCTGGTCCCTCTGGTGTACCCTGCCCTGCCTGCACCCACCTAGCTTTGGCAGCCACAGCTCCTGGTTAATGCAAATAGCCCAGAACTGCTTTTACATCAATAAAGCCATTCACACACCCATTATTATAGCAATTAATGAGGCTGTTTATCACTGATACTGTGGTAGGAGCCAGAGGCCCCTGGACCAGGCTGGGCCTCACTGCACAGTCATGGCTCAAATGCCTTCACTCTGCAAAGTCCCCAGAATGAGCAGAGATGAGCTGTGGCAGAGACCAAAGAGGTGCAGGGTGGCAGCAGAACTAATCCTCCCTGGTTTGCTCCTCTGGGAGATGGAGCACATCATGGCAAGTTTGTGGCCAGCTGTTTGTGCTCAAGAGCCCCACGACTGTGATACCAAGGGCAGGGACACTTCAGCCTTGTCCCCATGTCCCTGCTCAGCCCTTCCACTGCTCAGGCTGCACAGGTGTGGGGTTTTGCTGCAAAAGATGCACAGGCTGTGCTGGGAAAAATGCACAGAACCAGCACTTTGGGCACCTGCAGAGTTCTCAAGGCTTTGCCCTGCCTAGAAGGAGGCTTTTAGCCCATTCTCAGTCCCTGCCCTGCCACTGTGTCCCAGCTGGCACCGAGCAGGGACAGCTCTGGGGTGCTCTGTGCTGGGTCCCAGCCCGGGGATGCTGTCTGTGGGCTGCCACTGACTCACCACCACAGCTCTGTGCAGCCTCTGCAACCTCAGCCCTGCTGCCTCGGGGATATTTCCACACTGGGCCAGTCCCGGGAGGAGGGAGCAAAGCGAGCTGGCCATTCCCAGGCTGAGCTGGCCATTCCCAGGCTGAGCTGGCCATTCCCAGGCTGAGCTGGCCATTCCCAGGCTGAGGCAGCCAGGGTGGCGAGGGGCAGCTGAGTCAGGCCACACGGGGAGGAGCACCAGGAGCTGCTCTGTCGGAATCCAAGCCATTCCTCTTCGTGCCCCAAACCCCGGACAGGGGTCTGGGCAGCCCTGGCAGGAGGCCAAAAACACTTGGGGCTTTGATTTCAGCCCATGGGACAAATTACCAACCTTATATGAGGAGTCACAAGTCACAAAAGTTTAGACAGCACAGTAGCAGTAGTTAGAGGGTGAAAGGAGAAAATTTGGGATTTGGTACAGGGGGGATCCTGTACCAAAAATCCTAAAATGGAGGGATTGGGGCGTGCCCTGTCCTTCTTCCTTCTTCTTCCTGACATCCATCTTTTAGGTGATGCTGGCATTTTTAGATTGGTTCAGAGTAGAAAGTCACTGTCTAACACAGGTGTTAGGGGTTGGCACACAATTGTAAATATCTAATAGGTAGTTCATGGTATAAAAGACAGCACCAGCCCCGTGGGAGGCAGTGTGCCTTGGACTGACCTGCTGGCCAGAGCTCGGGGGTCAGACAGAAAATATTTTAGATAAGAGACAATAAACATCACTGAGAACACGAGCAGAAGACTCCTGACTCCTTCTTGGACAGCTGGGCTGGGAAAAGCGGCTTCCACCAACACCTGGGGTCATCTCAGAGAGCAGAGAAGACCCCGACACTGCTCCCTGCCTCTGTCCCTCTCCCACTCGCCCTGTGCCCGCAGCTCTTTTACACCTTTTATCTCCGTGGGTGCCTCCACCCTGGGTTTTGGAGCATCCCCCTGTCCCCAGCCCAGCAGGTGCCCCCGGGCTGGGCAGTGGGGGCACGGCCTGGCCAGCAGCAGCCCTGGCACCTGCTCAGCAGGGGACACAATGAGGATTAATCACCGCCTGTCCGAGACGCTGCCGTGTTTTTCCTCCATCCTTATTTGCGTGCTAGCGCCTGGAAAACAGGATGGCGATGTTTTCCTGCCACACATTCCCCAAGACTAAACAAAGGAGCTTGGATTTCCAGCCCCCGCTGATCTCTGATAAATGTGGGGCTTGCAGGAATTCCTTGGGGAGCTCAGGAGTGGGGGAGTTCAGGGAGCTGCCCCTCGGGCTGCTCCCACTGCTTGGAGCAGAGAACCTCCAAACTCTGGAATGAGGGGGAAGGATTTCCGTCTCACTTTTAGGAAAAAAGATTTTCATGGAAAGGGTGATAAAGTTGTGGAATGGCTGGCCAGGGAGGTGGGGGAGGCACCATCCCTGGGGGTGTTTAAAACAAGCCTGGATGTGGCACTGGGGGCCAGGGTTTGGTTGAGGTGCTGGGGCTGGGCTGGACTCGGTGATCTGGAAGGTCTCTTCCAGCCCAGGGATTCTGGGAATTCTGGGAATTCTGTGAAAACACTGCCTAAAGAAAAATCTTGTGTGCACAGCCTGCACTGGTGGGCTCTCCATAAGGTTTGCTACTCATAATTTGTTGAGGTCTCGTTTGTTTGAGGTCTGCCCATGGGAGGTGCTTCACAGTAAAGTACAAAAGAGAAACCAGGCTCCCTAAGGAAGGAGGAATGTCTGTTTTTAAGAGTATAACCACCAACACCACCCTGGCAGGAGTTGGATGAGGGGTCCTTAGGCCAACCTCTGAAATGGAAGCTCAGCTGGGAATGAATCAGAGAGCCAGAGAATACTGGAATGGTTTGGGTTGGAAGGGCCCTTAAAGATCATTTCCATCCATGGGCAGAGAAGGAACTGGAAACTCTGTCCTCACCTGCTTGGAAAGCCCAGGGCTTTTCCCTGCCTGCTGCACTGCCTTTCCCTCATCCCAGTTCCATGGGATGCTCTGATGCATCCAGCCCTTACCTGATGCTTTTATGGATTTAAAGAGCTGCTCTCTTCAAATTCAGATAAACTTTGCAGAGCAAGCAATAATTGGTGCTTATGCAGCTTTTGGGGGGACTTTTGGAGGCTCTAAAGATGACCCCTGGACTGGGAAAATGAGTAGTGGGAGTCCTAATTCTGAACTGATGTGGGGAATTTGACCCCAGGTGTACACTGTGCAGGTTTGGTCACTCTGCTCCCAGCACCAGGAGCATCAAAATCAGCCAGAGCCAGGTCTTGGGATAGATGGACCAGGGAAAAAGGAAAGAGCTGAAAAATCTGTGTTAGAAACCTTGGAGAGAGGCTGTGGAGGTTCTCTATGGAAATATCTCAATTTCCACTCAGCCTTGATGGGAAACTCGTTCCACCTACAGATCATCCTCCCCATCTAATCATGTATATAAGAACAGTTCTGTAGCCAGGAACTTCTGGTGATTTGCAGGACAAAGGCTCAACACCTTTCCTGGCATTAAATGAGGAATAACCACCCAGATTTGTCCAATTTCAGTGATCACAGCATGGGGGGATTCCAATTTTTCAGCTGTACTTTCTGTGGCCCCAGAGCTGAGATGCTTCAATCACAGAATCACCAAGGATGGAAAAGACCTCCAAGTTCATCCAGTCTTTGACTGAATCCCACTGTGCCTCTGAACCTTGTCACAAAGTGCCACATCCACTTGATTTTTGAATGCTTCCACGGGTGGTGGCCCTACTGCCCTGGGCAGCTGTGCCAGGGCTGAACCACTCTCAAAATGAAGAAATTTTCTCTGAAATCCAACCTAAACCTCCCCTGACAAAACCTGGGGCCATTTCCTCCATTTCCTCTTGTCCTGTCCCTATTCCCTGGAAACAGAGCCCACCCCCCACCTGCCTCCCTTAAAAATCCCAAATTTTCTGTGAAAACTCAGTTTTAGGAAGTAGAATTGTGATATATGTATCTATATAGATATAGATATAGATAGATATAATTATTTATTTAAATCACTGCTTGGGGAAACTGCTTTTTCCCTCTGGTGACTCATGAAAAATATTGACCAAATGCACTTCAGCTCTGATTTGTGGTGTCCTTCAGTTGTGTCTCTGGGTTTGGCCCTGGATGTTCTGACCCTGCAGCATTAAAAAGCTCAAGAACTGCCCCTCCCCAGAGTAATCTCGCTGGATTAAGTCCTGAAACCTCATTAAAGTTCTCAAGATAAGAGCTCATTAAACAGCGTGAAAGTAACCTTGGAAAAGGGGATTTCAATATCTGCCCTGAGAGGTCTGAATGCTGAGGAATTGGGATGGGCTGGCTGGTATTCCTGGGTGATGTTTATCTGTGTTATCCCCAGGAATTGTCACCTGGGAATCTCGCTGCACCAGGGACTGCTGCTACCAGGAAAAATGGGAAGGGCTGGCAGGAAGTTGTTTGCATATCTCTTCTTCTGGGTGGGTGACTCAGGCAAGGAATAAAGTGTAATATCTGCAAAAAATATCTGCAAGATCCTGAGGCAGGGGTGGTATCTTGGAAGCACTTTTTGTGTCCAAAAAATCCCCCAAAAACATGGATCCTACTGGACACCAGCACAACACAAACCACAGGTCTGGGCTGCAATGGAGCAGGAGCATCCAAAAAGTCAGGAGGGAGAGGGAGAGGGAGAGGGAGAGATCTCACCTGGAAACTGCAACAACAACAGAAATCACAAACTTGCTTTCCCCTTCTGCCCTCCCGCCCTATTTCTCAACAAAACTTTTTAAGTTACAGATTTTAAACCTGTTCTGAATGGATAAAAGCCTGCACCAGTGCCTGGGGAATGGCAGGAAGGCACGTGCTGTCATGATTGGAGCAGGGAGAATGTGCTAATTACATAACAGCCCAGGAATTTGGCAGCGCTGATGCAGAAATAGGGCAAATAATCCTCTTTCCCCATCACCTCCTTCCCCAGCCCTGTCTGCTTCACTTTTTCAGGATGGAAATTTAATTTTCAAACCTTTCCACACAGATTTTTAACCTGGCAAAAGTGGGGAAAACAACCTTCCCAGAAGCGTTGCCATGCCTCAGGTCCAAATTTTTTTACCTTTCTAAAAAAAACAAAAAAAACCTACTAAAGAGTCATATTTTGCTTTGGTGCTCAAGAAACGATTCCAAATCATGCCATAAACTGGAGATAGTTTTGCTTGGCCCCACTCTGCCTGTGGGCAAAGCCTTGGCCTGGAATGATTTCACATTCCTGTCACTGCCATAATCCAGCACTGCAGGGACACGAGGACATCGGTACTTTGTCACTGAGGTTGAGCAGGGAAGCAATTTTCCTGCTTTATGGAGGAAAAACGAGGACAGAATCACTGCCAGTGCCTTTCCAAGCTGCTGCAAGCAGCTTTGGAGTCCTTCAGGCATGCTCCAGTCCAATGCCATAAAATCAGGCTCAGGTGCTCCCTGCTCTGGCATTCCCAGCTGTGGAAAATGGGAAAAGAGCAGCCTTCAGACACTGCCAGTGCAGAGTCACAAAATCACAGAATTACACAACCCCTGAGGCTGGCAAAGCCCTCTGAGACCATCGAGTCCCAGCTGTGCCCCATGCCCACCTTGTCCCCAGCCCAGAGCTCTCAGTGCCACCTCCAGCCCTTCCTTGGACCCCTCCAGGGATGGGCACTCCAAACCTCCCTGGGCAGCCCCTGCCAAGGCCTGAGCACCCTTTCAGTGCTGGCAGTGGGGCCTCCAGAGCTCCCTGAGTGCCCGTGGGCATCTCCACCCACATCCTCCTTCCCTTTGGGTGGGCAGCAAGGCAGCTCCATGTCCAGAACTGAGTGCTCAGAGTCCCACACTGGGTTGGGATGGGAGGGACCTGAAATCCCACCCAGTGCCACCCCATTGATGGCAGGGACACCTCCCAGTGTCCCAGCTGCTCCCAGCCCCAGTGTCCAGCCTGGCCTTGGGCACTGCCAGGGATCCAGGGGCAGCCACAGCTGCTCTGGCAATTCCAGCCCAGCCCCCCCCCACCCTGCCAGGGAACAATTCCCAATTCCCAATCTCCCACCCATGCCTGCCCTCTGGCACTGGGAGCCATTCCCTGTGTCCTGTCCCTCCAGGCCTTGTCCCCAGTCCCTCTCCAGCTCTCCTGGAGCCCCTTCAGGCCCTGGAGGGGCTCTGAGCTCTCCCTGGAGCCTTCTCCCCTCCAGGGCAGCACCCCCAGCTCTCCCAGCCTGGCTCCAGAGCTGAGGTCCCCAGATCCTGATGATGATGCTTTATGACTTCACTTCTGCTCTGCATCCTGGGCCTCTGCTCCTCAGCCCCTCTGCTGCTGTTCTTGGCTTCTATTTCCTGATTTTAAGGATTTTTCTGAGAGCCACAAACTTCTCACTGTGCCTGGGATAAGCACTGGCTGATCCAGTCTTTAAAAACCTCTGATTGTGGCACACAAGTACAACAGAAATAAAAAAGCCACCAGTCACAGACATCTATCAACTACCTAAACTGATACCACAGCAAATCCTGGGGAAACAAAGGACAACAAGGATCAGGAAAAGCCCAGATGGAGCAACCCTGAGCAGCCTGAGCTGTGGGGTCCTGCATGCTCAGCACAAGGCACTGCTGAGCAGGCACCAAGGGTTTCCAGGAGCCCAGGCTTGGGACTGAGATTTGCTGCTGCTGTTGGAGGCTCCTGACCCTGGGAACAGCCCAGGGGGGGCTCAGAGAAAACCCTCCCAGATGGAGCCCAGGGATGTTGGGATGCTGGGGGACACAAGACAGGTGATGGAGTCTGGACCTTATTAGCATAGGAGATTTGATAACAGGATGCCTTGGCAATAGCAAACAGAACTTTGAGGATTGCCAGAAGATTCAATCAGATGGGTTTATGGAAAAAAAAAAAATATTACATCAGACTCTGCAAGCAAGAGATGTTGGTATATGCATAAATTTGTGTATGTGATTTTAACCTAATCATTGTAGTGATTTTAACCTAATCATTGTAGTGATTTTAACCTAATCATTGTAGTAAACATTACTAGCCTCCCTAAAATAGTACATGAGTGTTTGTATCCCACAATAAATTTAGATTCTGATCACCAAATCAATCTCCCTGTCTCTCTTCACTGCTGACACATGGAGACAGGAGGGTCTCTGTGGACACCCCCAGAAGCTGTCATCTCCTGGGACAGGCACAGCAAAAGCAGCCAAGGCTGCAGTGGAGGGGGAGGGGAAGGGGAGGGGGAGACCCCACAGCCCCCATGAGCAGGAAGGGATGAGCTGAGCACAGGAGGGAATCTGCTCCTTGGGATGTGGGCTCCTGGCTTCTCCCAGCCCAGCCTATTTTAAACCAAGGTGATATTGTTTTTTTTTCCAACATAGTCTCTGCCTCGCTCAGGAATTAATTCCCCAAAATCTTGATGTTTTTTCTTACTAGGGAAGGCAGATAAGGGGCCACATCCCCACCCCCTTTACAATCCATGGGCAGAATCCAATGCCTCAAATGGGTGCCAAGGAGAGAAAATTCTCTCAGGAGAACGTCTCAGGAGCTCAGCCAGCCCTTGGTCCCTCCTGCAGCTGGTACCAAACTCATCCTTTTGTTGCCTTTTGTGCTCTTGACAAGCCCTGGGTGGGCTGTGGGCAGGTCAGGAGGGCTCAGAGGGTTCATCTCTGGTGTCAAACGAGGCACTGCAGGGAGTGCCAAAACTGCAGGAGCTGCCCAGTCCCTGTCCCAGCACCCAGCTGGTTTGCCAGCGTGGTGACTGAGGGGCTCAGACTCCTTAAACCTGACCTGTTGGAGCTCCAGGTAAACTGAGACCTGCAATTTTTGTTGAAATCAGAGGAGAAGATGTGATATAGAGATCTGTCTTCTCTGTGGTGAAACATTTCTGGAGCACTCTGTCAGCTCGGCAGGCTTGGCCTCAAGGAAGGAAGGAAGCACAAGGAGGACACCAAAATATGTTAGAAAAGAAAGCCAAAATGGAAATGTCCAAAACCAAATGGACATTTTTAAAGGAGGGAATAAGTTTTTTATTGTGAAAATGCCAGATTTCTTTCTCACAATCTCCTCAGTTAAATGAAAGGGAAAGATGAAAAGGACTGGGCTTCCCAGAAAGCTGTGGGGATTTGTGCCAGGTTTTGGTGGGAGCTCAGGTGTCACTCTTGTTCTTGGTGGAGCCATCAGTACAATTGTTATTCCTGTATAAATTCATGGGCTTAGAAACAAGCTTCCTTCCTTTCTCCACCTGGAAAGGGGATCCAAACTCCCTGGAAAGCTGCAGAGAGAGGGGTTGCTCTGCATGTGGGACATCAGGCACAGGGAGTGAGGACACCGAGGATGCTGCCCCACAATAAACTCAGCCACAAGGACTGCTCACCACATCCCTCTTTGTGACCTCTGCACATCTCCTGGTGTCCCCTGAACCTCAGCCTGTCCCCAGGTGTGACCCTGGTCAAACAGCCACCTCCAAGGCCATTATGGCAAAGGCACCCCTGATGTTTGGGCAGATTTGGATCCACATCTTTGAGGGATGCAGGATGCTCCAGCACAGAGCAGGAGTGAAGGTCCATCCTGCACCATGGGGAGCTTCAGAGGGTTTTTATCTCCCAGGCAGACAGCACAGGGTGTGTGGAGCTCATGGAGGACCCTGGAATGCCTGGGAATTCAAGGAATGCCAACCTCTTCTTCAGTGGGCTTTGGTTCAAGCTCCTGCATCATCCCCAAGCGAGAGCCAAGCAAAGCAGACCCGGCCCGTGGTGCTTTTTGCTGCAGTCAGCACCAAAGTGCCAGCTGGTGACAGCTCTGAGGATCTCCAGGAGGGGCTGAACCTGCCCTCAGACTCCCAAAAACACCTGGGCATTCTTGGCATCCGCATGTAACAATATCCAGTGTTCTAAAAGCATGGGTTCAGGGCCCCAGAAATATTTGGGCTCATGGCAGGAGTTCTGGCATCCACAGCCAGGCCATGCAGAGCTGAAAATGGATCAGGAGCCAGGTTTTGTCCAAAAGCAGCGCTGAGCCAGGCTCAGCCAGCCCCAGAACAGGCCCAGATCAGCTGCAGCCCCAGCCCCAGGTGCTCAGTGCACACACGACTGTGCTGGATTTTCCAGGGATTTTCATCAGGATCCTGCTTTTGTTCTCTCGGCCCATACCAACATCTGCAACACCTGCAGGGACTGCAACATCTGCAGGGTCTGCAACACTGCAGGGACTGCAACACCTGCAGGGTCTGCAACACCTGCAGGGACTGCCACTGCTTCAGGGACTGCCACTCCTGCGGGGACTGCCCCTCCTGCAGGGACTGCCACACCTGCAGGGACTGCAACACTGCAGGGACTGCAACACCTGCAGGGACTGCCCCTCCTGCAGGGACTGCCACTCCTGCAGGGACTGCAACACTGCAGGGACTGCAACACCTGCAAGGACTGCCACTGCTGCAGGGACTGCAACACCTGCAGGGACTGCAACACCTGCAGGGACTGCCACTGCTGCCTGCTCAGATGGGGGCTGCAAGAAGTGAAGATTGCAGCTCATTTTCCACTCTCATGACTGTCCTGGCAGTCAGACCCATATTGTGCTGTGGATCTAGAGGATGGATCATCAGGATGATAAGTGGTTTCCAAAAACCCTCTCTGCCATCTGCAACTCTGCTGCTGCAGGAGGAAGAGGAGAAGGAGGAGAAGGAGAAGGAGAAGGAGAAGGAGAAGGAGAAGGAGAAGGAGAAGGAGAAGGAGAAGGAGAAGGAGAAGGAGAAGGAGAAAAGGAGAAGGAGAAGGAGAAGGAGAAGGAGAAAGAAGGAGAAGAAGGAGAAGGAGAAGGAGAAGGAGAAGGAGAAGGAGAAGGAGAAGGAGAAGGAGAAGGAGAAGGAGAAGGAGAAGGAGAAGGAGAAGGAGAAGGAGAAGGAGAAGGAGAAGGAGAAGGAGAAGAGGAGGAGAAGGAGAAGGAAGAGAGGAGGAGGAGAAAGAGAAGGAGGAAGGCTGAACTCCTTCAAGAGCCGAAGCCCTTTGCACTAGTTGTGCACAGGAGAGGAGACCAGCAATCCTGGATCCTGGGAGAGGCTGCAATCGCTCCCTGGGCACGCTCCGCCCGTGGGGGCATCTGGAGACAGATCCCACAGGAGGCTCCCTGGCCAAGTGCAGGGATTCTGCAGCTACTTGCAGCCAGCCATTGTCGGAGCAGGGAGCGCTCCGGCTCCTGGCTGGTACCTGAGCTGATAATTGCTCAGAAAAATTAAGGGTTGGGTAATTCCTCCCGAAATTAATTGCCTTGCTGAGCTGCCGCAGGGCACGCGCCACGAGAAGGTTTGAAGATGATACAACCACTTCCCTCTTCAGGATTAAACCAGGTGGCAAAAGTCCACCTTTGTCACAAAAAACTTTTGGCTTTGGGGATTCCTTTCTCTGAATTTTTATGGTTTTTTTTTTGCTTTCCTGCTGTTTCTGAAATGGCTTTGAGGGTCCTGAGGAGCTGCAGGGATTTATGGGCAGTGCTTTTGTCAGTCTCACCTGACGCTGGCAGCTCAGTCCTCTGCAGCAGCTTGCTTTGCTCATTTTAACACTTCTTTTATAAGCAGCCACTACTCCTCACAAAATGTTTATAAACAGAGGCAGGAAATAAGAAGAGACTCAGGATATTCACAGTTGATCCAAAGTCAGCCTTTCTTCCCCTTCACACGGGCTGCTCTCTGTTTCCTCCTCTCTCTCAGACTGTGCAGCTGACTTGGGGTGAAATACTTATTTCCCCAGCATCGGGGAAATAATGATTTTGGGGGAAATTTCTCATTCTCCCTTCTCATCTGTTGGCTCCCTGAAGAAGGTTCCTCTGGGAAATGGATGCTCTGCCTGTGCTGCCTCCTTCCTTCACCTCCTTGTGGGAAGAATATCCCTTTTCAGGAAAAGAAGCCGCAGAGCCATGGATTCCTAAAGAAATGGAGCTGGCACTCCCTGCCCAAGGCAGACCAACTTTATTTGTGTCTCTGCCCTTCTTAAACGCTCCCAATAAAGAAGTTTTTAGCACCCTCCAGGGAAAATATTCCCATAAAACACTTTTTCACCTATGGAAATTTTCCCTTTGCTTTACCTTTATTACCAGCCCAAATCATAGAGGTTTTTTTTTTTACTCAGTTCACATTTTCCAGACATGGGGATGATCTCCAAGTGCTCCAGAGTTCTCCTGGAGTGTCCTGGCCTTTACCACAGAGGATCCTGCAGGTCCTTGCAGCTCCTCTTCCATTTCTGAGAACCCAAACAGGGCATTTGCCTTTACCAAACACTGCCCTGGGGACCTGCTGCAGCCTCCAGAGCCTTTCAATATTCCTGAAGTGTTTATTCCAGAGTCTGAGTGGAATTCCTGTCTCCACATCCATTGGTGAGATGCAGCTCTGAGTCAGTCACTCTTTGGTGTCTCCAGTCACTTGGGAGGTAAAACCATCTCAAGACAACAGCTGATGCCCTCCAGGAGAGGTGTCCAAAGGCAAATCCCCCTCTGGAGACACTTTCCCCTGTAGAACAGCTTTTGGGGTGGTTTTTGTTGTTGTCCTTAGCTGCTGGGTTTTTTTCCCAAAAATTTCTTGAGTATTTTGATTTTTGCTTAAATCTTCCAAGGTGTTTTCAGTCCCCTCTCAAGTTCTTGTCATCTTCAGGTTTATGTGTTCCCTCCCTTTGCTGAGGACACGTGAAAACACTGAGCTGAGCCCTGCAACCGTGGTTTGCTAAATCCTGGTATTTGCTGGTCAGCCTTGAGCGTGTAAGGACGCACAGACAGGAGGAGAGTGCAGAGTCAGCTGGGCTGAGGTTTGGATGTTTCCTACAGGGTCAGAAATTGGGGTCAGTTTGGACCTCAGACAGGAACTCTGGGGGAATCTCAAGGATTTCCTGCTCCAAATGCACAGGTATGGACAGGCATTGGCACAAAGGACAGCCTGGGAGAGCTGGGGGTGCTGCCCTGGAGAGGAGAAGGCTCCAGGGAGAGCTCAGAGCCCCTCCAGGGCCTGAAGGGGCTCCAGGAGAGCTGGAGAGGGACTGGGGACAAGGCCTGGAGGGACAGGACACAGGGAATGGCTCCCACTGCCAGAGGGCAGGCATGGGTGGGAGATTGGGAATTGGGAATTGTTCCCTGGCAGGGTGGGGAGGGGCTGGGATGGAATTGCCAGAGCAGCTGTGGCTGCCCCTGGATCCCTGGCAGTGCCCAAGGCCAGGCTGGACACTGGGGCTGGGAGCACCTGGGACAGTGGGAGGGGTCCCTGCCATCAATGGGGTAGCACTGGGTGGGATTTCAGGTCCCTCCCATCCCAAATAATTTGAATTCCATTCAAAGGGACCATGCAAAGCACACCAGAGGAACCTGCCCCCCTGCCTGTCTGAATCTGCTCCTCCTCTTCCTCATCCCTTCTGTATTTCAGGAGAATGGAGCCTTCCTAAGCCAGAGGAGCCCCGGCTGTGCTGCAGAGGGGCTCAGGGCAGCTCCATGGCAGTGATCCCCTGCGGGCACCTGCTCCTTCCCCAGCAAACCCCGAGCTCCCCCAGCGCCCTGGCCCTGAGCTGAGCTCCAGGTTGGGCAGGAGACCCTCCTGAAGCTCCACCAAAGCTCCAGCAGGGCTCCAGCCCCAGCCCTCGCCAGGGCTGCCCTTGTTTATCTGGCTGCTGTTTTGCTCCGAGCCGGGGTTAATCACCGAGGGTTCCGAATTCCGCTCGTGGGGAGGGGAAAGGGAAAGGAGCAGGAGGGCTCGGGCTCAGCCTCTGCCTTGAGCCCCTCGCTGCTCCACCTGCCGAGGCTGCTGGGTGGCCAAAGCCAGGGGCAGTGGCCAGGGCAGTGGCCAGGAGCAGTGGCCAGGGCAGTGGCAGGGGCAGTGGCAAGGAGCAGTGGCCAGGGGCAGTGGCCAGGGGCAGTTGATCCAAAGTCAGCCTTTCTTCCCCTTCACACGGGCTTCTCTCTGTTTCCTCCTCTCTCTCAGACTGTGCAGCTGACTTGGGGTGAAATACTTATTTCCCCAGCATCGGGGAAATAATGATTTTGGGGAAAATTTCTCATTCTCCCTTCTCATCTGTTGGCTGTTTAGAAATAAAACATTTCTAGGATAATGAAATGTACTCCCAGCAGCTCTCCAATTCACTTTGCATTGTTCTCGTTGCCCCTCCTCTGAATAATAAAAGCTGCTTGACAGCACCAGGGTTGCAACTACTTCAAGCCTCAAAGTTTTTCCACTCAAGCCCTTAAATCTGTTTAACCCTTCTCTGTCCATCTGGCTGTCAGGAGGATGTAGAGTAATCAAACCACAGAGTCCTTCAAGATCATCAACTCCAGCAATCAACCAGTGCCACTGGCATAATCACCACTGAAGTGTGTCCTCAAGTGCCACATTCACATCTACTTTTTTTTTAACACCTCCAGGGTGGTGATTCCAGCCCCTTTCACTGCTTTGCAACCCTTCCAATGAAGAAATTTTCCCTAAAATCCACCCTGAGCCTGCCCTGGCCCAGCCTGAGGCCGTTCCCTCTCCTCCTGTCCCTGTTCCCTGGAGCACAGCCCGACCCCCCCGGCTGTCCCCTCCTGGCAGGAGCTGTGCAGAGCCACAAGGTCCCCCCTGAGCCTCCTTTTCTCCAGGCTGAGCCCCTTCCCAGCTCCCTCAGCCCCTCCTGGGGCTCCAGCCCCTTCCCAGCTCCCTCAGCCCCTCCTGGGGCTCCAGCCCCTTCCCCAGCTCCATTCCCTGCCCTGGCTCCAGCCCTTACTTGTCATGAGATGCCCAAAATTAACCCCAACCCTCTGAGCCTTTCCCCAGCATGGCAGAGGGATGCAGTGCCCCCGGAGCCTCTCCAGGATCCCTCCCTGGGGTCTCTCCCAGCTGCACAGGCCCCTGTGCCCTGCAGTGCCCCTGTCCCAAAGCCAGGCTCAAGCAGGAAACCCAGTTTGGCAGAGCCCCTGGTGTTCCTGCAGCTCCTCTCTGCCATCCCGTGCTGCCCCAGGCTGGGTGAAGAGGTCAGGTGTGCCCCAGGGGCTGCCCAGGCTGTAACCCATGACCACCCCAGAACTGAGCAGTTTCAAATGGCTTTGGGGTCAAAAATTTCCTGTCTAATTGGGAAAGGTCCCACAAACCAGACAGGTTCTTCTTGTTGTGGACAGTCAAGCTGTTCCTTTCTTCTACCATCTTTGGGATTTCAAGTAATTTGATTTTAGTCATTGCAGGGTAATTTTGAGCTGATAGTCAGGATTTTGATCCAATGTGCCTGGGAGATGGGGGTTTGGGGGCAGGTGAACAAGGGGGTGCTTTGTGGGGCATTCCCTGATGAAATGGGAATTGCTGAGGCACGGCAGGTGCAGGTCCATGTAAATCCCAGGGTAGTGGATTGGGAAGTGCAGAGTCCTGGCCAGGGAAGTGCCAGATCTCCCTCTTCAGGTTGCTGCTCTTGCCTCTGGAAGGTCACAGTTTATCTGACAAATGTCGTTCACCCCAAACAACAATGTCTTGAGGAAGGAGAGAAACATTACTTTTGATAAAAACCATTCACTGAGTGAAGCTGCCCTGGGACTTTGGAAGTCTGTCCCGGAGAAAGTTTGCTGGACAAAGTGCAGAAAAGAGAAAAAAGGGAGATAAATGCATTTTATCACCCAGGAATTATGTAATGAACAGGTGTATTGCCACCTTTGGCTCCTCTGCACCCTGCCCTCCTGTTTATTTTCCTAGGATTTACACTTTCCCACAATTTTGCAACTCCAAAAAGCAGCTGGGTTTGCAAAGCAGCTGGAGCTCCACGTGTTTCCCTGCCTTTCTCTGCACAGAATTTACCCAGAACACCCAGCCCACAGTCCCAGGCAGGCAGAGGTGCTCTGTAACCCATTTCTCACTGCCTGGCTCTGCAAATCCAGGAGCTGTGCAGTTCCCTGAGGTGCTGTGTGGGCACTGTCTCCTCTCTCACCTTTGAGTTTTGTGAGATGTTGGTTCTGGCAGCAGCTGGGGACCCCTGGGCTGGGACAGTCCCCAGGAGCTGTGACAGTCCCCAGGAGCTGTGACAGTCCCCAGGAGCTGTGACAGCTCTGTCACCCTGCAGAGGAGCTGCAGCTGGAGCTGCTCTTGGGCAGGAACTCCCCCAGCCTTGAAGGATTTTTAACAGGGAATGTTCCAGCCTGTTCCAGGGTTGATATCCTGGTTCATGCCTCAAAATGTGTGCTGCTGGTTAGCATGAATAAAAATAATAAAAAAATTATATTAATTAAAATACAGAAACCTGGAATGTCTTGAGATGACACCCAGCAAGATGGACAAGGAGGGGGATGGAATTCCTGAGCAGAATATGATGGGGACAGGACCCTTCTGCTGGGGCCTGGGGTGACACAGCTCAGGGATGGGGACAGGCCCCTCCCAATAGGGCTGGGGTGACACAGCTCAGGGATGGGGACAGGCCCCTCCCAATAGGGCTGGGGTGACACAGCTCAGGGATGGGGACAGGCCCCTCCCAATAGGGCTGGGGTGACACAGCTCAGGGATGGGGACAGGCCCCTCCCAATAGGGCTGGGGTGACACAGCTCAGGGATGGGGACAGGCCCCTCCCAATAGGGCTGGGGTGACACAGCTCAGGGATGGGGACAGGCCCCTCCCAATAGGGCTGGGGTGACACAGCTCAGGGATGGGGACAGGCCCCTCCCAATAGGGCTGGGGTGACACAGCTCAGGGATGGGGACAGGCCCCTCCCAATAGGGCTGGGGTGACACAGCTCAGGGATGGGGACAGGCCCCTCCCAATAGGGCTGGGGTGACACAGCTCAGGGATGGGGACAGGACCCTCCTGCTGGGGCCTGGGGGTGGCACAGCCCAGGGATGGGGACAGACTCTCCTGCCTTTTCCTGCACAGTGTCAGCTCTGTGTGCCCAGCTCGGGAGCTGCCCTGTTGTGGCTCACAAGCCATATCCATCCTCAATGAGATAAATCAGGATTTCTGCAGTGGGAATCTTGATAAAGGTGCCTTTAGACACCAGGAGAGATGTCTGAAGGTAAATCCCCCTCTGGAGACACTTTCCCCTGTAGAACAGCTTTTGGGGTGGTTTTTTGGTTGTCCTTAGCTGCTGGGGTACATTTCATTATCCTAGAAATGTTTTATTGTCTCAGAGCTCATCACCCAGCTGGAGGAGGCAGCTCAAGGAGACCTTGGATCAGCCAGGGGCTGAAGGCTCTGACAGAGACCCTGCAGAGCAAATCAGTGACTGGGAGGAAGCAAGGGGTTCCCCTGTGGTGTTGGCTCTTGCCTGTCTCGTTCAGGGCACTGGGATTGCAGCTCCATTCCTGGAAGCTCTCCCTGCTTCTCCTGGCAGCTTGAGGAGCAGCACACGAGGAGCAATCACGGCTGCTGTGCCAAAGGGAGGGAGCTGCTCTCCCACAAACGGCTCAGTCGAGGTGCCCATGGCCAGGCAGGACTCTGGGAATGCTCTGAGCAGGAATTCTAATCAGCAGCTGGCTTTCAAAGGTGGGAGAGTCGGTGTGTCAGTCTGGGACTTGAGTTCACTGCACACGGCAGAGCTGAGAGACTTCAGGCAGGATAAGGGAAAAATCAGATGTTTTCCTGTCTGGGAACCAGGCAGGTGGGGAAGGAGGCAGCAGGATCCTTCACAGCTCCCAGCATGGGGAATGAAATGGCAAAGCATCCCTGCCAGGGCAGGGAGGAGAAGCCCCAGACTGAGCAGACACAGAATCACAGAATCAGGAAAAACACCTGAAGCCTTTCCCCAGCCTCCTGCAGACAATCCTGTGTGTGCTGGAAAGGTGATTTAAAACAATTAAAAATTAAAAAGACTATCACCTCTAAATCCCTACAAGAAAATAACTTAGAAAAAATTAACATAAGGAAGTTTAGATAGACTGGATTGGATAAGATAGATTTGGACTGGATAAGATAGATTTAGATTGGATAACAGGGAGGAATTCTACCCTGGGAGGGTGGGGAGGCCCTGGCACAGATTCCCAGAGCAGCTGTGGCTGCCCCTGGATCCCTGGCAGTGCCCAAGGCCAGGCTGGACACTGGGGCTGGGAGCACCTGGGACAGTGGGAGGGGTCCCTGCCATCAATGGGGTGGGATGGGACAATCTTTAAGGTCCCTTCCAGCCCAAACCATTCTGGGATTCTCTGATACTATGAAAAAACAAACAGAAATATTTACTACAAGTACTGAGCCTGGGATCCTGTGGAAGAAAACCTGTTTGTGGTGACAAGGAAAGGTGTGAGCACGATCCCAGTGTCAGTGACAGAGCTGTGACACACACATCTCCTCCCATGGTCTGAGTTTGCAGCCTCCAATTCATTCTGACAGCCTGGAAATTGTGCCCTGCAAAATGCTGTATTTCCATCCAGCCCTGCAGGGCTCTGATCTGCCTGGGGAGGAGGAGGAGAGAAGAAGAATCAGCTCAGCTGGGCAGAGCTGTGAGCAGTGGTTTAGGATTTACAAACCTTTTCTGAGTGAGGGTAGCTGGGTGTGAGGAGCCTCAAATGAATTCTCTTTATTTCTCTGCAGTTCTGACTTGGACTGACATATTTTAGTGCAGCTTCATCAGAAACAGCTCAAGGGATTGCAAGAGCTGCAAGATTTCATTATTGTGCAATTCAAGGATGAAAGCAAAACCATTCTTGTGATCTGAACTTCAGCCTTGTGCATATCACATGCAATGGGGAAGTTGTCAATCAGAAATTCCTTTCAAACTTTTTTCTGTGTTCAGAGCTTCCCAGTTTTCTCACAATCCCCCTGAAGGGGCTTGGTGATCCCTATTTTGGAATTTAAGGGTGGGAAAACAGAAATGTGATTGAAAGTTGAAGTGGTGGCACACTGGAGACATGATTTGAGAAGTGTCAGTGTTGTTGTCCAGAGAAGAACATTCAGGTTGGTTTTATCACAGTGCCAGAAAAACAGGATGGGGTGAGAAATAAACAGAGGAGGAAGAGCTGGACAAGGCAGGGCTGCAGAAAGGGAAGGGTTTGGGCAGTGTGGGAGTGGAAGTGACTGAACTGCTCTGGGCTGGGCTGGGCAGCCTCAGATCGAATACTGTGAGCAGATTTGGGCACCACAATATGAGAAAGACATGAAATTATCAGAGAGCATCCAAAGGAAGGCAGCAAAGATGCTGATGGGCCTTGAGGGGAAGCTGCATGAGGAGCAACTGAGGCCACGTGGAATGTTCAGCCTGGAGAAGAGGAGACTGAGGGGAGACTCCTCACAGCTACCATGTCCTCAGGAGGGGGAGAGGAGGGGCAGCTCCCATCTCTGCTCTGGGACAGGGACAGCACCAGGGAAGGGCTGGAGCTGGGCCAGGGCAGGGCAGGCTGGAGAGCAGGGAAAGGTTCTTCCCCAGAGGGTGCTGGCACTGCCCAGGCTCCCCAGGGAATGGGCACGGCCCCGAGGCTGCCAGAGCTCCAGGAGCACCCAGAGATGAACAAGGTGGGGTTGTTGGGGGGTCTGGGCAGGGCCAGGGGCTGGGCTGGGTGATCCTGGTGGTCCCTTCCAGCTCAGGACATTCTGTGGTACCCTGTGATGGTGAAGGTGCCTGCCCAGGGAATGTCCCCTGCCCTGGGGACAGCCATCCCTGCAGCACTGGCACACACAGGTCCCTTCCCATGGCCCCGTGGCCTTTGGGCCCCTCTGTGGCCCTGGCCAGCCCCAGCGATGTGGTGCTGGCCCAGACAGAGCTCTGGGCTGTGTTTGGCTCCCAGCTGCACTCTGTGGACAGCACCTGGGCCAGAAGGGGCAGTTTGCCCCTGCCCCAGCACATTAATTAACGAGCAGAGGCTGGAAATCCACCCGTGGTACCTCTGAGGATGCCCTGAGCTGGTGAGGCTGCAGAGGTTTAATGCAGCTGTAAAATGAGTCCAGGCTTGATGGACTCTGCTGCCAGGCAGGGAGAGCACCATGGAGACCTCCTGCCTTCTTGTCCCAGCCTGTGGGGACCCAAACCAGAC
The DNA here is from genome assembly GCA_013397555.1 of Urocynchramus pylzowi. Classification (NCBI taxonomy): domain Eukaryota; kingdom Metazoa; phylum Chordata; class Aves; order Passeriformes; family Fringillidae; genus Urocynchramus; species Urocynchramus pylzowi. The sequence continues at coordinate 54,449 of VZRH01005226.1, forward strand.
AGCCCTGGCAGGCCTGGGCCACTCCCTGCGGTGGCACTGCCCACCTGGCAGCACCCAGCAGGGCAGGCTGGCATTGCCTGCAGTCACTGAGGGTCACACAGCTGGTACAGCCAACCTGGAACTGCCACTAGTGGGCTGGCAGCAAATAAAGGGTTAAACATGAAGGGTTTGGGGTGGGGGAGGTGTTTTTGAGCCTTTGTGTGATACCTCAGCTCTTCTCTGAACTGCTGAAACGTTCAGGAGATGGCAAGAGAGCCCACAGGGATTTGGAAAGGCTGTGCCTCCCGAATCCCCAGACCTTCCTGGGTCAGGAACAACAGGGAGAAGGTTTGGAATGGGAATTACCCTGAGATAGGCTCGGGACAAGCTGTTCTTGGGGCCAATTTCCTGTACAAGCCCTGCAGGGAAGGTGTCAGGTGTGCCCAGGAAGGATCCATGTGCTGGAAGTGCAGCATGGATTGACCAGGGATCTGGCCAGGCTGTTCCTGGCAAGAAGTGGCAGAGGAGGAAGCACAGCCAGTGCAGGGCTGCTCTTTGACAAAAAGTTATTACACTTCAATTCCCAAGGGTGGTGTTGGTTCAAAAGCTCTCCAGGCCCAATCCAAGCTGAAATAACACACCCAGAGCCCCCCATGGGTGCTCACAGCCCAGGTGTGAGGTGCTGCTGCTCAGGCAAAGCTCTGCAGCTGTAAAATTCACATTTTCACTGCTTCCAGGCCAGCAGGATGGAATAACTGAGGAGTTCTGCCATCATTCCTGGCTGTACTCAGCCTCACCTGAGTGCTGTTTTACACCTTCTCCTGGTGGAATTGAACTTCTGCTCTCAGAAATCCTGCTCTGCGTTTTCTCCCCACTCAGCTGTTGTGATGTCCTGGAATATCCAAAATCCAGAGCTGTGGAGACATCCTGGTGTGCAGAGGGGCAAGGCTGAGCCTGGATTATGGCTGCAGGACAGGAGATTTTTGAGAAGATGCCCAAACCAATCAGGTCCCACTGTTTTGCCTGTCAGGCCTGTTCCATCTAATTCAGTTCAGAATGAATTTCAGGGGAAATGAGACACAGCTGTTCCTGGGTAGAAAGGCCTCCAGTTATTGACCCATCCTTCCCCTGGTGACTCAGCAGTTCCCTGAGCTTTATGCAAATGCACATTCCTGAGTGCTTACCTGTCTGATCCTGATACTGCCCTGACTTATCAATAAACACCTTCCTCTAATCTTTGCTCTACTGTTTCTTCTAATGCTTTGTAATAAATATTTTCATTTGTGCTCCATTCAGAAAAGCTGAAACTCTCATCACACCATGATGAAATCTCGTGGGACTTTTGATACAATTGCAAAATGGCAAAGCCCATTTTATGTCTCCTTCCCAGCAGCAGGTGAGTGATTTATTGGCCTCCTTCCTGAAACCCAGAGCTCTACATCTTTTTTTGTCATCAGGACTGCAAGAGAGGAGGTCAGAGAGCCCGGTGAGAGCTGTTTGTGCAATCACAGAAAGCGTGGGGGCTGCAGCATCAATTTCACCCAAAAAGCCATCTGAGCATCTTCTGCTCAAATGGGACTGAGAGTGGGAGAGGGAGGGAAGTTCTTGGTCCACAGATCTGCTGCAGAGGGAGGACTTGGACCTGAGGAGATTGAGATGCACCAGCAAAGCACCTGGAAGTGTCCCAGGCCAGGCTGGACAGGGCTTGGAGCAGCCTGGGACAGTGGAAGGTGTCCCTGCCATGGCAGGGATGGGATGAGCTGAGCTTTAACTGAGCTGAGCTTTAAGGTCCCTTCCAACCCAAACCATTCCAGGGCTCTCTGCAGGCTGATAACTGGAAATTTACAGGCAGCTCCTTCCAGACTATCAGGCCCATTAGTTTATTCATCACTAAATAAATACCTCGGTATCAGCAGATCCCAGTGGCTGGGCTCCTTCTGGTATCACAGTGCCCTACTTTGCCAGGCCCGACCCAGGGGTCAGCGGGCTGGGCTGGGCTCTGCCGGGCTGGGAACGGGGCTTGCTCTGTGCTTCCCTGGCTGTCAGATCCTGCAGCTTTGCTCAGGCACCAGGGGTGCTGTGGGAGGGCCTCACCTCGAGATAACCAGGCTGGAAAGGGCTGAGCAGGGATGGAGAGCAAACAGCAGGCAGCAGCGCTGGGAGCTGGGCTGCTGCCGGGACAAACTTTGCCCTGGTGAGTGTGGGAGCCCAGCTGCAGCCCGGAGCTCTGTGTGTCACCATCAGGCTGTGCTCGGGGCAGGCAGGGACTGACACTCAGCAGGAATTCCAGACTTTTCTCCCTGAGGATGGCAGCTGGGTGATCCCCACCTTGAGGAGCCCGAAGCTCCATCTCTGTGGGACACGCTGGGCATGGTGCTCCTGAGGGCACACCCGGCTGGAATCCCAGAACCACGGAATCCCAGAATCCCAGAATCCCAGAACAGAATCACAGAATCACAAACCAGAGAACAGAATCCCAGAATCCCAGAATCCCAGAACAGAATCACAGAATCACAAACCAGAGAACAGAATCCCAGAATCCCAGAATCCCAGAACAGAATCACAGAATCACAAACCAGAGAACAGAATCACAGAATCCCAGAAAAGAATCACAGAATGAGCTGGGCTGGAAAAGACCTTCGAAATCATCAAGTCCAACCTGTGGTGACCTGACACCACCTTGTCACCCAGACCATGGCACTGAGTGCCACATCCAGGCTTTTCTTAAGCACCTCCAGGGATGGGAACTCCACCACGTCCGTGGACAGCCCCTTTCAATGCCAAATCACCCTTTCTGTGGAGAAATTCCTCCTGATGTCCAACCTAAACCACCCCTGGCCCAGCCTGAGGCCGTTCCCTCTCCTCCTGTCCCTGTTCCCTGGAGCACAGCCCGACCCCCCCGGCTGTCCCCTCCTGGCAGGAGCTGTGCAGAGCCACAAGGTCCCCCCTGAGCCTCCTTTTCTCCAGGCTGAGCCCCTTCCCAGCTCCCTCAGCCTCTCCTGGGGCTCCAGCCCCTTCCCAGCTCCATTCCCTGCCCTGGATGTGCTCCAGCATCCCAAACCAGCACCTCCTGCTGCAGAAGTGCCAAGGCCAGTGAAGGTTCTCTCCTGAGAGGAGCTGAAGTGTCCAACTGTGTCCCTGTCCTGCAGGTGCCTGGAGCCAGCCTGGGTTTGCAGCCTGGCTGATTTCTTCACATGAAACACCAGTAAAGGCACAGAACCAAGGGCATCACTTCTGGAGTCACCCCGAGGAGGCTGAGAGTAGGAAAATAATGAATGGTAGGGAGGAGGAAGCTGCCCAGGACTTGGCAGAGTGTTTGGCCATTGGAATGTGGGAATGGAACTGATTTGGTTTGGTCTGGAAGTGATGTGAGAATGGTCTGTGCTCAGGCTGTGCCTCCAGGCCTGGGCTGGAAGCCCCTGAGGGGTCGGTGGGCTCAGCCCTGGGGGTGTCCTGGCACGTGGCCCTACTGGGACTGAGCCTGGGCAGGTCCAAACCCCCAGGGCCAGCAGGAGCTGTGGCCCAGCTGGTGCCTGGCATGGCTGAGCCACAGGAACCCAAACCTGACACTGACCACGGTGTCTGCTTGCACTGGACACCCACAGAGGTCATTTCTGGGGAGACCTGGGGTCATACAATGCCCCAGGGCAGGACATTTTACATTTCAGTCTCCAATTTTACATTTCAGTCTCCAGTTTTACATCTCAGTATCCAATTTTACATTTCAGTCTCCAGTTTTNATTTCAGTCTCCAGTTTTACATTTCAGTCTCAAACTTTACATTTCAGTCTCCAGTTTCGCATTTGAGTCTCCAGTTTTACATTTCAGTCTCAAACTTTACATTTCAGTCTCCAGTTTCGCATTTGAGTCTCCAGTTTTACATTTCAGTCTCAAACTTTACATTTCAGTCTCCAGTTTCGCATTTGAGTCTCCAGTTTTACATTTCAGTCTCAAACTTTACATTTCAGTCTCCAGTTTTACATCTCAGTATCCAGTTCTACATTTGAGTGTCCAATTCTACATTTCAGTGCAATTCTACATTTCAGTCTCCAATTTTACATTTCAGTGTCCCCCATCTTGTTGGCCGCATTCTTGTCATGGCTTGGAGTGAGACATCTACACCAAAACATCAAATATTGAAATTAAATCTGATTATTTAGCACCACAAGTGAACAAAAATGTGTGGAATAGATCAAGTTTGATTAATTAACATGTACAAACTGCACCACTCATGAGACACACAACAGGAGCTGGGACAGACTCAGAGCTTCCATTGCTGCTATCACTGGGAAGAGTTTCAGCATCCCAGGGCTAAAACCTCTCTGTGGTGGAGTTTTAATGAAGCCCAGGAGTTGATTCCAGGTGAGGCTGAGGGCAGGAGCAGCTCTGTCACCAAAGGAGCTCCTCGCTCCCTGTCACATCTCTGGGACAGGCTCTGTCACACCCGACCAGCAGATACTCCTCATTCCTCATCTGCACTTGGGATTAATTTGCTGCCTGTGCTTTTGGGAAGTCTGGGTTTATTTTCCTGCTCCTCTGACACATCTGACATTTTCCCTGCTCTCCTGTTTTCTCCTCGTGCCACTTTAGCCTAATTTGAGTCAAGGTGCAGCCCACGCTGCTGGCACAGGGAACGCTGCTCTGCTTTTCAGCATCTGTCCTACACATTTAATTTACATTTAACCCACCCTGCTCGAAGGTTTAAAGTGGAAAGGTCACAGTCATTACCTGCAGAAAGCCAATTTATGGGTGGTGTGAACATTGAGGTGTTTATGCCTCAGGCTGTCCTGTCCCAGGGAGAGCAGCTCTGAGCTGTGATGAGGAGGAGGAGGAGGAAGGGGTCATGCCTTATATATATTATTGTCTTATATATATTATTGCCTTATATATATTACTATATATATTACTATATTATATTACATTATTATCATTGCCTATTATAATTATATTATTATCTTACATATATTCCTATATTATATTATTATTACTACCTATTGTTGTATATTACTATTATTATTGCCTTATATATATATTACTATATTCTAAACCCTTAAACTCTCAGTTTCCCACCCTGTGACATCACACACTTCTATTCAAACCCCACACCCACAATCCCAGTTCTGTCATTCCATTTCGGAAGCCTCCCCACGGCCTCAGGTCAGTGCAGTGTTCTCCTGGGGGTCAGTGCCTGTCAGCACAGAAAGTCTCAAATTCTCAGCAGCCAGAATTCCAGCTTCAGAGGTTTTAGGGTGGAGGCTGGTCCTTCTTCTCCTTCTCCTTCTCCTTCTCCTTCTCCTTCTCCTTCTCCTTCTCCTTCTCCTTCTCCTTCTCCTTCTCCTTCTCCTTCTCCTTCTCCTTCTCCTTCTCCTTCTCCTTCTCCTTCTCCTTCTCCTTCTCCTTCTCCTTCTCCTTCTCCTTCTCCTTCTCCTTCTCCTTCTCCTTCTCCTTCTCCTTCTCCTTCTCCTTCTCCTTCTCCTTCTCCTTCTCCTTCTCCTTCTCCTTCTCCTTCTCCTTCTCCTTCTCCTTCTCCTTCTCCTTCTCCTTCTCCTTCTCCTTCTCCTTCTCCTTCTCCTTCTCCTTCTCCTTCTCCTTCTCCTTCTCCTTCTCCTTCTCCTTCTCCTTCTCCTTCTTCTCCTTCTCCTTCTCTTTCTCCTTTCTCCTTCTCCTTCTTCTCCATGGGTTTGGGTGGTTTTGTGTAATTGAATAAAAAGTCCACATTGTGGACCAGGGGTGGTTGGTTATTGGGTTAAAAGTAAAAATAATTTGGGTGTCATTTCTTAATTGGACAGTTTAGCCTTAAAATGCCTTGTAGAGAGAGAGACAGGGCTCCATTTTCAGTGTGTAGAGTGAAGTGCTGCAGAACTCAGGGTTTGTGAGACTGTGACAGAGATAAGAGCTAACAAACATCTGAGTCCAAACGAGAAATAACATCTCACACATTTAATCCCAACCCTGGCAAAAAAAAAAGAAGCAAAGACTCTGCAGGAGGTGTCCTGGAAGACTCTGCCTGTCCCTGCCTCCAAAATCAGGCTCTGGGATTCAGCTGGGCTCAGAGGAAACCGTAGGAAATTCCTCAGACACAGAAAAATGAGCTCAGCCCAGAGAAACCACAGCTCATCTCTGCTCCCAGGAGAGGGACATCTCATTCCAGGATGTCTGGAGCGCTCCTTCATCCCACACCAGCTTCTTGTCCTTCCCATGGGAATGGAGATGAGGAGCTCCAGCCCATGGATGTCACTGAGCACTTGGAATCTTCTGAAATTGCTGATTTTGTTCCTTTTGATGTGCACCTTGGTTTGGAAGCTCCAGGACACAGCTCCTTGTCTACATGGCTTAAAACACATTCCAGGTTCACGCTGAGAAATGAAGTTGGGGTAATTTAAAAATATTTTATTCTTTATGAACAGCTGAAAGTAGAATCTGGAAAACATATGGAATCTGACAAAATCTCATTTCTCCCAGTCTATTTTAGCTTAAATGAATCACAATTCATTTGATTTTTCTCAGGCTGTTGGAGAGCACATTCCAGACTCCCCCATGGGCTACTCTAGGAGCAGTGACCAGGTGATGCAGCTGCCCTCAGCGGAGTGAAAATGAAGCAAAGGTGGCTTTCTTCTTTCTTGTCATCTCCTCCTGGGGCCCTGGAGTTCAAACAGGCCCACGGCACAGCCTGGGAGGTGTCTGCAGTCACAGTTCAGCTCTTGATCTGCATTTCCCACCTCTGTGGCCTTTCCACCCCTGTTCTAAACCATCCCCAGGCTTGCAGAGCTGCAGTGACAGAGCTGTGTCCCCCTGCAGGAGCTCCAGCCTGCAGTGTGACCTCCTGGAGCAGCCTCCCTGATGGAGCAGCGATGGCTGGGCATGGCTCTGCCAGCCCCCAGCTCCTCCCTCCTGCCAGACAGGCTGGCTGGGGACAGTGACACAGTGACCAGGGGCACCGCAGCTCTGGCTTGTCTGCGGCACCTGCCCAAAAGAATTAATCAGAGCGACTCGGCAGCTGCCCTGCAGGAGCCACGGCTGCTCCTGCCAGAGTGGGGGACAGCAGAGAAGGGGACAGCAGAGAAGGGGGACTGCAGACAAGGGGACAGCAGAGAAGGGGGACTGCAGAGAAGGGGGACAGCAGACAAGGGGGACAGCAGAGAAGGGGACAGCAGAGAAGGGGGACTGCAGACAAGGGGACAGCAGAGAAGGGGGACTGCAGAGAAGGGGGACAGCAGACAAGGGGGACAGCAGAGAAGGGGACAGCAGAGAAGGGGGACTGCAGACAAGGGGACAGCAGAGAAGGGGGACTGCAGAGAAGGGGGACAGCAGACAAGGGGGACAGCAGAGAAGGGGACAGCAGAGAAGGGGGACTGCAGACAAGGGGACAGCAGAGAAGGGGGACTGCAGAGAAGGGGGACAGCAGACAAGGGGGACAGCAGAGAAGGGGACAGCAGAGAAGGGGGACTGCAGACAAGGGGACAGCAGAGAAGGGGGACTGCAGAGAAGGGGGACAGCAGACAAGGGGGACAGCAGAGAAGGGGACAGCAGAGAAGGGGGACTGCAGACAAGGGGACAGCAGAGAAGGGGGACTGCAGAGAAGGGGGACAGCAGACAAGGGGGACAGCAGAGAAGGGGACAGCAGAGAAGGGGGACTGCAGACAAGGNAAAGGGGACTGCAGACAAGGGGGACTGCAGACAAAGGGGACGCTGTCTGGGGGATTTGTTGATGCCAAATGTGTTCATTATCTGTCTCTCAGTATCAGAGGAGTGTCTGGAAGGGCTGGTCAGCAGCCACGGGGATGGTGCTTTCTGGCAGTGTCCGTGTCCTGACAAGGGCAGAGGAGCCCTGGGGAGCTCAGTGAGGAGAGGACACACTTGGAGAGCCAGGCCGTGCTGGGACTGCTGTATTCCCATCCCACAGCCACTGAGCCTTCCTTCCCTCTGCTGCCTGGCAGCAGGGATCTCCACGAGTGGGATGTGCCCTGTTCCTTCCTCTCCACTCAGCTCTGTGCCCAGAACTGCTGCAAGAAAAGCACCTTGGGAGCAAGAAAAGCACCTTGGGAGCAAGAAAAGCACCTTGGGAGCAAGAAAAGCACCTTAGGAGCAACAAAAGCACCTTGGGAGCATTGCCTGAATGCTCCCTGGCTCCAAAGCCTTACCCAAAACTTCAGGTGGGGAAAGAGTGCAGGAGCTTAACCAACAAGAAGTTGCTGTTTCTGGAAAGTGGAATTGGTGCTGGTATTCTGTTCTTTATGGAGGAAATGGAAAACAGAGCTCACCTGGAGGAGAATCAGCCAAAGGGACATGATAGATCCAACCACTGAAAATGGTGATGTCCCTGGGATTGCACTGCCAGTTTTATAAAAACTTCAGGAGTTTCTCTCCTGAAATCCTGAAACTGGAGCTCTCATCCTGAACCAGGACGTGTCACAGCCTCAGTCACTGTGCCCAGACCTCACCTCAAGCAAGAACCTGAGATAGGCCTGGGCTGTGTCCTCAAAGCAGCACATTCCTGTCTGAATTTCACAGAGTCTGCTCCACTGCCTGATGGAGGAAGTGAATTCCACAGCTGCTGTGCCTTCTCCAGCCACCCACGTCTGCAGCCAAGATCGCCTGCCACGAGGTGCCTGGGATGCATTATTTCTGGGAAGTGCTCCTCAGCTGCCTGTGGGAAACTTGTTTGCTGTGAAAAATCTCAGGTTAAACAACCAAAAATGGACCTTCCAGTCTTGCATGGAAATCTTGGCCAAACCCTGGGTGCTGCTACCCAAGATGCTCTCAGCTGATGTGTGAGCTCATAAATAGCTCAGCTCCCATCCTACCATCAGGGCTTTGATGATCCCTGTGGATCCCTTCCAGCTCAGGATGTTCTGTGACCCTGATTCTGCCACAGGGGAAGTTTAGTGCTCCTTCCTTTGAAACAAAGTGCTTCCAAAGAAAATCATCCCCCAGCCCTGTCCAGAATACAAATCCCCAGGTGCCCTGTGAGTGCTGGCAAACCCAGTGCAGCTGCCACGCTCGCTGATCACTGCTGGTGGAGTTTCTTTCATGAAAACAGCAATCCCTGGGACTGTAAGAGGAGTCATTTGACTGATGGTAATAAACTGACAGATTGGAAAAGGGAGCAAACGAGAGGCTGAGCCTGAAAACACTCACCAGGCTGCAGGAGCTTTGCACCTTCTGTCAATCCACTCCATTAACTGCAAGGAAGAATCCAATTTATTCCGAGGCCCAGCATGATGAATAACTCATTGCCCAGGATGGGAGCGAGGAGGACTCCTCAGAACACACTGGACAATTCAAAGAGAGCCTTTTGGCATTGAATAATAAGTGTAGAGAGAAGAGAAGGAGAGGAAAAAAAAGTTCAATTTTGAGAGCAATTTTCTTGTCTCTGTTGGATGATTTAATTTTATCTTTACATTGTAAGTCAGGATCTGGTATTTTGGTTTGGTTTTTTTTTCTTCCCCATCAAGAAAGGTGTCTGACAGGAATTGGCTTGGCTCACTCTGTGCAGCGTGGGGGGCTGTGTTCCCTACCAGAGGCACTTCCACCAATATTCTGTGAGCAGTGCCTCCAGCAGGCACGGGGGGATCCAGGGCACAGAATTTCTGTGCTGGATCCTCAGAGGCTGAGCCATTTGCTTGATAAAATTTCATTTTCAATTTTAACCCTTTTAACCCTCATTCCTTGTACCCATCAAATAGGCAGAAGGGAAAAGGTTCCTGCTGACTTTAAACACCACTGGGTGTCTGTCAGAGCTCTGTGGCTGCTCAGGAGGGGCTTGATCCAGTGTGGGATCCTGCCTTTCAGTGGGATCCTGCCTTTCCATGGGATCCTGCCTTTATGTGGGATCTTGATTTCAGTGGGATCCTGCCTTTTCATGGGATCCTGCCTTTCCAGAGGGATCCTGCCTTTCAGTGGGATCCTGTCTTTCCATGGGATCCTGCCTTTCCAATGGGATCCTGCCTTTACATGGGATCCTGTCTTTAGTGGGATCCTGATTTCAGTGGGATCCTGCCTTCAGCGGGATCCTGCCTTTCCAATGGGATCCTGCCTTTCCAATGGGATCCTGCCTTTCCAATGGGATCCTGCCTTTCCAATGGGATCCTGCCTTTCCAATGGGATCCTGCCTTTCCAATGGGATCCTGCCTTTCCAATGGGATCCTGCCTTTCCAGAGGGATCCTGTCTTTTTGTGGGATCCTGCCTTCAGTGGGATCCTGCCTTTCCCATGACAAACAGAGTCCTGTGTCCAACACCAGCTGCTGGCCCAGAGTGTGAACAAACACCTCGCCATGCCCCTGAGCAGCACGTGGCATTTGTCACCAATCCTGTCCCCAAGAGGGGCTGGCAGTCTCTATCTGCTCTCTACACCTTCCCTGTGAGGGTGGCAGGCCCTGGCACAGGGTGCCAGAGCAGCTGTGGCTGCCCCTGGATCCCTGGCAGTGCCCAAGGCCAGGTTTGGAGCAGCCTGGGACAGTGGGAGGTGTCCCTGCCATCAATGGGGTGGCACTGGCTGGGCTTTGAGGTCCCTTCCAAACCAAACCATTCTGGGATTCACTGATTCCATGATCCTATGATCTTGGCTCGCAGACAAAGGGAAAAGGGCTGTCCCAAATGTCCAAATGTACTTAAAACTGGGGAATTTTGTCTTGGCTGCAGATTGACCCTAGGCCTGAGGGTTGGGGCAGTCACTGGGGTCAGGGTCAGTTTATCCAAAGGTTAACAGTGAAGAAGGTCCAGTAACTCCTGGGGCCAAAGCTTGGGAGCAGAGACAAATCTGCTGGAGAATCTTATGGAGAAACACACTGAGAAGCACAATCAACCCTGATCCATTTGAGAAAATCCCAAAATCCCAGAATCATGGAATGGTTTGGGTTGAAATGGACCTTAAAGCTCTTCTCATTCCAAACCAAACCACGGGCAGGGACACCTCCCACTGTTCCAGGCTGCTCCCAGCCCCAATGTCCAGCCTGGCCTTGGGCACTTCCAGGGATCCAGGGGCAGCCACAGCTGCTCTGGGCACCTGTGCCAGGGCCTCACTGTCCTCAAGGGAAGGATTTCTTCATGTCAGAAGTGGACATTGGGATTCTGAATGGGGCTAAAGCAGGTCCTGCCTTCCCCAGTCCCTTCCCCTCTGCCCTGCCCAGCCCAGGGCTGTCCCACGGGGCTGAGCTGCCTGTGCAGGGTGGCTGTGACCTGGGCAGTCCCTTTTCCAGCAGGCTCTGTGCCCAGGAAAACTCTGTGCCACCCCAGCAGAGCCAGCTGCACGTGCACAGCACTTCTGAGGTGATGTGAGCGATTTTTGCATCACAGAAATTTTCCCAGCCAGATTTTTAATGTGATTATTGCTGCTCCTGGGACTGGGATTGCAACAGCAAGCAGAAATGCAGAGGGGAGCAGGGTGTGCATGAGCCAGGGGAAGGAGGGTGAGCTCCCATCTCAGCCCAGCTGCAGTTTCAGCCTTTTCACACCCAGGAAAAAGGGAATATTGAGGAATACCCCGGCCAAAGCTGCCCAGGGTGCACATTCCCTGATCACAGCCTTCCTGCCCTCCTGCACCCCTCGGAGCTGGAGCTGGGAGTGAACAGCAGCCCCAGCCCTGGCAGCCTCCGAGGGCACAGACAAGTTCCCTCACGCACACTCCTGGGTGTTTTCACCAGATCCACCCTTAAAAGGACATTTTCTCCCAAATGGCTGGGGCACAACAAGCTTTAGCTCTGCTCTCCGTGGTTGCACAGCAGCAGGAAGAGCTGTTTGGATGTGCAAAACTCATCCCCCGTGCCCTTTACCGTCCTTCACATGCGCCAGTGTTCAATTTATTGATGGATTATATAATGCCACCGCAGCTTCAGGCAGGCTTTGTCCCCAACCTATTTTTAACAGCCAGCCTCTCTTTGTCCATTATTTCCTGAGCCAAAGGCCCAGGCCTCTCTGCTGCCAGAGCTGGGTGGGTTTTGCAATCTCCACGTGGAATTTAAAGCCATTAACCCAGAGCGCTGACGGTTTCCTGATGAACACTGAGGAGCTGTGGGCACTGCGTCCCTCTGCTCAAATCCCACCCAGCTGGGCACGCTTTTCCCCACACCACAGCTCAACATTCACATGCAGAACATTTACATGAAGCATTTACATGCAGCACATCAGCTGGTGACAGGTCCCAGCAGGATTCAATAGAGGCAGGAATATTTTTAAGCAATCCTTAGGGATGAGCCAGGGTTTCCTGCACAAATGTGGGATGCTACAGGCACGGGGCAGATTTGAGTCCAAAGGGATGACTGGTGCTGGAAGTCTGATGGAACTGCTTGTGAAGTATCATTTGTTTTCAGAATAATGTATGATAATGTGCTAATGCAAAAGAGATCATTGGCAAGGATCTGTAGCACAGCCCTGGATGCCATCAGAGGGATAAAGGACTGGTCACCAGCTGGCCATTGATGAGGGGCCAGTGACAGTTTGTAAATTCACACTGGGGACATTGGTTTGGGGTTTTGTTTTTTGTTTTTTTTTTTTTCTTTTTTTGGTTTTTTTGG
>VZRH01005226.1:66958-86647 GCA_013397555.1 Urocynchramus pylzowi
TTTTTGGGGTTTTTTTGGGTTTTTTTTTTTTTTTTTTTTTTTTTTTTTTTTTTTTTTTTTTTTTTTTTTTTTTTTTTTTTTTTTTTTCTTTTGAGTGCTGCATGCCAGAATGTGGGCTGACCCTTCCCAGAGTTGTGGGGGTACCCTGAGGAACAAGTCAGTGACCTAAAAAATGCTCCCTCTAAAATCATGAAAACACCAGGTGATTTGGGCTGGAAGAGACCTTAAATCCCACCCAGTGCCACCCCATTGATGGCAGGGACCCCTCCCACTGTCCCAGGTGCTCCCAGCCCCAGTGTCCAGCCTGGCCTTGGGCACTGCCAGGGATCCAGGGGCAGCCACAGCTGCTCTGGCAATTCCATCCCAGCCCCTCCCCACCCTGCCAGGGAACAATTCCCAATTCCCAATCTCCCACCCATGCCTGCCCTCTGGCAGTGGGAGCCATTCCCTGTGTCCTGTCCCTCCAGGCCTTGTCCCCAGTCCCTCTCCAGCTCTCCTGGAGCCCCTTCAGGCCCTGGAGGGGCTCTGAGCTCTCCCTGGAGCCTTCTCCTCTCCAGGGCAGCACCCCCAGCTCTCCCAGCCTGGCTCCAGAGGGGCTCCAGCCCTGCAGCAGCTCCGTGGGCTCCTCTGGGCTCTCTCCAGCAGCTCCAGGTGCTGCTGATGTTGGAATTCCCAGGGCTGGAGCAGCTCTGCAGTTTGGGAATCACCTGAGAGGGGCAGAGGGGCAGAATCCCCCTTTCCCTGCTGGTCACAACTCCATTGATGCAGCCCAGGATGATAAATGAGGGGATTGGATTGGAAAGGATAAATGGATACAGGAAACTGGGAATGAAATCTGGAACTTCTCTGCAAGAGAAGTTCATTGAAACCACTGAACCTCTAAACTCCTCAACCAAGGAAGATGTTTTTTGCAGAAACACTCATTTCATCATTGGAGAAGTCTGCAATCAGAGGTAAATGGTATATTAATGAGGAATAAAGGAGAAATAACAATGAGTGTCTATGGCATGAGGTGCATATTTAAAAAAAAAATAATGTCAAAGGAAAGTAAAACCAATGGGAGAAAAAGCAATGTTTGAGTCAAAAGCCAGAAATGTGTTCAGGTTTTGAAAGCATCTCCAGAATCAAAGAAAGGAAAATATTTACATCAACTGACACATTTTGTAGGGAAAAAAACCCAATTGGAATCACACCTTTTTCCCCTCCTGATTATACATGGAAGTTTTCAGGTGCAATATTTTGGTCTAACAAGCCAAGAGATGCTCTGGGTAAATTATTTTCCAGGAAACAGCAAGTGCAAATAAAGGTAATCTGGTTACTGAGACACTTCAAGAGGAAATAATGTGTGTGGGGTGGGGGACAGGGAGGACTGGGAAAAGAAAATTCCTTAGGGCAGCTGGGCAGGGTCTTTGCTGGGGAGACCTCCCAGCCATGCTCAGGTTGTGCCCTCAGAGAGCATCAGCAAACCCTGGAACGAGGGCAGGGAAGGTGGATCCCGTGGGGCTGGACCAGCCTCACCTCCTCTCCTGGCATTTCATGAATCCATTGAATTTCCATGGCATTTCTCACAGAATCATGGCATGGTTTGGGCTGGAGGGACCTTAAAGCCCATCCCACCCCCTGCCATGGCAGGGACACCTCCCACTGTCCCAGGCTGCTCCCAGCCCCAGTGTCCAGCCTGGCCTTGGAGAGTTCTGCTCTTTATTAATAATTGTTGGGAGGGTGTGGGGGCTTCTGTGTGATTCATGTGGGGAGGAAAATTCAGTCTAATAATAGGAGATTTCTTCTTTGGGGAGGTGAGTGGGGAAATAGATTTATTTCCATAAGGAGCAGTTTTTATTTCTGCCATTACAGAAATATTTACACATATTTAATGTATGTGTAAATATACATTTTATTTATGTATAAAATAGAGAGAACTTGTAGGAGAGGGGTCCTTCAGAGCTTTTGCATGGTGTCACGCTCCCGTTATCACCCTGCACTGTTCTGAACCAAACAAAGAGAAACTGAATGGAAACAAATAAAAAAAACCTGAACCAAACCCCAAAAAACCAAACCAAGGCAGAATTGCTCGATGTTTATGAATGGCACTGTCAGAAACAGGCTCCAGCTCAGGGTTTTGGAAACACCAGCTACAATTTTTAATCAACTGCATCATTTTATCCCTTGTCTCCCCAGTAGTCCATAAAAATCAAGGAAAAACTGCTCCTGAGTGAGTCCCTGTGGGCCCACTCAGCCAAGGGAGCCCTGGCTCACATTGCCCAGTGGCAAACTGGGAGAACTGGGAGAGAATTTGGGCAAACCCTGCCCACGTCCAGCATCACTGCCAGACAAAGGATGTTCAGGTCAGAGAGTCAGCCCAGAGCAGCAGTGCAGGAAAAGGGAAGATGGTTTGTTATCAGGATGATAACAACGAGGATGATTTGCTATCAGGACCATTCCTTTTCCCTGCAAGCTGCCGTTATTTCCCAGCCACATTTACAGCTGAAGAATGTGGGTTTTTTTCATGCTGTGGTTTTTGTGGCAATGTTGTGCACATTGAAAATATAAACAGGCTTGGGGTAGGAGGAGGTGGGGATGAGTGCAGGGGTGGATTTAAGAGAGGCAGAGAGAGAGTCACAGGATTGTTGAAGTTGGAAAAGACCTCCAAGATCATCAACCAACCTTTGATCAAACAGCCCAGTGTCACTAAACCAAGTGCCACATCTGTTCACTTTTTGAACACTTCCAGGGCTGGTGACTCCACCACTGCCTGTTCCAATTCTTAACCACCCTTTGAGTGAATAAATTTTCCCGAATTTCCTGCCTGACCCTCCCCTGGTGTGCCCTGAGGAGGCCAACACACAGGGTGAACAAGAGAACGTTCTCATTCTCACTTCCCTGAGCGTAGTTTTCTTTCAATTATTAAAAACTCCTATTAAAATTAATTAATAATAATTTAAATTATTAAAAACCCCTCCTGTTAAAGCTTCCTTGATCCTATTTGCAGGCCAGACTCTCATGCTGGAGGATTCCTCTCCCCTCCTGGGCAGGCACAGATGTGGCAGAGCCTGGTTCCAGCCTCCCCTCCTGCAGCTGGGCCAGGATGGACCCTGGCCCTCCCACCAGGGGAGGAGGCACTGGGGGGCAGGCTGGACCTCTGCCAGGCTGGACTGACTCCTTCAGGCACCTCTTGCTGAGCTGCCAAGGAGAATTTTGGTGAGACAGAGGCAGCTGATTCAGGAGGGAGCCTCGCCTGCAAGCAGAGCTCCTTGGGGAGCAGGGTTTGGGATCTCTTAGAGGGGAAAACTCCCACAGAGAGCAGGCAGAGGCACCTCCCTGCACAGGGGCAGCTCTGAGCACACACGTGTCACCCCGTAGCACCCAGTGGCTCCTCTCAGCACCCTGAGAGGGGTGGCTGTGCCAGGAGGCTGCTGGAATGGGCGTTAGTGCCCAGGAATGCTGGCTGGGGTAGCCAGGAGGGAAGGTGCAGCAGCATGAGTTCACAGGGAAGGTATGATGAAGTCACCCAGCTTTATGAGAGATGAGCAGGGCCCTGAGCTCTGAGTCACGGCTGAAATGCACCTGAGAGGAGGGAGAGAGCCAGGCACGGCCCTGGGCCTCCAATTTCTGCACAGAATTGCCCCAGAGAAAGGGAAACTGAAGCTTGAGAGGTAGCTGAGCTGGAGGGACATGAGGATGAGGAAGGGTCTGGAGCAGCTGAGGGCTCTTGGTGTGTGCAGCTGGAGCAGGGCACGCTGAGGGCAGAGCTCAGGGATCTGCAGCTCCTCCCGAGGGCAGCTCCCATCTCTGCTCTGGGACAGGGACAGCACCAGGGAAGGGCTGGAACTGGGCCAGGGCAGGGCAGGCTGGAGAGCAGGGAAAGGTTCTTCCCCAGAGGGTGCTGGCACTGCCCAGGCTCCCCAGGGAATGGGCATGGCCCGAGGCTGCCAGAGCTCCAGGAGCCTTTGGACAGCGCTGCAGGGATGGACAGGGGGGGTTGGTGGGGGTCTGGGCAGGGACAGGGGCTGGGCTGGATGATCCTGGTGGGTCCTTTCAGCCCAGGATGTTCTGTGGCTCCAAGATCCTAAGCTCAGATCCCAAGGGAAAGCCCAGCTACAAGAGAGATCAAAAGCTTTGAGGAAACCTCTGAGCTCAGCACCAATGTTCACAGGAACTCCAAACTCACTGCTGGCTCCCTGCTTTAGCAACCACAGGGAAAATGAAAAGTGTTTCAGAGTCCCTCAATTACAGCTGTCAAGGGTGGCTCCACAACGACCCCATGCCCCAGGCTGTCCTTGATCCCTGTCCTGGAGGTAAATCCCACTGCCCCACGAGCACACTGACACTGCTGCCTGCCTGTGTGGCTGTGGCTGTGACCATCACCCAGCCAGCTGTGAACACTTTCCATCCTTTCCTGCAAAAATCTTCCATCCTTCCATCCTTTCCTGTGCAAATCTCAGCCTCCTCCAGCCCTCAGCTTGACACACAGGGCAGGTAAGGCTCGGTGGGCCCGGCTGTGTTTGGGGTTTGCTGCCAATCTGGAGTTTGGGTGCTGGCAAATTCAGTGTCCTCATCCTGTGGTTACGGGTGACAGCAGAGGATCCTGTGGGCAGCACTGGGAAAATGATTACTTAACGTGAAACCAAGGCTAGGAGGTGTGTGATGGCTGTGACACAAGAATAACACACTCACACAAGGTGTTCCAGCATCCCAACAGGAACAGGAAAAGACCCCTTTATTTTCCAGACCTCAACATTTATAGAATTCCAAAAGTGACAGTGGATTGGAGGATGGCATTGCCACCTTTCCAACCACACTGGTCAGACTAACAGTCCATCAAAATTCTCCTCCTACAGAGAAGAATGCAAAACAATCATTATTTACATAGATACAAGTGAGAAACTCCATTACAAGAATGTAAAGATCAGAAGGCTTAGAGAAACTCAAAAGACCAGGGTGACAGGAGGTGTTTCCACAAAATAGTCCCACTCAGCCAGGAGAGATGGGAGCACCTGGACAGTCCGTGGTCCTTTGTTTGAGAGTTAAAGCAAGGGATTTCTGGCAGTGGTTGATCAGCCTCTCTGCTCACTCCCTTCCAGTGTTTCCTAACTTGGATTTTAACCTCCAGCCACTGGAAATTTTAATTACACACTCATCTGCTCTAATGCATCACCAACCACCCCAATCAACCTTAAAAACCCCAAGATTTGGGGGTGCTGGCAGGTGAACCTCCTCAGATGGGAGATGGCACTGGAAAGTGCCTCAGAGTTACCTGAAAAATAAATCTTTTGAAGACCTACCCCAGCAGTGTTGATTTGAAACAACTGATGCTGGTTGCAGTTCCAGAGACCCAGGACATAAGATCTCAGTAGCCTTGGGATCCCTCCAGCACTGTTGGGTGACTGGTTCAGTGGAATCATTGGAAAAATTGTGTTTGGTGATGTGGGAGAACCTTGGCACGAGAACCCGACCCCTGGCCATGCTCAGCCTTGGCAGAGGCAATTCCCAACAGGGCTCTGGGGCAGAGCAAAGATCCGGTGGGAAACTCTCCAAAGAGCTGGAGGTCAAGGGAAACAGTGGAGCAGTGTGTGTGCAATAGGTGAGAAAAGATCTTTAGAGAAACAACAGGTAAAATAAAAAAGGAGGGGAGCAGCCTGCTGAAAACAGGCTCGGTAGCACTGCAAAATCTGGGCGTTGTTGATATTATTTTTCCTGGAGTGATCTTGGAGCTGTGGGACAAATCCAAGCCTCCCTGCTGGGGGGTGACCCTGTGCTGCCCCTCCCTGCCCTCCTGCTGGGGAGGATTTTCCATCAGCAGCCGTGCCCCAGGGCCGCTGGAAACAGAGGGGCCAATAAAGTTACATAAGGATGTGAGATGGATGGATGGATGATGGATGGATGATGGATGGATGGATGGATGGATGGATGGATGGATGGATGGATGGATGGATGGGTGGATGGATGGATGATGGATGGATGGATGGATGGATGGATGGATGGATGGATGGATGGATGGGTGGATGGATGGATGGATGGATGGATGGATGGATGGATGGATGGAGGGATAGAGGGATGGATGGATGGATGGATGGATGGATGGATGGTTGGATGGATGGTTGATGGATGGATGGATGGATGGATGGATGGATGGATGGATGGATGGATGGGCAGTGGTCAGCAGAGGCTTCTGGGGACATCTCCAAAGGCATCCCAGCCCCGTGGGTTTCATTCCAGGCTGGATGATGAAATGGGAAGCTCTGTGGACACAGGGATGGCACCTGTCCCTCTTGCACTACTTCCCTTCCGGACTCAGGGCTCTTTTTAAGGTGTGAGATGATAAAAACATTATTTTTATCTGACTGGGAACTTGAGGCGTCAGCTGAAGTCACCTGAGACACAACAGGGGCTGGGAGAGTCTCTGAAATCGTGGGGCCACAGCAGGGGCAGCAGAGATGTCCCTGTGTCTGTCTCGTGGCTGTTGATGGCTCAGGGGACAGTGTTTGTGTCTCTGCCATGAGCAGGGAAGGAGAGGAAGGTCCCTTCTCCCACAGGAGATGGTCTCTCCATTTTCCAGAGAGAGGTGGCAAGACAGAGGAAAATCCTCTTTTTTTGCACATTCAGAACAAAGATGAAGTCAGGAGAGACAGAATCCCTTTCTCTCCTTCATCTGGGATCTTTTCTCACCAAAGTGGGACAGTGTGTGGTTTCTTTAGCCACAGGGACAGGGCTTCTGTAACCACAGGGAACAGATCCTGGGGCTTCTTTAGCCACAGGGACAGATCCTGGGATCTCTTGGTGGAGGAGACCAAGCAGAGGAACCTGGGATGAGCCCCAGCTGTGCCGGGGGCAGCTGCTGCTTGAGATGTGACCTTCTCGAGGAGCAGCTCCTGGAGTTGTGGTCATCTATAGAGTGCAAAATGTTTGTGGGAGAGATGCTGTGGGAAGCCCCGTGACCCTCTTGGGAGCTCCAGAGGGAGAAGGTGGCCAGCTCAGGTGCTCTTTTCTGTCTCAGAGGCAAAAGACTCCCCAGATTTTCCTTGGCAGCTCCAGCTCCCAGCAGCTGGTGGATCCAGGTGTCTCCTGGAGGTGGGATGATGGCCCAGGAACCTCAGTGAGGTTTGGGAAAAGCAGAGTGAGCTGAGGGTCCCCTTCAATCCATCCCTGGCAGCACAAAGTGCAGGCACCTTGGAGAGAGGGAGAATTTCCAAAGAGAAGCCAGAGTCCTCCAGAACCCACTCTGGACTAAAGCATTCATGGAATTTCATGGATAGTCACCTCCTTTCTTTACCTTCCTTTCTTCCCCAGTTTTCCAAAGAAATTTCCAGCTCCATTCCAGACTTTAAAAAAGAAAAGGAGAGAGGATCTCATCTCCTGTGAATTCTGAATGCCTGCAGTCTCCACAAGCAGAACTGAACCCGTCCTCATCCAAATTTCTGGGACGTTTCCCCTCTGCAGGTTCCAGGGATTCTTTGCTTTCATCCCACACTGCCCTCTCATGGAACAGCTCGGCTCTGCCGTGCCCGAGCTCCCCTCGGAAGGACAGCGGGGATGGGGGGATTCACCCTCTGGTGGGCGGTGGGGAGGTGGTTTTGGAGGGGAGGGAGGTGGCCCCGGCAGCTGCGGTTCTGTGCCTTTGCCACAATTCCTTCAGCTGTTTCTTGTCCTGGGAACAAGGACACCAGGACAAGGATGGGACAGTCCACTGGGACTGCCAAGGGTTGATACCAGGTGAGAATCACCTGAAAGGTGGAAAAAATTGAGAAGGAAGGGCCACATCCTGGAAAACACAGGGGAAGGCTACCAGAGGGGTTGATCATTTGCCAGGCTGGAAGTTCCTGGGCACTGCAAACTCTTGGCTCCCCTTTTCCAAGAGAAATATTCCTGTGCCAGGAGATCCCTGAGCACAGAGGCAGCCAGAGACAGAGAAGGGGATGGGATGTGACACCTGAGCAGGACATGGGGCTGGAGACACCCTAAGGTCCCTTCCCACCCAAATTATCCCCCATTCCCATGAACTGTGCCCACAGTCCCTGCTCTGCAAGCCTGGCATCAGCCTCACAGAGCTGGTGGTGTGACAACTTTCTGGGGGCAGAAACTATTTTGTGATGTTTGGGAAAGTTTGAGGCTCTGCTGGGAGCAAGGACAGGGGCCAGGGGGACACCTGGACACTTGGGGGACAGCAGGGAACAGTGAGTGAAAGAATTTGGTTTGCAGGTTCCAGTTGAGGAAGAATTGGCTCTTGTGCAGGCTCCTTCCTCTTGCCAAGGCAGGACAGAGGAGACCTGGCAGAAAAAGCTGTAAAGGCAAATGGACTTACTTGAGAAGATGTGAAGTACTCTATCCCTACAATCATTACATGAAATCAAACCTGAAGAACCTATATTGCCTTTGATTCCTGTGCTTTGGAAAGCAAATGTTAGTTCATTTTAAAAAAATTAACACTTTTACTGTTTAGATCATTTAGTTTCTACACATGGACAAAAGTTGAATATATGAACATATTCCTACAATAAAGCTAGTCACAAAGGAAACAAAGGTACAAATTATAAATATATGTATAAATTATAAATATAAATTGTATGGCAGAAGGAAGGGGAGAAATGAAAGACTGTTTCACTCAGGGCTGGTCAGGAGTTTTTCTTTTAGTGGGAAGGGTTCAAGAAGCTCTGGGAACTCGTGGAGCTGACAGCAGAGCAGCCCCTGCTCTCCCAGACAAGGGCTCCAAGGGCTGTCAGCTCTCAGCTCTGCTGCTTGTAGGAGAGGAATTTCAGCTGCTCTGAGGACAGGATGGATTCCAGGGCCCCTCTCCCGCTGGGGTCAGAGTTTTCATTGATGTAATGGGAAAACTTTTCCCCTTTTTAATGCCTCCTGTCTCATTCCATCACAGAGGCGCAGAAATGAGGGATGGAAAGCACTTCATGAGGTCAGGAGGCTCTGCCTCATGGAGACCACAGAGCAAGGCAGATCCAGGACATTCCTGTCATGTTTCATGCACCGACCACGAGTCCTGAGCCTGCAGTCAAACAAAATCATTCATTTAGGCACTACCCAAGTGCCTTCCACTCCCACCTGAGTCTTCGATTCCAGAGAATTATTAACATTTCTATTATGAAGAGCTGTTTCCCTTTTATAATTTCAGAGCACCTGGTGCCGAGGCAGTGGAGCTCTCCTGGACTGCCAGGTGCTGTCCCTGCCCTGTCACCCCTGTCACTGTCCCAAGCATTGCCCCTTCTGCTCAGAGGCCAGGTGGGGTTGGGGCTGTTCACACTCTGCCCACACCTGCTCTGCCATTCCTGGATGTCCCCGTTCCCATCAGCTCTGCTGGACCACAAATGTCTCTCCCTCAGAGAAATCCTCCCTCGTGCCCTGTTCTCCAATAAATAACAAGATCCAAACACAGATTGTGTTTGGGCAGATATTTATTCTTATCAACACTCTAAAAACCTCTCTGCCCAGCCTGAGCACCATCCCTGCCCCTTTTCCCTCCAGCCACTTGTGCCAGGGCCAACGTGGTGAGTCTGGCACCAGCCAAAGACCTCGGAGTGAGCAAAATCTGCTTTTGAGTTTGGGCTCACTCTGAGCCTCTGCAGAAATGAATCTCAGCCAGGGGTTTGGTGTTGGAATCCAGGACATCCCTCTGGGTGCCCTGGGAGACCTGAGCCCCGGACAGGGGGCTGGGGAGCCCTGGCAGGAAGCCAGAAACACTTGGGGTCTCAATCTTAGCCCATGGAGCAAGTTGCCAACTTTATATGAGGAATCACAAGTCACCAGAGTTTAAGTAGAGTGATAATAAATTGAGCACAGGGTGAAAAATAGAATTTTGGGTGTTTACTGTGGGAGCCTAGGAGGCAAGATGGAGGGATCTGGGCATTGTCCTGTCCTTCTTCCTTCTTCTTCCTAGCCTCCATCTTCTGGTGATGTTGGTACATTTGGATTGGTTTAGGATAGAAGTAGACAGTTCAACATAGGTGATAGGAATTGGAAAATAAGGATAAGCAATGTGTATGTAGTTCATGGTATAAGAGTGGACACCAGCCCAGAGGTGGGAGAATGTGCCCACGACAGACCTGCCAGACAGAGCTCTGCAGGTTGGAGAGAAAATGTTATAGATAAGAAACAAAAAACAACCTTGAGAACCAGAGCCGAAGAATTCCCTCTCTTTCTTCGGCCACCAGGCTTCAGGAGATGGATCTCGGGGCATCCTGACCCCAGGAAACCCAAGAGTTTGGCAGGACCAAGCCCTGGGGAACAGCTGAGTGGCTCCATGAGGTAATTCCACCCAGGAGCTCAAAGGTGAGGCCATAAAGGAAACCTTTGGCCGAGCCCAGAGGACCCAAGAGCCGAATCCTCCAGGATCACAGAGAGACAGGAGCTGCTCAGTGCAGCTGTAAACTCTCTTCTGGAAAGGACGTTCAAAGAAAGCATCTGGAAGATCAAAGCTGGAGCCATAAAGGCTGAACTCTGTCCCCTGTCCCAGCCTTGGCTGGGTGCAGACAGAGGGAACGCTCAGGGTGAGAGATGTCAAGGAGAGAATAAATTAATTAATATTTATTCACTATCTACACCCCCCTGTGCCCCCAGAGGAGCCCTGTCTGTCCGAGGAAGGCTCTGTGCACACTTAGAGATGTCCTGAATTCCTGCTGTGTCCTCCACAGGGAGCTTCACCCTGCCCACCCTGTCCCATCCCTGCTCCAAGCCTGTTCCCTCTGCTTGATTCTGGGGGTGAATTTCCCTTGATTTCCCTTGATTCTGGGGGGGAATCTGGGATTCTGCTGCTGGGCTGCCCCACCCTGTGCTGCCCCTGCCGTGAGGAGCAGACACAGGACCAGGTGTCTCACTGAGCTCCCTGGGTGATCCAACACCCACCCGGGCAGGACTCTGCCCCTGTGCTCCTCAGGGAATGCTCTGAGCAGCTCCCAGCACCATTTTGGATGCCACACGTGTGAGTGAGGGACTAAAAATACCCAACTATTCAAATGTGAGATGGTGTCAGATGGCACCTCCAACTGGTATCTGAAAATCCAAAGCCAACAGTGCTGAAGGAGACGGATTTGCCATCAGGAGAGAAGGGACTGAAGTCTGCTGCCTCAACTCCCACAGAGCCCAGGAAAGGCAAAAAACACTTGAAAATACCTTTCCAAAGAGAGCCTCGCCTGTAGATGCAGCTCCTTGCTTTCCAAGGCTTCTCCTGAAGCACAGACACGCTGAATGTTGTTTTTGAGATGCAAATTGCATGTAGCTTCCAGAGTAATTTAAATACATAAATACTGCTGAAGAAAACATAGACAAAATGTTGTTTTTAAGGATGTCACAAATAAGCATTTGTACCACCTGGACATGAGGTTGAACACGTATGAACATGGAGCTTTCACACAAGCAGGTGCTGATGCTCCCTGGGACAGGGACAGCACCAGGGAAGGGCTGGAGCTGGGCCAGGGCAGGGCAGGCTGGAGAGCAGGGAAAGGTTCTTCCCCAGAGGGTGCTGGCACTGCCCAGGCTCCCCAGGGAATGGGCACGGCCCCGAGGCTGCCAGAGCTCCAGGAGCTCCCAGGATGGGGTTGTTGGGGGTCTGGGCAGGGCCTGGGGTTGGACTGGGTGATCCTTCCAGCCTAGGAGATTCCATGACTCCATGATCCCTGAGCCCTGGCTGCCAGCACCTCCCAGTGTGAGGTGCACCCTGCAATGAAGGGCAGGATCCCACTGAAAGGCAGGATCCCATACTGGAAAAGCAGGATCCCATTGTACAGTCAGGATCCCACACTGTAAAGGCAGGATCCCACAAAAAAGACAGGATCCCATGAAAAGGAAGGATCCCACTAAAAGACAGGATCCCATGTAAAGGTAGGATCCCACTGAAGTGCAGGATCCCATAGGAAAGGCAGGATCCCACAAAAAGGCAGGATCCCACTGGAAAGGCAGGATCTCACTGAAATCAGGATCCCACTGAAATCAGGATCCCGCTGAAGTGCAGGATCCCACTGAAAGGCAGGACCTCACACTGGATCAAGCCCCTCCTGAGCAGCCACAGAGCTCTGACACACACCCAGTGGAGTTTAAAGTCAGCAGGAACCTTTTCCCTTCTGCCTATTTGATGGGAACAAGGAATGAGGGTTAAAAGGGTTAAAATTGAAAATGAAATTTTATCAAGCAAATGGCTCAGCCTCTGAGGATCCAGCACAGAAATTCTGTGCCCTGGATCCCCCCGTGCCTGCTGGAGGCACTGCTCACAGAATATTGGTGGAAGTGCCTCTGGTAGGGAACACAGCCCCCCACGCTGCACAGAGTGAGCCAAGCCAATTCCTGACCCGGGGACTTGTGCTTGGTGACAACTTTGTCACCTGTTCCATTTGCTGGGACAAAGCTTTCCCCATGCCAGGCTGCCAGGGTGTCCCCCTGTGAGTGCCACACGATGGCAGGGGCAGTGCTGGACATGTCACCAGGACCTGCCCCAGGGTGACACCTGAACAACCCTCAGTGATGGGAACCTCAGCTGTTGTGGATTCCTGACTTCCCAAGGGTGGCCCAGGGCGTTTGGGTGCCTCAGAGCTGTGCCCAGGGACCTGCTCTGAAGTCAAGATGCCCAGACCTCACATGTGGGGACATTTGAGAGGTCGGCAATGAAGATGTCACCTTCCCTTGGGACAGGGACAGCCTGCCCAGGAGTTTCTGTGTGCCCTGCACACACCCACGGTGAGGAAGAGGAGCAGGAATGTGGGGAACACCCCGTGGGGTGCTCAGCAGGAGGGGCTGAGCTCCCGTTCCTCAGCAGATAAGATTGTTCTCCTTGGCACCACCACGGTGGCTGCTCTGCCCGGCGTTCCCACCCTGATAACAGCCCGTGCCCTTTGGCTCTCTCCTTCCCTTCATTTTCACTGGAAAAAGGCGTTGTTGTTGTTCCTTCCTCACCCAAGGAGGGTGCTGAGGGCTCTGCTCTGCTGAGGGCTCTGCTCTCCTGAGAGCTCTGCTTCCTGAGCCCCAGTGCCCTGAGCTCTGCAGAGATCTCCGTCTGTGTGCCCTGATGGGCTCCCACTCCCAGGGGCTCTGGTTGTTCAACCCTTTCCTCATCTTCAGGGACAAGTGGAGCTCAGTTCTGTGAGAAAAAAATGGAATTGGGTATGAAATATTAAACTATTTCAATGGGAAATATTGTGTAAAGTATTTCAATAATTCATGTCTGCCATACCAGGCTGGATGCACCAGCACTCATCCACGGAATCCCAGAGTCCCAGACTGGTTTGGGTTGGAAGGGACCTTAAAGATCATTCAATCCCACCCATGCCATGGACAGGGACACCTTCCACTGTCCCAGGGTGATCCAAAGCCCTGTCCACCCTGGCCTTGGGCACTGCCAGGGATCCAGGGGCAGCCACAGCTGCTCTGTGTCCCCCTGCACTGTTCCCTGCAGGTCCAACATGTTCCACCCTTCCTGAGAGAGAAATATCTGGAGAGATATATCTCATCCACTGATGGACAAGGCACATTTTTAAAACCTCAGCAGCACTTAGACACCAACTGAAGGCAGAATTCCCTGTGAGGCTTTCAGGCCAGGGATATTTGAAAACCCCTGGGAGGTCGCTGTGTTTGGTGCCACTGAGGTCTCGCAGGTGTGGACTTGGTACAAGAGCCAGTGGCTCATCTCCAATGTTTGAAATTACTCCTGCAAAGGAACCCACAGCCTGACAGCGCCCCAAATATGGTTTGGTTTCTCTTCAGAGGGTTCTGTGAAACACCAGTGAGCTGGCAGCAGTCCACTCTTGTGGGTGTGAGGATGGCCCATCCCTGGCAGTGCCCAAGGCCAGGCTGGACACTGGGGCTTGGAGCACCTGGGACAGTGGGAGGTGTCCCTGCCATGGCAGGATGGGCTTTGAGATCCCTTCCAACCCAAACCAGCCTGGGGTTCTGTGATCCCAAGGAAAGCTCTCATGGCCATTAAACCCCATCCTGTATCCAGAACTTTCCATGGCCATGCCAAGGCCTGGCTGGGGCTGATGGGAACAGACCCATTCCCTACTGGCCATGACCTGGGCATGGGGAGCTGTGGTGAGCCTCCTTTGTTTCCACTGGGCTCTCAGATAAGTAATCTCTCCTGAGACCTGATAAATACGATTTAAAATGAGGGAAGGAGTTGAAAATCTTTTCCCTCGCTGCAAAGTTCAAAGGCTTTGTGTGGTACCTCAAAGGTGCTGCTCAGTTTGCTTTGAACCCAGAATAGGAACCAAGAATGATCCCATGTTGATTATCTTGAGACTTTGTGTCTCCATCCACTGGCTCTGAGTGCCTGGAGTACTGAACTGACTTTAAATGAGCAAATTGAGGTTGTAGGAGCAACATTCTGCAAGAATTTGGGGCTCGAGGTCACTTTATTCTGCACCATGGTTTGATGAACTGACCCACACTGTCAGGATTACAGGATATCCCTAGAGGAAAAAAGTCATTATAAAATGAAGCCTCAAAATATATCACTGACAAAAAATGGGCAAATGGGCAAAATTCCACCCAGAGCAGCTGTGGCTGCCCCTGGATCCCTGGCAGTGCCCAAGGCCAGGCTGGACACTGGGGCTGGGAGCACCTGGGACAGTGGGAGGGGTCCCTGCCATCAATGGAGTGGCACTGGGTGGGATTTAAGGTGCCTTCCCACCCAAACCATTCATAATTCTATGAATAGACCCTGACTTTCCAGGAATTATTTCCTCTGAGATACCTTTGCCTCCCCTAGAAACATTTGCAACCTTAAATCTAAATTGAAGCATAGATATTTCATGGATTTACTGGGTTATTTTCCCACTCAGGAGTTGAGAGGGGGAATAAGGGAATACGATTTTTGAAGAAAAATGCTTGAAGATTCATTTTCACACCTTCCTGGGCTGAGAAGAAGAGGTGACAATGTTCATGTCCCCCAAAATAGATCTGTCCTTGTGGCTCAGATCAGGGGCTCAGGGCTCTGTCTCTCAGTCCAGACTGAAGGAAGACCTTTCCCACTCCTCCAAAGGCAGCTTTTCCATCCTCTCCAGCATTCCCTCCACC
The DNA here is from genome assembly GCA_013397555.1 of Urocynchramus pylzowi. Taxonomy (NCBI): domain Eukaryota; kingdom Metazoa; phylum Chordata; class Aves; order Passeriformes; family Fringillidae; genus Urocynchramus; species Urocynchramus pylzowi. The sequence goes on from VZRH01005226.1 coordinate 81,965, forward strand.
TTCCTCTGCCTCAGAATCAACCTCTCTGTGCTCAGCCTGCTGCCACTTAGGGGACAGTGTCCCACCAGGCCAATTCCTCCAGTTCTGGCAGCATTTCTGCTCTTTTTGGGAAGCCCAGGCCTCAAAGGCCATCCCTTCACTCCAGAAATGAGTCTCTCCTTCTCTCTGGCTCTGCTTTGTTGGCCTTGTGCCCTGCCCAGAGAATCACTCACTCTGCTTGTGCTGCCCAGGCCTCCCTGTGACAGCCCACACCTTCTGCTGCCCAGACACAGAACACCCAACATGACGAGTGCCAAAAATGCCCCAGACACCCCTGAGATGGCACTGAGAGGAGCCCAGCGCTGGCCTGTCACCATCCCTCTCTTTTCCAGGCCTGCTGGCAGAAGGAGCAGCCCCAGGAGGCCCCTGGTGTCCCCAGGGAGCTCCTCAGGCAGATGGAGGTGCCAGCCCTCCAACAGCCCAGTGTCCCCTGTCCCCTCCGTGCCCCAGCCCCTGCCACACGCAGGGACAGCAGCAGGAGTGTCTGGGACGGGGTGCAGGGGAATTCAGGGGGGTGGCAATGTACTGAACAACTCAGACTGCAGTGGGCAGCAGCCATCCCGCTCGGAACTTTCTTTGGAATTTGTCGTTTGTACGAATTTGCACGAAAGTTTGTGATTTGTAAGAATTTTCTCAGGGCCCTCTGGAATTCATCGTGGTTGCTTAAGACATAAAACATGCTAAAATAAGAAAGAAGAAGCTAAGAAAGTGAATTCCAAAACCACAAGAAGGAGATAACAGAGAGCTGTGAGCCACCTGGGCTGTAACCAATCACATATTTTGAGAAGTACATGAAAAACACATGGACAAGCAAAGGCACCAATAAAATCAGCATGTGCAGTAGAGTTAGAATGTATAAATTATGTGTTATATGTCATAATATNTTTGTCCAGGAGTCCAGAATTCCCCACACAGGGGAAGGCTGGCTGTGGTGTGGCAGGGAGGAACCAGCCCTGCCATGGAACTGGTGGAGAGGCAGATTTTGGGTCCCTGAGACAGGAACTGGCCTTACTGGCCATGACCAACCTCACCTGGGTGCCACCCACACCTGAGGGCCCAGCCCTGTGTGGCCATAGGGGATGCTCATGGGTCACTTTTTGTGGAGTCTTTGCTTCTTTTTTTGCCAGGGTTGGGATTAAATGTGTGAGATGTTATTTCTCGTTTGGACTCAGATGTTTGTTAGCTCTTATCTCTGTCACAGTCTCACAAACCCTGAGTTCTGCAGCACTTCCCTCTACACACTGAAAATGGAGCCCTGTCTCTCTCTCTACAAGGCCTTTTAAGGCTAAACTGTCCAATTAAGAAATGACACCCAAATTATTTTTACTTTTAACCCAATAACCAACCACCCATGCCCTGTAATGTGGACTTTTTATCCAATTATACAAAACCATCCAAACTAATGGAGAAGAAGGTGAAGAAGAAGGTGAGGAAGAAGGACCAGCCTCCACCCTAAACCCTCCATCTTTCCTTATATATATCACTATATTCTAAACCCTTAAACTCTCAGTTTTCCACCCTGTGACATCACACACTTCTGTTCAAACTCCACACCCACAATCCCAGTTCTGTCATTCCATTTTGGAAGCCTCCCCACAGCCTCAGGTCAGTGCAGTGTTCTCCTGGGGGTCAGTGCCTGTCAGCACAGAAAGTCTCAAATTCTCACTGACCAGGGTTCCAACAGCTTTTGGCCACTCACACCCGAGAGTTCAGCCCAGCCCAGCCCCAGGTGGCCATGAGTGACCTCTCAGGTCACTTTTGGGCATTCTGTCAGTGCTGGGCTCAGCCAGGACGGGATCAGCCCATCCCAACCCACAAACAGCTCTGGCATCTCCTGCTCCATCCTCTTTTGTCATCAATTAAGCAAATTTACTTTTAAAAACCCACACTGCATTTAAAAACTTAAAAATGTTCTGAGGAGGCAGAAAAAACAGTTTGTCTGGCCTCATCTGTCTCATGTTATTTTGAATCTAATGAGGTTTACAGATGGATCTTCCTGTGACAGATGAAACTAAAGTGACTGAGAAAACAGGGCCAAAACACACGAGGAGCAAATTTTGTCAGGCATTTCCAAAATCATGTCTGTGTTTTCCGTGGGTACCTGTTATCTTAGGACAGGGGACACACAAAATATGATTTATTAGGGGCACTTTGACAATGTCCCCCAATAAAATTTGAAGACAGGAGAGAGTGTTTTAAGCTCCTTAGGACTTGAGTTTGCTGTTTCTCCATTTATAAACCCAACACGGAGCTGCCCCCACTCCCACTGAGGATTTGCTGGGTTCTTTTGCTCCCCCCAGGGTTTGTTGGTTCCTGATAACCCTGAGAACATCCCACCTGAGAGTGAAGGATGCATCTACAGCAACTGCAGGGGAACAGAAACATCAACCCCAGAACTGTTAAGGTTGGAAAACACCTTAAAGGTCACCAAGTCCAACCACCAGCACAGCACCACCACTGTGGTCACCGTGACCCCAGGTGCCACATCCACAGGTTTTTTGAACACTCCCAGGGATGGTGACTCCACACTGCCCTGGAAAGCCCATCCCAATGTTCTACAGCCCTTTTCATTAATAAATTGTTCATAATATCCAGACTGAACCTCCCATGGCACAGCCTGAGGCCGTTTCCTCAATCTGTGACTAAACAACAATTTTTCACCCAGCCCAGAGCCCTCAGTGCCACATCCAGGAATTCCTTGGACACCTCCAGGGATGGGCACTCCAAACCTCCCTGGGCAGCCCCTGCCAAGCCCTGGCTGCCCTTTCCAGGAGGAAATGTTCCCCCAATATGCAAAAGAGAGATTTCAAGGACTTCCAGGGCTCCTTTTCTGTTGTTGGTNCCAGAAATGAGGTCGGGAAAGAGCTCCAAGGACATCGAGTCCCAGCTGATCCCCACCTTGTCCCCAGCCCAGAGCCCTCAGTGCCACCTCCAGGAATTCCTTGGGCACCTCCAGGGATGGGCACTCCAAACCTCCCTGGGCAGTTCCAAGGCCTGACCCCCCTTTCCATGGGGAAATTCCTGCTGGTGCCCACCCTGAGCTCCCCTGGCCCAGCCTGAGGCCGTTCCCTCTCCTCCTGTCCCTGTTCCCCTCCTGGCAGGAGCTGTGCAGAGCCACAAGGTCCCCCCTGATCCCCCTTTTCTCCAGGCTGATCCTTGCAGAGCTCAGCTCGGGGCTGGAGCTGCTGGCAGAGCAGGATTTGGAGGGAACAATCTGTTCCATCTGCATCTGTCAGAGTGGAGCACTTTGATCATCACTCGTGGTTATTGGGAACTGGCCTGGCTGTTCCTTCTGAGCTCTGCAGCCAAATAATTCACCCTGCTGCAATATTGACTGGCACTCACTCCTCGTCCTGACTTCTAGGAAATCATTTGTTATTCGTAACGACTTGATGATTATTGGGAGTGAGATGATGTTCTCTGGAGAAAGGTGCCAGATTTCAGCACTGCCAGAAATGTTCTCCTTCCTGCTGGGATTTGGATGTCAAACTGTCAGAAATCCTGTTCCACTCCAAGGTACGAGAGGCAGATCTTCTTACCCACATGTTCAGAGGCACCCTTGTCCCAGTAACTGGATCATGCCAGAGCTCTGCTCCGGAGCAGTCAAACATCCAGATGAAAGCTGGAATAATTTTAGCTCCAGAGATTTGGCTTTGACGTTGATAAAAGCTAAAGGTTGCTGTTAAGCAGAGTTATCTGACTCAGAAAGCAGCAAGGAACCCACACTGTGGATGTGGAACAAGTCTGCCTTGTTCCCCTCTGCCTTAATCCCCTTTTAATGGGAATTAAACCAGAAAAAGCAAGATTTTCTTTTTTATTTTTGGGGAGGGGGTGATATCTTTCCTGTGATAAATGGGCAGAAAAAAACTTGTCAGCTCTCGGACACCCAGGCTTCTTTCACGTCTGCTTCCGTGTCTGAAAGTTTGTCTGAATTTTCTCCTGCTGCTTTTGGTCTAATTGAAGATTTTATCTGTCCTGACAAACCTCGCCTATCTTGTACTCTTTCGCCTCCTTATCTGTAGAACAACTTGCATTTAACAAGAACAAGAAACACGGGCATCCATACCTGGCATTCCTAAGAATAATAATGGCGCTTTCTAGACAAATACATTTTTGGATAAAGGGCTTTGCTTGGCCAAAGTCTGGTTCTCTAGACAAGACCAGCAAACCTTCTGTGGTGGCTTTGTGAAAACATCATTAATCAGCAGAGATTAGCAGTCAGCAAATTCCTTGTTCAGATAGAAACTCTGGGCTGTGAATGTGCCCGTTCAGGGCTGGGGGGGCTCAGTGCGTGGCAGGGCTGTGCCTCAGCACCTCCTCCTGCATCTTTCTAGAGCTCAGCAGCTGCTCAGAACCAGGATTTAAACCCCAATTAGGGCCTGTGTAAAATCCCCTTATTTAACTCCATAATGTGTAATAGGCTCAGCTGGGATTGCTTTGTTCCTCTGGGCTCTTTTTTCAAATCTCATCCTCTTTAAAATCCACTGAAATCCATTTCCAACAAAGCCCCTCTGTCTGAGGAGGTGCTGGGGGACAGGGCAGGGCTCTGCTCACCCTCCTGGAGCCAGGTGGGGTCTCAGGGATGACAGGAATTCCCAGGCAGGTTGGGTTTGGGACAGGATCAGTGGTGGTGGCACCTGGGGA
>VZRH01005228.1:0-17948 GCA_013397555.1 Urocynchramus pylzowi
CCCTCCCTCCCTCCCTCCCAATGAAGCCAACTCCTTTGGGCCCAAAGTCTCTCAAATTCCCAATGATTGCAAAGACCACAGCACCACCAGCAGCTCGAATGACAAATTTATTTGTGGATTCACCTCCACCTGCAAACCGAAGCGTTCAATGGGCTAATGCTAATCCTCGTGCTCCCCATGCGGGATCCGAGCGGGTCCGACATGAGGAGCGCGAGTCCGTGCTCAGTGGCCAAGTGAGCCCCCCTGGAACCTCCGGTTCTCCCCTCACCTCCATCCCAGCTTGGCCTCTGCAGGGAGCACGGTCCCACACATAAATACGGACAGACAAGATAACAAAAATAGCATTAATAGTATTCACAAATGAATTAAAAACTACTCGTATATGTACAGCAGAGCGCGGGCAGTATGTACACGGACAAGCTGTGGACAGCTGTGTCTGCCCGCAGTGGGCTCCGAAGGATGAGGGCGTTTATTCTGGAAGCTAATTTCAGCTCAAAGGCCGGAGGTTCCCTGCTCCAGCAGCAGAAGGAGCAGCGTGGGAATGAGGGGGAGGGAAGCCAGACACCTCAGTCACTGCATGCAGCCATCACAGCCACGCATGGGCACAGGGATCTGCCTGCACTGTGGGACTGGGAACCTGGGGAACAGCAGTGGAGAGGCCAACAGCTCCTGTTGTCCCCAAAGAGGCTCCCCAGAAGTGGAGATGGCTCTCAGCCAGTGCCAGCCCTCACTTCCATCTCCCCTGGGCTTGCTTCCCTGCTCATCTCATGAATCAGCTGCTCCCTGGGCTTTGCCACCCCTGTGAAGGTGCTTCCCCTGACCCTTCCAATCCCCAGCTCTGGATTCCTGGACACCACAGCCCCAGCTCTCTGCAAAGCCCTTTGTGCCAGGGACAAGCACTCTCCCCCTCTCCTGCCTCCTTCCTTTGCCAGCCCAGAGGAACAGGCTGGGACGGGATGAGCACTGTCCCACAGCCATCTACATTTGGAGTGAGGAGGAGGAAGAGGACAAAGAACCCTTCAAACCATGCACAGCCCTGGGCCTGGCACACCATCCTCATCTGGGACAGGCCACAGCTCCCAGCAACTGAGTACATGGGGAGAAAGGAATTCTGACCAAGGGCAGAGCCCCTTACCTCTGGCCTCTCCAGAGGCAAGAGCCTCCTCCTCTTGCTCCCCCTGCCACAGGGATGAGCTCTGACTGGAGAAGCAAGGACAGGACAGGGATGCTGCAGGGAAGCTCCATCCCGCTGGGCAGCCTGCCTCTTCCTGGTGCCTGAGCGTGCCAGAGACGGGGGCACGGAGCCTGACCCTTGCTCTGGCTGGGGAACTTTATATTAGTGACACATCTACACACACGCACGCACTCACACATGCAAAAATAAGTCTGTTTATTCTCTTCCAAATTATCTGGAGAACCCTGCAGGGCTGGGACACCTTCTAGCCTGTGCCCCCCCAGCTGCCTGGATCTCCCCAGCGCTGGGAGCTGCTGGCTGAAGTGCTGCATTGCCTCAGCGCCTTTGAAACACAACGGAACAGTAAATAAGACGGGCTACAATAAAAGGAGCTGGCGGCACGAGGGAGAAAACTCCACGGAGCAGGGTGCTCGGCCGGGCTGGAGGGGCTGCCCCGGTGCCGGTGCTCGGGAGCGGAGTGTAGTGGATGTGGCGGTGAAGGCGCAGCCGTCCTGGCCGCGGGGGCTCGGCGGCGGCTCACTTGCGGCTCAGCAGCGATCCCAGCAGAAGCACTCCGGCCACCGTCGCCCCGGTCAGGAGCCATTTGTTGAAGGTCTCCTGGCCTTTTCTCACCTCGGCAGCAGCATCGTTCCCATAGAGGTCCACAAAGCGCTCCTGTGGAAAGAGGAGAGTGTGAGCACAGGGTGTGAGTGGAGCAGAGGGAAGGGCTGGCAGGAAAGCGGTGCTGGGGACCGGGCAGATGACAGATGCCTTGTGCTTCCTCGCTCTGAATCATGCACGCAGGGCAAGGGGAGAAGCACAGTCATGAGAAGAGAGGATGCCAGAAAGGATTTGTGAGGAGAACACCATGCGGGCAGGGCAGGGGATGCATCACGTGCTCTTGGCTCTCTAAAATTAGCATCCAAGTGTGATAGAAATCATTGCAGTGGGAACCCGCTGGGCTCCATTCCCTGGCCGAGGCCTGTGCAAGCAGCAGCAGGGCTGGTGCCCACAGCTGCGGGAGCCCACACCGTGCATCCCCCCAGTGGCTTTGTGTCCACAGTGGAGCCTCCCACCTCCCACCCCCACATCCTGGCCCTCACAGGTTACTCCACAACACGAGCTGGATTTCACGAATCCCTGCGGCGAAGGCAGACATTGGGTCGCCAAGCTACTGCCTTCCCACGGCTTCAGGAGAGCAGGCCAAGCACGAGGCTTGGCCAGGAATGCAGTCACTCCGGCCCGGCTCGTCCGAGCCGGCTGCCTCCAGCAGCAGCAGGAGCTGGGAAGACCTCAGCCCACGGTAAGGAGAGCTGTTGGGGTCCCTGAGCCGCACACGGCAGGGCAGGAGGGGTCCCTGGGCAGGCAGCAGGGAAACACGTGGCCCAGGATCTCTCAGGTTTATCAGGGCTGAGCAGGAGGCTCAGGGCTGGATGGAGAGGAAGCTGCGAGCCCCAGGCTCAGGGATCACCAGCAGCCCAGCGTCAGCAGGGGCCCGGTGCTGTCGTACCTTGAGCCCATCCTCCCAGCAAGATGCCCCGATTCCTGGTAAGTGAACGCAGTTCCAGTAACCCGGCTGCTCTGGGAAAGCAGAGATAAGGCCGGCTGACGCTGTCACGCCTCGCCACGGCCTCTGCGCAGGCAGGGGGAGCATTCCTGCCTGCCTGCTCTGCCAGCACTCTGCCTCCCACACCTGCCCACAGCCCATGGACGCAGGACTGCGGGGGTTTGGTGCCCAGGTCATGGCTGGTATCCAGGTGCCTTTCTTCCATGGAACATGGTGCCAAGTCTCCCAGCTTGCCCCAGGATGGTCACAGCTTGTGGCATTCCTCACACTGCCACATACCTATAACCAAGCTCACAGTTTTTCAAAGCAGGGTATGCAGCAGACCTGCACGCTTGCTCCCAGGGGGCTGGGCTGTGTCCCTCTCCATGGCCACAGGGCTCCCCACCACAGGGGACCTGGTCCTTGATAAGCCATGCACCTCAGCACCCGCCTCTGCCACCAAAGCTCTTCTCCATCTCCCACCAGACACCTCCACCAGCTGCCTTCCACACCCCATGACCAGGAGGAGGTACTCACAGACCCAAAGGCAGAGTGTTGGGACACAGGGACTTTGCTAACTCATCCTGGAGCATGTCACTGCTGCCACCTCACTTAAAGTCCTCTTGAGGGATATGACACTCATCCCCATGACTCCCACCACCTACAGAGTGGCAGAATGCATCTCACTTCCCACCATGCCTGCCAGCTGGCACGGGATCTGTGGAGGTGTTGTACTGTGTCCTGGCCCTGCAGGAATGGGCAGGATGGAACTCACAGGTAGATGCTGTCCAGGGAGAAAGGTGAGGGCTGCTGCCTGCTGCCAGTCCACTCACCCAGGGAACAGCGAGTGATGTGCTGCAGGACAGGGACAGGAGCAGAGCCCAAACCCAAGAAGGATATATTTTAAATTCTGGCACAGGAAACCCCACTGCTGATAGGTGGTGATGAGTATGGAGCTGTGAAAGGGCATGGCAGTGGCAGCAAACTGAGAGCAGGCTGGCAGGGATGGAGGGCACAGGGAACTGGGGCAGAAGGCACCTGTCCAAAAAACACCACCCCTACAACATTTGTGTCTGGGGAGATTTAGGTTGGATGTTAGAAAAGGGTTCTTCACCAGGACTCTGGTTGGGCATTGGAACCGGCTCCCCAGGGCAGTGGTCATGGCACAAAGCCTGAACCAGAGTTCAAGGAGTGTTTGGCCCACACTCTCAGGCACATGGTGGCATTGCTGGGCTGTCCTGTGCAGGGCCAGGAGTTGGACTTGATGATCCTTGTGGGTCCCTTCCAACTCAGCAATGTTTTGATCTCTCAGTGCCAGGGCCCTTGCTCCAGGGATGGTCCTTCCTTGGACACACATCCCAGCTCACAGCACCTGAGGCTGCAGAATGCTCAGCTGGAGGAAGGTGGCTGCATCCTTGTGATGTATTCCCCAGAAGATCTGCTTTCCTCAGGGATTCAGTAAGACCTGCCCCCCTGAGAGTCCCATCCATCTCCACAGGCTCCTCCTGACCCACAGCAGGGACGTCCCCACTATGCCCAGGAAGGCTGCAGCGTTGGACAGGGCCACGCATCTACCCAGCCTCTCCGTGGGGCAGGCACCAGGAGAGGCCCCCCCCTGGCAGGGCAGGGAGCCAAGGAGGGCTGGCAGCTGGTTCTCCATGCTGCTTTTTCCATGGCATGTGCTGCCTTTGGGGAAAGGCAGTTCCAAGAAGCCCTTGCTTCCAAGAAAAGGAAGTGTTTGCTGAAGGAGAGATAAATGGTGCACAGTGAACGCAGAGCTATCGGGTGCTACAGGCACAGCCAGAGCCCAGCACAGGCAGGGAGGGGACGTGAGCCCCTCTCCTTCCCTTGGGAAGGGAGCAGCAGCTGCTGGAGTCACAGCTGGGGGCCGTAGGGGACCCGAGGAGACTGCCTGGCCCTTCCCCAGGGAAACCACCCTAGGAGCTCTGATAGCTCAGCCTCTGCACAACTTTGATCCCAGATGTGTCCCCTGGGAACCAGATCCCAGAGCAGAGGGAGTGGGAAAACAGGCAGGAACGTCCTCCCTGCCCATGCAGGGGGCGGGTTGAAGGTTAGGGAAAGGCAGCTTGCTCTGTTCCCACACCAAGCCGGGCCTCGGCCACTCTGCACCTGAAGCCCAGCACTCCCAGGACTGATCCTGACCTCTCTGGCCTGGTGTTTGGATCTCAGGCTTGCCCAGACAAGTCCAGATATTTCTGGCCTCCCCCAGTCACCTTTATCTGAGAGGAAATATTTGGAATTCCTGAGTTGATCACAAGGACTGTGGTAGCAACAGCACGTCAGTGTCTCAATCCTAGAGGACAGGCTGTTCCATCAGAACGCCCGTCACATCCCCTTCCCCACCCGGGGTGACTGACACGTCCGAGGGGAGGATGCTCCAGAGCAGGCAATGAGGAAGCAGAGATCTTATTCCTATGCAAGAGGCAATCCCCTGCCTTTGCCTCTCCTCCCCAGAGCTGGGGAAGGAATCCACATTTTCTTGTTGGAGCCTAAAACATCACTTGCTGGAGGAGTTGGGGCAGGGCATGCTTCCCTCCTGCTGCACATTCTGCTTGCAGGAGGCAGAGAACCTGGAGAGTCAGGCTCCACCACTCCCCAGAGCTGGGGCAGGGAGGTTCTGCAGTGCCAAAAGTTCTCTGGACACTCACAGAGCCCTGAACTGCAACCCAGCAGTGTGGGGGATGCAGCAACCATTTAAACACTGCACAGTGCCCACACACAACACTGTGGCAAGAGGAGCAGGTCTGACCTGAAGTGCTCTGTCTCAGGTGGGAGAGCAGACTAAAGAAGCACGACTTCTGGCTGAGACAGTACTCACACTGTAGCCTGGGAAGGGGAACAACTAAAATTTGAGGCTCTCATTTGTTTGGTTGGTTTCATTCACCAGCGCTGCCCGTGCGGGAGGGAGAACAGTTGCTGGATCCCATTCAGGGTGAGCAGAGCAGAGCAGGTTCCTCTTTCAAGATAAGCCTCAGTACTTGGGGAAAGAGGATTCAGTGACACTGAGCCATGAGGGCAGGTGAAGGAAGCAGATGTGGGCAATAAACTCCCATCTGGCCTCTGGTGAGGCAGGAGAGCAGAGAGGGGAGGGCTCTGGCAGTTTGGGGCTCAAAGCTTGCCCTGCACGAGGGGGTGAGGGGTATAGAGATCACTGGGATATCAGGACAAAGCTCTGAAAAGCAGCAGAGAAGATCCAGGCTCTACTGGGAGTATCCAGGTGAACTTGGTCAAACTTTGACATGGAGACTTGGACTCCAGCAGGAGCTTCAGAGCCTCCCCACAGCTCCGATACCCAGCCAGCCCAGTGAGACAGATACCCCAGCACCCACCTCAGCATGCACAACAGCCTTTCCAACCCAAGGATCCTGATGTGTTTCAGCAAAAATGATCTGGCTCCCCAGAACCTCCCGTGGGATAAGTCAGCATTGTTCCCAGATGGATCAACAGAGCTACGGGGAGGTTAAGTGCCTTTCCCAGAGCTGTGTGCGAGCCAGCAGCATGAGCCACAGCATCTGACTCCCAACCCAGGCATTCTCATCACGAGGCAATGTTTCCCTTGAAAACAAGGCTGTTTCTGTTTTACCTTCACCGTAAGTACAGCTGTGTTCCTGCTCAGAGGTCTAACAGCAACCGCCGGCCGGGAGCAGAGTCATCTGGATGACCAGACATTTGTTAATGAGATGCTGGGAACAGTTTTGTGCTGAGCAGCAAGACAAGGAGGGAAAAAGAAAGGCAGCAGCTCAGCACAGACCACAACAAAGCCCTGCATCGACAGCAACCTGCTCCCAGAGCCCCTTTGGGCTGCCAGCTCACCACATGGGGCTGGCATATGCGAACCTGGAGGTGAAGCACAGGGGAGAAAAGGCAGCTGAGACTTCAAGAATAAAAGAAAACATAAGTATTCCCAAAGGCTGCCACTGGGATCCTGTAAACACAGCTCCGTGGGTCCCCTTGTGATATGAATGGAAGAGACATCCTAGAGGTTCTCCCTCTGTCCTGCTCCCCCTGATGCTGTATCCATGTGTGGCCCCCACCCCTCCCAGCCCTGAAAGGAGGGCAGCAGGGACAGAGTGTGACTGCAGAGGTCGCAGGACTGCCTGCAGTGCTGGGCAGTGGAGGTCAAGGTGAGCGCCTGACTCAGGAGCATGGCAAGGGAGCCTGCCATCCAAGGCAGGTCTGACCTTCCCATAGAAACACAGATCCTAGAATGGCTAGGGGGGACCTTAAAGACCATCTAATTCCAATCCCCCTTCTATAGGCACAGATCTGCAGCTTCACCCCACTGGTCCCCACCAGCAACCCCAGGCAGGCTCAGAATAGGGTGGGGAAGGGGCTCTGGGACACAGAGAGAGGAAGGGGCTCTGGGGACAGCAGCTGCAGGTGCAAATACTCCAGAGACTCAGCTCTAACTGTTATGCAAATGGTGACCTCCAGGGAAGCAGCTGCTGATCTCCATGACAATGGCAGGGAATGCCACCCACCCACTGCCTCTCCTGCCTTTCCTGCCCTTGGAGCTGGTGCTGGGGTGTCGTGGACCCTGGGGTGCTGGCCCTCCCCAAATCCCAGGGCATTCATTGAAACCTGCGAATGGGAAGGAGGCAGCCATAAATTCAAAAGAGTCAATTAAATAAGAACATCCCCTCTTCTTTCTCTTCTCACTCAGGCTTTGCTGTGGGACTGTAGCTTGAGGGTCTGGCAGGGAACCTGTCCCTTGGGCCAAAGCCCAACAGACCTGCAGGGCTTCAGCCTAGCCCAGGCCAGAGCCAGCTCTTTTCTAACCAGAAACAAACCCTCACTAGCACATTCCAGCCCTAATCCTTGCCGCGGCAGCCTTCTGTCAAACTGGTTTCATCACCGGCTCCAGGGAACCTGCAATAACCCCACACCATTCAGCACAATTTCAGCGTTTTCCAAATACATGAAAGAGGCTACGGTGACAGCTGTAACCCCCGTCCCTGCCCCGGGAGACTGCTGTGCACAGCACGAGATGGAGAGCAGGGAATTGCGCTCTCCGTTCCAGAAATCTGCTGAAACATTCATGTGTATTAAAGCCGGAGACGATGTGAATGACTAATCCACTTGCATCCATCTTTCATCAGTGTTCCTCCCGGAGCTAACCAGGCTGAGGGCTCCCAAAGGTGCCACAGCCCTGGCCAGCACCGGGCCGCTCGGCAGGGCAGGCGAGGATGGCAGGAGACACGGCTCTGGTACAAAGGCACAGCAAAGAACACATTGGCTGAGCCGGATCCACTCAAGAGATTAGCACCTGCTGGGAATGGGATTGTTTTCCAAAGGGCATTAAGTGGAATAGTCCGAGGAAAGACGGTCTCTCTGATGCTTCTCCCCACCGGACAGATGGTGTCTGAGCCCTGCAGCAGAGCAGCCTTTGTGCGAGGGGCGCGCTCGGGGGGCAGGGAAGGCTCCTGCTCTCATGTCCCGGTTATCTGCCGCCCGGAGCAGAGGGCTGTGGCCAGCTCTGTGCTGTGCCGGACAGCACCTCAGCAGGGCCACTGGCACCCCGGGAACAGAGCTCAATTTTCACCTTGTCAGTGCTCTTCCTGGACGTCAGAGCTCCTGTGCAATCGTGCCCTTGTGTAACCGTGGAGAAACCTGTGCCGGGGAGACGTGCCATGCTCACGTGTGCCCGGCTGCCGAGCCACGTTCCCTCCTGCCAGGGGATGAGTGGGAGATGCTGACAGCTCTTTCTGGTCCTCACCCGCACCGTGAGCCTCACCAAACCCACCCCACAGGGAACGTTGGCGTTACCAGGGCTCAAGAGAGCCAGGCTGGGTGCAGGGATGGTCCCCAGAGGAGACGGATCCTGGGAAAGAGCTGCCCGGTTCTCCTGCCTCTGCCACTCGTCCACCAGCATCCTGGAGGAGCGACAGCCAAGCTTTACCACTTCCCACTTCAGCCCCGGCACCTCACGAGGCTGCTGTAATTCTTACATGCCACTTGAATGAAAAAGGGGAAAGGGTGGAGGTGCAGGAAGAGGAGGAAGATGTGCTCATTCTGTTTTCACTTCCTGTTAGTTCCATGAAATCTCAAATTATTCAAGCCACAAAGTCCCTTTTAGCAAAATCCTTGCTGACTTGAGGGCAGGAAGCACAGCAGGCAGCTGATGCAGCAAACGCGAGAGAGAGCAGTGCAGCATGAGAAGGAGACTTTGTGCTCTGCCCTGGGCTCCTCCATGCATGTTGTTGCATGAAATAATCACTGGCTGGTGCACTGGAAGCTTCTAAATGAGGTCAGTTGCTCTATTAAAAGACATTAGCTCTCCAGCAAGTTTAATACACTGGTGAGCCACACAAGTATAGGATGAAGGCACTTGCAACACTCCATGAGGGCTGATTTACAGGTAGCAACACCTCATTTTCTCCATATGCAAGTCATATGTCACCCAGGCACTACCCAGGGCCACACACACACCCAGCGCCCACGTCCCAGCCCAAAGCCTGAGCCAGCTCACCACAAGTCACACACAGAGAGTAATGCCACGTATTGCCACCAGACGTGCTCCCTGCACAACACAGGCAGTGTCCCCAGGCTTCCACAGCTTCAATGGTGGCACAAACCAGAGAAATGGGCAAATGGGACTGGTACTGTTTAGAGAAGCAATGCAGACAGCTGTCCTGCTCCACCTCATCATGGCACTAGCTGCATTCAAACCAAACCAGCTCCATGCCAGCCTAGACCTCTTCTCTGAGTTTCCCAAAGAGCCCTTCATCCTCCAGCAGAGAAGAAAACCCTTCCTTGCTCCCTCAGGAAGCAGCCAGTTCCAGCAGCTCCCATTCAAATCCTACCCCAGGAGCCAGGTCACTACACAGCTCTGTCCATAGGCCCCTTGCACAGTCCCGGCGTGAACAGCTCCAGCTCCTGCTCCAAGCCCTGCCTGCTCCAAGCTTGTCACATTTTGGAGTATTTGATTTCACTCTTAAGAGCACCTGTCTGGCAGCATTACAGGCTGGGAAAACCTGCCTGCTCTTTGTTCTTGGCCAGGCAGAGCACGGAGCAGGACACCTGCCTCGGTTTCTCTCTGAGCTCAGTTGCAGGGCTGTGAGCTGGGAGCTCTGGGTCCATCCTAGATCAGGAACCGGGCCTGAAAGGCTGAGCCCAGCCCCGCTCCCACCGGAGGCTCCTCATCTCCAGGGCTCATCTCCCCAAGCAGGATACTGATGCCAGGAGCTAGCTACTAATTGGATCTACTTAAATCAGCAGCTACGTCTGCAGACACAGCTGAAACACAAGCTTGAGCAGGAAGGAGGATAATGCAATAAATTCAAACAGCTCTCCCCAAGGGAATCGCACAACCCCCTGAAACTTCCCTCTTTGCAGATACAGCCCATTACCCTTCCCTGGGCCTGCTGTGCCAGTGCAGAGGCAAGCAGCAGTCAAAAAAGTAACCAGCCCAAAGCCCTCTGAAACACCAAGCTCCCCCAGCTTCCTGCTCCCAGCAGCAGAGGGAAGGCAGACCAGTTACAGCACTACATTCAAACAGTCCCTGTGGCCACGGGAGCCTCTCTGGTTAACGCTCTGAATCCCGCTCCTCCCTCCCTCCCTCGCTACCCCGGAGGCAGGCAGCAGCGCTGAGTGCACTGGGTTTCCCATTAAAGAGATCCTGAGAGACAGCACTGGGCTGGTACACGTGAGCACGTGTCCGAGAGAAGACACGGGCGGCTGGAGAGATGCTGGCTGCACGGAGCTGCAGCGGGCGTTCCCGCCTGCAGGCAGTCCTTCCCAGCACTGCTCAGCCCTCCGATTCTTTTTTTGCTAACTAAATTAAACATGAGGATAAAATAAGCAAAATACCTAAAAATAAAAAATAAACCGAGCATTTCTACAGCACAACTAGGTCACAGCTCCCCAGCATGCGAGTTGTGGCAGCCACGGCTCAGCCCCTTGAGCCTCCCGGGTTCAAAACTGACATCTCTCTTAAAAGGCTGCTCCCGAAACCCACACCTGCTCTCCGGTGAGCCCAGCTGGAGCCATCTGCTAACGGCTCTGCCTCCCAGCAGCCCTCAGCACCCTCGTTCCGCTGGGCTGTTCTGCTGTGGCAGAGAGCAACCCTTCTCCCCACCTGACCACGATGGGTGCCAGCCCGTGCCCTGAGCCTGCCCCACTGCCCCCCTCCATGGGTGCACTGTGGGAGAAGCTCTCCCACGCCTCTGGAATGCACGTTCCCTAACTTGAGCTCTTGGCATCTCAAGAATGATTAGGAGCAGGACTTCAGAGAGATCTTGCACCAAGAACTCCTCCGCACATCCTTTCAGGTGAGGAGCAGGGAGGAGGAAGTTTCCCTGTCCAAGGTCAGGGCAATAAAGCAAGGAATGCCCTGGCACTGAGGGACTCTGCTTCCCTTTCATGTCTCCACTCTATGCGTTAATCTTTAGTGGCTCAGAACAATAGTGTTTAAGGGCAACATCCCTCCCTTGTGGGAGGGTGGAGCAGGAGAGCAGAGGGTGGAGGACAGTGGCTGTTCTCCTGCCACTGAAAGGCAGAGCCACCCTCAGTGAATACCTTCGCTCTGAATCAGCAGGTAGGTCAACATCCTGGCTGCTCTGGGGTCCACAGAAGGGACAGAGCAGCTGCCCCCAGCCCCCTTCTGCTCCCACGGCAGAAGCCACCATTAATCCCTCGCCTCTTGGTTCAGCAGGTCTGCAACACTTCTACAACTGATATCCATCCCTTCCCTTCCCCCAGCTCCTCCTGGGAATACTCTGGCTTTACAGCTAGTGGGGAGAGAGCTGCTAGAGAAATACTCCTTGTAATGTCAAGATGGGACTGTGCTTACAGCCATCAGCTGCTTGGTAAAAACCAAAGGAAACCAAACCTTCTCAGCTTCAGCAAAGGTCTCAGAGCAGCACACCACCATTCAGCTGCACCCAGCGTGTGCCGCAGGCATGTTGCTGCTCCCAGGGGAAAACCACGTACACAAACCATACCAGAGCTCCTGCAGAAATCAGGCACAGCAGCCCAGACACACACAGAAAGCTGCAGCTTCCACTGGAGAAAAGAGAGCTCCCACCCACCCCTTCTGCTGTGCTGGGACACCCCACTGCTGCTGAAGCAGAGAGAGACCCCGGGCAGCGCTCCAGGGACCCAGCTCCAGCGTCAGAGAGGAGCAGGATGAGCAGGCGGAATGACATTACTGAGAGCAGCTGTGAACACAGAGCAGCAAGAAACAGTTTGTTAATTATTTCACAGGTCTTTTTTTAAATGACACTCAGCTCTTCGGATTAAAGAGCCTCGGAGTGCTTTACGAATCAGAGTTGCCAGTGGCTCCCCTGGGAGTGAAGGAAATGCTATCCCTTTTGCTCAAAGACCCCGGGGTTAAGTGGGCTGCTCTGAGCCACAGCCAGCCACGGGCAGGAGTTTGGCTTTCCAGGCGCCTGCTGTAATCACAGATCTAAGGAACGTAATCAAACTGCACCACACACCGAGAGGCAGCAAGGAAAACAGGCAGGGCCCCAAAGAAGGAGAACGAGTAAAGGGGGTAAAGAGCAAAGCTCTGAAATCAGCCTCTGCACTGCTCTTGGTCTAGCGGCAGGAATGCTGCTGTGGGCCGGGCAGGAAGCTGCAGTGGAAGTCATTCCAATGGCATTTCCTGGAGAGCACTGCAGAAAAGCCTCCCAGGTCGAAGGCTGGGTGAGGAGCTGCCAGGGATCTGCACGCTGAGCCCAGGTCTCCAGCTGTCAGTGAGGATACAGCTACCTGGGCTGGTTGCTCCAAGCAGGACAGCCTGAACCAGGACACTGCTGGCAGCTCCCACAGCCAGGGAGGAATACCCAGGACTGTGAAGGGACATGGGGAACCCCACTGGCAGGGGGACAGGATTTTTTTCACCCCATGCAGGTGACGACAATGAGGCCATCGTCTCAGCTGCAAGGGATCAAGGCTGTAAAATAATTACTGAGAACAAAGTGCAAAGCAACAGTAGCTTTGCTGAGCACCACAGACCAGGTTGCTCAAAGCCCAATCCAACCTGACCGTGAACACTTCCAGGGATGGGGCAGCCACAGCTTCTCTGGATAACCTGTGCCAGTGTCTCATGAACCTCACAGGGCAAAGAACCTTCCTATATATCCAATCTAACTCTGCCCTCTGTCAGTGGGGAGGAATTCTCCCTTGTCCTGTCAACTCCATGCCCTTGTCCAAAGTCCCCCTCCACCTCTGCTGGAGCCTCTTTAGGCACTGGCAGGGAGCCCTCTCTTCTCCAGGCTGAACAACCCCAATTCTCTCAGCCTGAGATGAAGCCATAGGATTCATCTTCAAGAGGGCAAAGCATGGCCTTGGCTATGCTCAGTCATTGCCAGTGAGTCAGTTCTGCTGCACGTTGACCACCACGTGGAACGAATGGCTGTGATCTCAAACAGGATTAGAAGTGCCGGGGCATCCCCAAAACCCAGCCTGTAACACTCAGAAGGGCAGAACTCTGGCAAACCACACTCCCAGGAAACGTGGTAGTGGCAGGGACAGCTTGTGCAGGATACCTGGGACACAAGGCCAAAAAGCATTTTCAAAGAGCTGAGAATCAAAGTCCAACTCTCAACCTGAAACCATTGAGGAGGCTGGAGCCAGAGCACAGGATTAAATCCCAGCTGTGTGCTGTCATATGACACAGGCTGAGTCATTTCCTATCATTCAGAAAAAAAATTTCAAAGATAAAAATGAGCTTGCTATATTGACATCTTCAAAGGGTTTTCCCCAAAGAGAATCACAAGCTTTTAGTCCTCTGCAGGGTGACACAACACATGTCCCAGCACACCAAGTCCTGTGTGGCCAGGGTCAACTGAGAACCCAGGAAACACTGAGCCATGGCAGGAAGTAGTTCATTCTCCATCAGCCTAGTGCAATTTGTTGGGATTCACATATCACAGACTGGTGCTAAAGATGCTATTTGCTTCCAGTTCCAGCCTGATGCAGCCCCTTCATGAGGGTTCCCACCATATGCCCCACAAACCCCTTGACTCTGTAGCCACAGATCTAACTCCAAGCTCATCCAGAAAACCCTCCTTAAATCCCACTCTGAATGTGGATTTAGCCTTGAAGGAAAAAGCTGTCATGCACTGGAGGGTCACAGCCAGGCAGGAACTACTGCTCACTTTCCTTTCTCAAACAGATTAAACACAGTCAGTACATCTCTGCCTGCCAGGCTCTCTCCTGTTCACCCTGGGCTTCCCCCTTCTTCCTTCCCACTCACCAGATTTCTCCCTACAAAACTCCCAATCCCCGCTGGCACCACCACTTCAACTTCACAGCTAGTAGGACCTGGTCCTGGTCAAAGCAACTGGCCCAGGAAAGCCTCATTTTTGGATGTGATGGCTTGCCAAGGCAGCAGCTCTCTTCTGCCTGGTTATTAAATGTTCCCCTTGGGTTGCTCTTGTTTGTTTGTTTTCCCAGTGCCAGATTGCAGAGCAGAGGGCAAACCAAGGCAGAGCCAGTAAATGTGACAAAACATTTCTATGTTAATGTTATGGAGCAAGATTTACTATTTCCCCTTGCCTCAAAACTTGATTTCTCAAGAGAACTGCTATAGCCCAGCACACAGCAGCCTCCAAAGGCACCTGCACCCCGTGGCCCTCCTATGCTGCCTTTGTTCCACTGGTGGGGAATGAAAGAGACCTTCCCACACAACTGTGGGGCTGTGCAGCACTTGTTATGGAGCCATGCTCCTTCCCTCTTTTAGAGGGGCTTTCCAGGAAGAGAAGTGCTGCAGTGCTCCAAAACACAAACCACCTGGGCCCTGCCAAACAGGCCTGCCAGAACTTGCATCTCTCTCACCAGGACCTGCCTG
The DNA here is from genome assembly GCA_013397555.1 of Urocynchramus pylzowi. Taxonomy (NCBI): domain Eukaryota; kingdom Metazoa; phylum Chordata; class Aves; order Passeriformes; family Fringillidae; genus Urocynchramus; species Urocynchramus pylzowi. Next base: position 14,536 of record VZRH01005228.1, read on the forward strand.
CTGCACCTCTTGGGAGTGCTTTGTTTGAATGGGACAGGCTCTAACAGCTCCAGTGCACCAAACAGACTCCCTGTGCAAACAGGGCAGCAGGAGAGGGACGGCTCCATCACAGCCAGGGCAGGGTGGCACTCCTCTTGCAGGGAGATCTGGCAGAAGGCCAGTGGCTTTCTCCTCGCAGCTGGAATCGCCAGAGCGAAGGAAAGCAAAGCATCCCCATGCACACCCCACACGTGAGGCACTCAGGAGCTCTTATGGCCTCTGTCCCTTGGTGCAGAGTGGCATGGCTTCCCACAGGAAGGAACATGATGAAAGCTGAGAGTGGAAGAAAGCTACAGCCAAGATGTCAAATGAGCACTCAGGGTTTGTAACAGGCTGGCAGCAACAACACTGCCCAGTGCTGGCTTTTTGGTGGCTGGTGGTGTGGACTCCCCACACTCTGGCCTTCACCACCGTGCCTGACTTCCATTCAGCTCCCAGCATAGCCCAGGCAGTGGCACAGCCTGGGCAGGGAAGTTAAAAGCCCAGTTCAAGGTTAGAACAAGAGAGCAAGGCAGTCCCCTGAGTGGGAAACGGCGTTTTTCAAAGAGAGAGCTGGTGGGCGGGTCAGATAGAGAGGAGTCCTGACCCTTCCGCAATCTGTTGAACAAATATTTGTTCCAAACAATTAATTTAGAGACAGACACAAAAAAAATTGAAGAGTCTGAATCGTGATGGTTGGGGGTGGGGAACAGAGGGAGGAGGTGTTTGATTCCCCACAAGCAGGGACCAGTGATTTTCCACCAGTGATTTAATCTAAATCCCCCAGAGAGTTCATTTACAAAAAATCAGATTGCATTATCGCCTAGGTCTCCAGGATACAGCCCAATCCGTCACTAACAGCAACAGCCACACTAGCTTGGAAACCTCAGTTTGATCACTTAATTCCAAAACTAATCTGTGGCTCTAAAAGCCAAAAGCAAAGGGAGGGGGAAGGAACTCTGTATTTGGCCAGGGTTATCTGCAGGATGAGAGAGCTAATGGGCCACATACAGACAGATGAAATGGCCAGCAGATCCCGGGCTATTAATCGAAACCAAGCTCCTCTCCTTGCCTGAGCAGCCCCACCCAGGCAGTGCCCCAGGGCGGTCACATTCCTGGAATTCTTTCACCCTTCCTGAACCAGCTCCCTCTCCCTGGGTGCACCAGCTCCCCTTCTTCTCCAGGGTCCCCAGCATTGCTGGCCAGGCACGGGGAGTTGGGGAAAGCCTCTTCTCTGCGAGGAGGGTGCAGAGCACAACGCTGGGCTCAAAGGCCCCTGTCCCCTTCCCAAAATGCTGGACTCTGCCAATGGACCGCGAGCTGAAGGGGGCCGAGAGGCCTCAGCTCCCAGCAAGGAGGCAATTCCCCACTGTTTAGATGCCAATGCCTGACAGCATGAACTCTTTCCAGTGGGAACCGGTAAAGGTTACACCAGCAGGGAATCACTAAGATGCAGAAGCCAAATGAAAACTCAGACATCTGTAGGTCATATACCTCCCGCCGGCAGTCCCAGGCTGCACCGCACAGCCGGACCCGGCATTTCAAGAATGCTTCCTGAAGAAATGCTTATTCATGTTAATACCTCACCACTGAGAGCTCCCAGGGTTTGCTGCTGGGGCAGCTGGGAGCACTGCTCCCTGCCAAGGGAAAAGCAGCTGCGGGCTTAGCAGCTCCCCAGCACAGAGGTTGCCTGCACCTCAGCCCTGGCTCCCACCACACCAGCTCAGACATTCCCAGAAGCCCACCCACCCACCGGGATCTGCTGTGGGATTCACTTCACCATGAGCAAGGCAAGTGCTGTTTCCAGAATGAAGAAGTAGCTGTTACCTCGGCAAACCACCAGCCAGCCCACCACAACACTGGCTTGGAGAGGAGGAAGCTCCACTCCCTGCTGTTAATGACACTGGGAACATGCCCCAGAGTCAGGGCTCTGCTTGAAGAACAAGCTTGGATGACATTACATTTCCAAAGGCTCTTGGAAAAACAGGTCTTTTACATAACATCCAGGGAGAAGGAGAAAAAGCAAGGATGGAGAAAGACATCTGAGCATAAACTGTGTCAACACGGTGGGCTGACCCTCTTGGGACAGTGTTTAGAGCACAGAAGGCAAGACCACACACCCCTTTATCCTCCCTGCAAGGGGTAGGACAAGCTCTAGCACAAACATTGCAGGGAGCTGCGCTCCGGTTCGACCAGCCCCACTGCCAGCCTGGAGCGAGGGAGGGCTTGGGCAGCCAGCCCCAGCACAGAGAGGTGTTCTTACCCATCCGCCATTCTCCTGGATCCAGGGATCTAAGTGGTCGGTCAAGTACGTGGTCATCCAAGACACGATGCGTTTCACCAATACCCGCATCTCCTTAACAACGCTCTCCACGCACAGGGCCCCTCCGAAGGAGAAGAAAGCCACGATGCGGCCCCAGTTCACTCCATCGCGGAACAGTTCGTTCACTACCTGCTCGAAGCTCTGATACGCCGTGCTGGGAGTGATGTGGAGCTGGGAAGTGAGGTCGCTGAACGCCCGCCGGTACCTCAGCTCAAACTCATCCCCCGCCTCCCTCAGCGCCTGCCTCACGTCGGCCGCTCGGCGGATCTCGTGGACTTCGAGGCTGCTCTGGTGCACGGTGGCTCCGTTCACTATGTGGCTGGTGGCCGCGTGCCAGGAGGGGCTCCCGTTGAGGACCCCGTCCATCTCGTCCTCCTCCCCTGCAAAGTCAGTCCTGTTCTCATCCTCCTCCTCCAGCTGACTCCAGCTGTATCCTTTCTGTGAGAGCTTGTAGGAAACAAAGTCAATCACTAACTCCCGGTTACTGCTGTACATTTTCACACCTGGGACGCCCTCAATGAGTCCATGGTCCGGAGCACAAGCAGATCAGCACTTAGCAGGTCCCGACTCCACTCTTCTTCCTCGCGACCGATGGAAGCATCTGACCTTAGCACAGAGGAGGAGAGAGGCACCGAAACGGTTAATGCCACAGCTCTTAGATGCACCCGCGCCATTACCACCGATAGCTTATCGTTATACTGAGATCACCCCGCAGCTCTACGCCGAGGCTCAGGGCCACCAGATTGAAGCCGCACGGAGAATCGACCACAACACCCCCTCCCCCGAAAAGCAGCCTCGAGCCCCGGGGACCCCCAGGCTCGCTCCGAGCAGACCCCAGATCTCACCGGGTGCGGGTTGCGCCTGGCAGGCCGGCTGCGGGCCGGGGCGGAGGCGGTTCTTGTTCTGCTGGAGCTTCGGGTCGGCCCGGAACGCGGCAGCACCGCCCCCGCCTCGCCCCGCCCGTTAAAGGGCCCGGCGCCCCCGCCCCCCTCCGCCGGCGATACCCAAAGGCTGCAGCGACGGCAGCGGGCGGGCAGCGCTGCCCAAGGATCACCGCAGCCCCAGAGGGGCC